>CM035092.1:79374251-79723053 GCA_020205505.1 Panax japonicus
TTCTAGATTTTCCACATCAGCAAATCCATCCATTTATGCACAGTCAGCTTTTCCGTCCGTTTTTCGGACGGAAATTGAAAATAATGACCATTTTATAATATGTGAGAGTACAGTTATTCGATTGTAACAAAAAAAAATCGGTAACCAGGATGAAAACCGAACCCCAGTAGAGTGACTAAAAGTGATTTATCCCTTTTACATCTTTACTCCAAGTACACTTAAGTAAACAAAAGTGACCTCAAAAACTTTTCCGACAAAAAAATCGCTAATGTTGAAGTGTCACTGGAAAGACTTGTATATATTTCACTACATTTGTAATTTACTTCGTTATTTCAATGTATTTTGACATTAAACCAAATAAATACATAATGGTATTTAACCCATAAATTATTAGATCATTAAAAGAAATCAAATAATTCAATACAATATATCAAGCTTCATTCCCAAATCATTTAATGGAGATATGAGGACAAAACCCAGAATTCATTTAAAGAACAATCCATTGGAAACCCAGAAATTATTTATGAATCAGCCAATGATACGAATGTGATCATTAGAATACATTGAAAACAAAAAGGATTCACACCCAAAATGCTAAGCCCAATAGAGAAGCTTCATCTCTGTCATTAACAGTAATGTCTTGCCATTTGGGAATTATACTATACATATATATATATATATATATATATATATATATATATATATATATTATATATATATATAATATATATATATATATATATAGTACTTCTTGTACATTTCTAAGTTTATATATGTGCAAAGAAATAAAGCAAAGAAATATATTCCATCAATTCTTGCAGATCTGAAAAATTAAAGGAAATAAATGGAGGAGTTGGGATCTACAACAGTCTTGTAGATCTAAAAAATTAAAGCAAAGAAATGAAGGAAGCAAGTTTATTTTTTTAAACTCCTCTGTTAGCAAATTTTAAGGCTGAAAGAGGAGTTTGACCCTTGCCAAGATCTGGACCCAATTGGTAAAGCAGATTAATGTTGTGAATCGGTGTGGGACGGTGGTGTGACCTAATCAGTGATGGTGACTTGGAAGCTTTTGATAGGAAACTATGGATGTTCCGATCGAGTTTTGGCGATTGCGATCTGTTATTCTTCTTTTTTTCTTTCTTCCTTCTAATTTTCTCTTTATCACTAATATTGGGTTTGTTTCAAAATCACATCTGATGATGGGTAGAATGATATTGGCTATTGAACACCCTGAACTCGTTACAGGGCCGAAGTGCTACACGTCGCAAGCCCAAAGGCCTGCAAGGCAACAATATCAATAACGTGCAGCCCAAACAAAACAACTCAACAATAATCTTAGCTTAAACCAATAAATAAATATAAACATAAACATAAGTCATGCTAACAGTTATTGATAACAATTATAAGTCCACATAAATAAACTGAGAAACTTGCCTTGAGTTATGTATATATTTCACTATATTTGTAATTTACTTCGTATTTTCAGTGTATTTCGACATTAAACCAAATAAATACATAATGATATTTAAACCATAAACTATTAGATCATTAAAAGAAATCAAATAATTCAATACAATATATATCAAAGCTTCATTCCCAAATCATTTAATGGAGATATGAGGACAAAACCCAGAATTCATTTAAAGAAAAATCCATTGGAAACACAGAAATTATTTAATGAGATCATCCAATGATACGAATGTGCTCATTAGAATACAAAGAGAAAGAAAAAGAATTCACACCCAAAATGCTAAGGCCAATAGAGAAACTTCACTGTCATTAACAGTCATGTCTTGCCATTTGGGAATTATACTATATATATATATATACATATATATATCATACCCCTTATCTTACTCACCCGTGCTTACCCCCCCTTTAGGCGACGGTTTCGTCATACAACCGTCGTCTATACTTTTAGCGGCGGACAACATATAGTATCGCTAAAAGTATAAACGACGGTTGTATGATCGAAACCGTCGCCTAAAGGAGGGTAAGCACGGGTGAGTAAGATAAGAGGTATGCACTTGATCCTTGCTCTCTCTCTATATATATATATATATATATATATATATATATATATAATATATATATATATATATATCGGTAAGGATCAAGAGCATTCTCCTTAATTGCATTCCGCCTTAAATAGCATTCTTTACCAAAATTACGTCGTTTTGGAGGGACTCGGTGGCATTTTTATAGAGACAATGCCACCACGTATTTACAAAAATACCACTGCGTCTCTCCAAAACTACGTCATTTTGATAAAAGAATGCTAATATACGCAGCGGATCTAGTCCGGACGCCCGGATTGGAGCAAAAGAAGGACCAAATTTTTTTTTGTTTTTTTGTTTTTTTTATTAAAACAACTAAAAAAATAATTAATATTTTATGAAATTGAAATTTTTTCATAATACAATATTTTGGGGGTGATTTGAATACCTATACCAAAAAATGGTGGTAAGTCTGCACAGACTGTACCACCATGTTTTGTTATACGTACCCAAATCACCCCCAAAACACTTTATTATGAAAAAAATTTCAATTCCATAAAATATTAAATATTTTTTTTAGTTGTTTTAAAAAAAAAGCAAAAAAAAGAAAAAAAAAGTCTAGATAGGATAAAATTCGGGCGTCCGGACTAGAACCTGACAATATATATATATATATATATATATATATATATATATATATATATATATATATATATATATATATGGCACATTTCCAAGTTTATATATGTGCAAAGAAATAAAGAAAAGAAATGGAGGAAGCAAGTTTATTTTTTAAACTCATCTGTTAGCAAAATTTAAGGCTGAAAGAGGAGTTTGACACTTGCCAAGATCTGGACCCAATCGGTAAAGCAATTAATGTTGTGAATCGGTGCGGGGCGGTGGTGTCACCTAATCAGTGATGGTGGCTTGGAAGCTTTTGATATGAAACTATGGATGTTCCGATCGAGTTTCGGCGATTGCGATCTGTTATTCTTATTTTTTTTCTTTCTTCCTTCTAATTTTCTCTTTATCACTCATATTGGGTTTGTTCAAAATCACATCTGATGATGGGCAGAAATGATCTTAGCTATTTAACACCCCGAAATTGTTATAGCGCCTAAGTGCTACACGTCGCAAGCCCAAAGGCCCGCAAGGCAACGATATCAATAACGTGCAGCCCAAACAAAACAACTTAACAATAATCTAAGCTTAAAACCAATAAATATCTTTTAATCTAATTCAAATGAAATGCTAATAAATACCACATTCGAATAATGGAGACGCAACTACTCAAAAAAAGAGTTTATCAAAATCCAACAACAATAAGAAATAATATCTGAAACTAACTCTAGTTATTCTAAGCGTATCAATTACAACAATGGTGCTATCACATATATAAAAAAAAGGGTCACATAATGCTCACATACACACACATGCATATTGTGGGCCTCCGCCTGATATGTGGGGCCCGCATTATGCATGTGTGTGTATGTGAACATTATGTGACCCTTCTTAATGAAATAGTAGCATTATTTTATCAAATAAGTGTACAACTTTCAACGATGGGACCTGTAAAAATCTGTAAGGGGGTGAACGATGAAGCCCAACAAGTGACTATCCTCTCTATCTAGTCGAATCAAGTACAATTTGCAAAATACTATTTCAAAATTCTTTTGTTCGTTAAAAATAGTAGACATGCTTTCAAAACGAAATCAATTAATAACAAAATGAATTCACATTCAAAAATATTTTCAATGTATATCATATATCTTTTAATCCACATGCCTTAACGACTAAGGTTACAATAACCCTGTAACACGGCCCAAAAATTCGATAAAGTCAATGATACGCACCCTACTAAGGTATCTATAAAAATACACGCTCCCCGAAGGGCATCTAAAGGTGTGCACCTTAGTAGGTCCTATATTAGCTCTAAAATTAAACGTAACCATAAACGGGTTCTATATATAGTCAAACTGAGAATTTCAAAATATTTTCTCAATATTATCGATATTCTAAATAATAATTTTTCACAATTCAAAATCATATAATCTAATTTCCTAATTCAAAAACAAATATTTGATCTGAAGTTTTGAATAAACGAATATAACATTTTAATTTAAATGAAAGCCTTAAATAAAACATAACTTTTGAAACCTTGCATTTAGGCATCCAAAAAATTACTAACATATATATAAAAACAAACGATAATTTAAAAACACTAAATAGTTCAAAAAGTTTAAACATATTTTAAATATAAAATATAAACATTAGGATACTTTATCCTAGCTCAAACACATGTTTTAATTCGAAGCTTAAACACATTTATAGTTAATTTTGACTCAATACATAATTACTTTTATTTAAAAAAATCATGGGTTCTTTTTGTATATTATAACTTAAAAGTTGAAATTTAAATTAAATAAAGAAAATAGTTAGGTTCTAAGCGTATCAAATAAGTGCTCAACTTTCAACGATGGGACCTGTAAAAATCTGTACGGGGGTGAGCGGTGAAGCCCATCAAGTGACAATCCTCCCTATCTAGCCGAATTAAGTACAATTTGCAAAACACATTTTCGAAATTCTTTTGTTCGTTAAAAATAGTAGACATGCTTTGAAAACGAAATCAATTAATAACAAAACAAATTCATATTCAAAAATAATTTCAATGTATATCATATATCTTTTAATCCGCAGCCTTAACTATGACATGCTCCCCCAAATCTGGGTACTTAATTCATTCCCACAAGATTTCATATTCACTGTCCAACATTCATTTCTAGCTACCCAAATTAAATAAAAAATAAGCAATAAATCTTCCCATTAAAGGGTTACATAACTTAAACCAACAAATCTCAGGTTGTCTAACCTCAAAACATTCTTCAAATGTGGAAAAATTATTAATTACATCACAAAATTAAAAACTAAGCCTGAAAACATAAGTCTCAACAAATTAACAAGTCTTCAACACTTGTTCTTCTTGCCATTCCCTTTACTAGTGGTTGGCTCGTCAACCTTCTCAAATTTAGCTGTAATGGTTATATATATGTAAAAGTGAGCAAAACAAATGCTCACTTGAAAGAACATAATAACTAGCAATGAATAAACTCAATTGAATTGAATAACATTCTCTATTAATGATAATCAAAAACTGAAGTTAGAATTCATCTGAGGGTCACAAGACCATGAACTATGTCCTAAGTGATAAGTTTTTCAACTTAAACCCTTAACAGTCATTAGAGTACTATATGGATCTTATTTCCCGTACTTAGGGTGATCAACCCTTCGTACCATGTATTGTGCTAAAACATCTAAACGCTTTCGCGTAAATAATCCTCTATAATAGGGTTGTTCATCTAAGTTTTAACATACGAGTCTGCACCAAAGGAATTTTCGTTTGGATAAGTTTTAAGAGTAATTTAGAGTTCAACGTACATCAACTAAGGATTAGTTAAATCAAAAGTTTAATGACAATGCAAGGGTTCAACAACGACATATTACAGAGTAGTTATGAACCATAAATGAATAGTGTAATGCATCAAAGTCATGTTTTAAGAATAAAGTTCAAAGAATTGAAAAGATATAATAAACCTTGCTTGAACAAAAATGATAAGCTAAGGTTACATTTTCCAATAATGAAACAAAATTAAGAACTTTGCTCAATAGAATTCGAGAACTTGCGTAATTTATAAACAAGACAGAATAACAAACTTGCATAATTATAAACAAGGTAGGATATGCTCAAATAAAGTCTTAGATTTAACCACATGGTTAATCCACACTTCTAATTTATTAACACTATTTTCAATTATCACATAACTCATTAATTACTAATAATAATTTTCATATTTTGTATTATACCAACACCACTATATTAACAATTATAGAATTGTGTATTAAAAATCAAATTTCTAGGTCAAACTGCTAACTGGCGCTGCTGCGTTCAACATAAGCTTTAAACTGGCGCTGTAGCGCTGGAACTGTGATCCGGGTCGGCACTGCAGCGCCTCGACACAGTTCCAGACCGTTCTAATTCGCAAAGAACACAGAACAAAGCCAAATAGGCCTAAAAACTTCTTTCTAACAACAATTTTAACTTATACCCAAATTGTGCAAACTTTACAGAAACAACAACTAAGGTTTCTAACATGTTTCTAACCATATAGACAACATAAACAAAAAATTAAAACCTCTAAATTTTATTATTTTTGCTATTTCTTCACTTTTAAATACTCTTAGTGAAACTAATCACTCTGAAATCTTTTTCAACCAAAATAGTTTATTTAATACCCATTGTTTTTGTTTCTTCAGGTATTTACACAATCAACAATCAATATACACTTAAAACATGGATTGAGTATCAATTTTATTCACTACGAGAAAAACAAGAATACGTGATGGAACTTTGTGACAATATTTTAAAAATAATCACAAAATATAGTAATTTGTGATGGACTTTTTAAGTAGTCACAAAATAATAGTATATATGATGGCTCTTAGTGATGATTAATCTGACCATCAATGTATTATAATTGTGATGGTAATGTCAATCACACCAGGTTTTCACGCAAAATAAATTTTCTTTTTGTGACGCACTAAGTCATCACTTATAGATTTACGTTTTTCGTGATTGCATTTAAGCTATCACTAATATTTTAATATAAGAAAAAATGAAAACAATATTTTACGACGGCTATAACAATCATTAAAAAAGATAGATTTTTGTGACGAATTTATTTGCAATTACAAAAAATGGCATTTTGTGATGGAATTTTCAAGCCATCACAAAATAATAAAATATATAATGGCTCTCAGTAATGACTAATTTTACCATCATTATAGAGTATTTGTGATTGCCATTGCAATTACCATTGCAATTACCAAATCTTATGTGGAAGTACTTTTGTTTAGTAAGTCAACTCGCATATGTTTCCTTCTATATTTTGCTTTAAAATTATAATCATGATATAAGCTTTGGTGTAGTGGTAATACTCGTTATTCAGTTTGCAAATGGGGGGAGGGTTTTAATCCTACAAGTATAATTTGATACAATTAATAAAGTGAAATAAATTATACTTAAATAGAGATTCACCTTCTTATCTTTGCTTCCTAAAGTCTTGTTTTTTGTGATTACTTTGATAATCACAATAGATTATGTGTTAATGCGATTGTATTAATCATCACAAAAGCACCAAGTGTTTGCATGGTTGTCAAAATCATCACGTAAAACCTTTCATGATAGGCGTATACAAGACGATCATTGTGATGCTTAAAGTCATCACATAAATATTTCGTGATGGTTTTTCTACTTTTTGTGACGGATTTTGGCCATCACAAATTACCATTTTTTAGTAGTGATTCTAAAATAAGCCATATCATATATACATATCACTGTAAACATGATTTCTTCACACATATCATGTTTTCATGGATTAACCTACTCTAAATCTTATACAAATCAAATAAAAATAATTTATGTTTACAAATTAACATACGTAAGCCATATTTTCAACAATTATCATAGAATTCAAATTACAGAGAATGAAAACTCATGAATATGAAGAAAAGATAAGAATTTATACATTTGATTGTTTGTATAACTTTGTTATAGGATAAACATTCTTCTTTAGTTGCTCAGATTCACAGAGAAATTCTTTCTCTCTCAAACTCTCTAGAGCTCTCTCTTTTTTCTTTCTTTCTTCTTTCTTATTTCTTCTTTCTTCTTTCTTCTTCCTCTACTCTGTTTTCTTCTTCCCTCTCTCTAAACTATACATAAAATATAACTGATATATCACTACGTAAAAAAATTGACAATTAATATAATAATAACCCTACGTACTTAATAACATATCAGTTATTTTTTTAAAATTCAAAATCCACTATGGATTGTTTGGCAAAAACATAATCAAAATAAAGACTTAAAAGCCTTAAGTCTTGTTTTGTAAAATTAAATTAAAACTCCTTTTATTTTATTTCAATAACTCACTTACTATATAGTTTATTGTCACACTTAATTTAATTAATTTCTAATACTCCAATTCAATTAAATAAAGTCATATCAACTTACTAAATCAAAATGACACATAATCAAATTTCTACATAATTATAAATTTCATTATAATTTTATTTAATAAATTAGTACATCAATTTTAATTACTAAATTAAATTAAAACAACAATATAAGAATTCATTTAATCATTATCAACACTCTAATTTAATTATTAAATTAAAGTACAATATTACCACTATGTAACATAATAATTAATTCAACACTCATTTAATTTAATTCACTTCAAAATTCAAAATTATCGAATATCAACTTAATTAATACATTACAGTTAATCAAGTTAATTCCCCACATGTTAACTCATGTATTATTTATTTAACTAATAAATAATCAAAGTAATCAAATATTTATTTAACAATAAACACATGAACTAAAATATTTATTTAATTCAATAAATATTTTAAATTACATATACAAATTTCGGATCGCTACAGGTGTGCACCTTAGTAGGTCTTATATTAGCTCTAAAATTAATCGTAATAAAAAACGGGTTCTATACATAATCAGACTGAGGATTTTAAAATAATTTCTCAATATTATCGATATTCTAAATGATACTTTTTCACAATTCAAAATCATATAATCTAATTTCCTAATTCAAAAATAAATACTTGATTTGAAGTTTTGAATAAACGAATATAACATTTTAATTTAAATGGAAGCCTTAAATAAAACATAACTTTTGAAACCTTGCATTTAGGCATCCGAAAAATTACTAACGTATACATAAAAATAAACGATAATTAAAAACACTAAATACTTCGGAAAGCCCCTTACCTAGATATTGTGAAATACAAAAATATTAGCTGAACAAATCCTAAATATAAAATAAAAATAAATGAACATTCGGATAATTTATCCTAGCTCAAACACATTTTAATTCAAATCTTAAACACATTTATAGTTAATTTTGACTAAATATATAATTAATTTTATTCTAAAAAAATCAGTGGATCTTTCTGTGTATATATATACCTTCTGCCCTTCCTACCTAGCTAGGGCGAAACACCTACTCCCTATATACCAAATGATCTCTCTTTTCCTATGCTCTTCATTACAAGTCTGTAGATTACAATATACTTAATCCTATTCAAGTCTTAGAAGCACCTACCGGAAGTCTAAATAAAGATAGATGTTGAGAGGAAACTTTAAAATTTAGGCCTGAATAAGTAGTGTAATCTCCCTAAAGAGAAATAAGCTTCTTTCCAACAGTCCGTTCTTATGAAAACCATCATAAGCCTTAAGGTGCATGTGAGACACCAGAAAATTTCAAAAGTTCAAATTGTCTATTCATTATTCAAACCATTGGTGAGTGTTTTTGATAGCCAAAACAATTTGAAGAATTCCTAAATTTGCTTATAATTTATCCAAATTCTATTCCAGCTCTAGTTTCTCTTTTAAAACTCGACCATTTCATAGATAATCAGCAACATACAAGGCAACATTGGAAAAAAAGGAAGAGAAAAATAAAAAATACGATCATTTTGATAAATCCAGTGAGCTTTATTCCATACAACTTATTGCTTCTAAATATTGCAAGTTATTTCCATGCCATGGTTTATACAATTGGCATTAGGTTTTCTAAGCAAAACAACTACCTAGTTACTGTGGACATTTGAGTTTGATCCTAAGCAGCTGGAAAATTAACATGGTAAACCTCAGTCATATTAGGGTAATATAGCCCAAAATTCTGCTCAGTACCAGCAGGCTTAAGATCCTCATTGAATATCGCAAACACATAAGTCTCCAAGTCTTTGCCTGGCCTCTTCGGTGTTCCCTTCCCAGATGAAACATGATCAATCAAATTATTCACATATATTTGAGCATTTTCCTTAGTAGTCGCGTCTCCATTACCAGCACTTGGCCATCCAGTCTCCGATACAACAATCTCAACATCTGATCCGCCTGCTTTTTCAAGGGCAGAATAAGTTGCATCGACCATGGCATCAAAAATATTGGTATATAGAAGTGCTCCATCAGTCACACCGTGAGCAGTATCCTTGAAAAGTGTGTAATCTAGCTCCACGTGTGAAGGATCACCAATATAGGCAAAGTAGGGATACGTATTAACAAGAAGAGGACCTTTTTGTGCCACCAAAAAATCCACAATTGGTTTGATAGTTGATATCACAGTTTCGGCAAACGATCCAGCTGAAGGAGGATATGATGATCCTAGTACTTGTGATGGAACTGCAGTACTAACTGGTACTAAAATGTTTACAGACTTTAATGCAGCCATTAAGTTTTGCATGGCTCCAAGTACATATGTTCCCAGTGGTCCTGGAATTACTTCATTACCTGCCACTATATATGTGAATTTCACGGATGATGCATGTGGTACGACATTGTTGTTAACCCACTGTTGTTGCAAATGATGGACTAGTTGATAGTTGCTCAAGGTCTTCATTTCGGACTCCGAGGATAACGCTGATGTTGGAACCTTGTATAGCGTTCAAGACATCGGGATTCGGATCAAAAATCCGGATTTTTTGGATGTTTCTCGAGTGCAAGAGAGCAATGACTTGATTTGGTGGGGGAAGATTATCACCCAGCAGCCCATAGTTCACTTCCTATTCCTTGGACGCCTTCATTTAGAAAGAAAAGAGAAAAATAATTCTCTGAATTAATAATAATAATAATAATAATAATAAATAATAATAAAATGTGTACTAAGTAAGTATTCACGTACTGTTACTCTCTATTATTACACAATTAGTAAATAAGTATTACTGAATATTATAATAATAGCATAATTATGAATAGTAGAAAAACATTGATACAATTAGTGTCACTTAGCTAAAATAATTGTCAAAGTGAAGGATACATATTTGCTCTGATAGCATCAATTTTACAAAGAAAATATGGACGTAAAAATAATAAAACTACCAACTAACCCGAGTGAATGTTAAGTAAACATGCAGCAACAAACAAGAAGAAGCATCGTCGGTCCATTTCAAATAGAAATGGTGAAGAAAAAAAATAGGCTTTAGGGGGAGAAAAGTTGATAAAATGAATTGGTACGGATTATAATTAAAGATCACTTATTTATAACAATGGCGAAAGGATTGATTACAGCAATTAACTGAAAATCAAAGAATTAAGATACGGCTATCAGATGCTGCCCATGCTTCTTAAAATTTGTTATTTATGTTATGCATGACAGAATTTAGATTTCCTACTTTTGTTTCTCAAATTGCTTAATTGCTGGTAATTAAAATCTGGAGTATAATGACCCTGTTTAACGGAGAAATCTTTTTTTCAAGTATGGTAATTAAAAAAAGGTGTATGGAGTCGGTGAACCTTGTTATATATATAATCTCAGGGATATAAAATTTTAAATGTTGAAATCATTCTAGGGATTTCAGATTTTTCATCAAATTAAAAAATTCCAATTCAACGTGTTAAAGACGCATGGCCAATTTGTCCCTCGAAGTATGACTCCTTTTATACTTGTGATTCTATTGTTTAAATCTTTTCATTAGCATAATCCAAGTTAAGGGTGTAAATGAAATGAACCAAGTTGAGTATTGATTTGGTCGATCAGATTTGGTTCACAAAATTTATCGAGTATAAAATAAGGTTTGATTGATGCTCGTTTAGCCACTGAGTCGAACACGATCTCGAATCAAGCTCGAGCATTTTGAACTTTTCAAATAAATATGATCCGAATATCAATAGAAAATTACAATTTGAGAAGGTTCGAGTAGTTTATTGAACTTTAAAATTTGCTCATATTTGAATCATTTATATTTTGAGTCGAGATCGAATCGAACTTTTAGTCGAGCGAGTATGAATCGAACCCAAACTGTTTGCTCATTTTACATCTGGGATAAATCACTTTTTGGTCACTGTACTGAGTCCGATTTTCATTCTGGTTACCGAAACTCTTTTTGTTACAATCAAATAGCTGTACTCTCACATATTACAAAATGGTCATTATTTTCAATTTCCGTCCGAAAAAACTGTACGAAAAAGCTGACTGTGCATAAATGGATGGATTTTGCTGATGTGGAAAATCTAGAAGGCTTCCATCAGCAATAATTATAGATTTTCCACATCAGCAAAATCCATCCATTTATGCACAGTCAGCTTTTCCGTCCGTTTTTTCGGACGGAAATTGAAAATAATGACCATTTTATAATATGTGAGAGTACAGTTATTCGATTGTAACAAGAAAAATTCGTTAACCAGGATGAAAACCGAACCCCAGCTGAATGACTAAAAAGTGATTTATCCCTTTTACGTCTTTACTCCAAGTACACTTAAGTAAACAAAAGTGACCTCAAAAACTTTTCCGACAAAAAAAATCGACTGAATGTTGAAGTGTCACTTGAAAGACTTGTATATATTTCACTACATTTGTAATTTACTTCGTATTTTCAATGTATTTTGACATTAAACCAAATAAATACATAATGGTATTTAACCCATAAATTATTAGATCATTAAAAGAAATCAAATAATTCAATACAATATATATCAAAGCTTCATTCCCAAATCATTTAATGGAGATATGAGGACAAAACCCAGAATTCATTTAAAGAAAAATCCATTGGAAACCCAGAAATTATTTAATGAGATCAGCCAATGATACGAATGTGCTCATTAGAATACATTGAGAAACAAAAAGGATTCACACCCAAAATGCTAAGCCCAATAGAGAAGCTTCATCTCTGTCATTAACAGTAATGTCTTGTCATTTGGGATCTACAATAGTCTTGTAGATCTAAAAAATTAAAGCAAAGAAATGAAGGAAGCAAGTTTATTTTTTTAAACTCCTCTGTTAGCAAATTTTAAGGCTGAAAGAGGAGTTTGACCCTTGCCAAGATCTGGACCCAATTGGTAAAGCAGATTAATGTTGTGAATCGGTGTGGGACGGTGGTGTGACCTAATCAGTGATGGTGGCTTGGAAGCTTTTGATATGAAACTATGGATGTTCCGATCGAGTTTCGGCGATTGCGATCTGTTATTCTTCTTTTTTTCTTTCTTCCTTCTAATTTTCTCTTTATCACTAATATTGGGTTTGTTCAAAATCACATCTGATGATGGGTAGAATGATATTGGCTATTGAACACCCTGAACTCGTTACAGGGCCGAAGTGCTACACGCCGTAAGCCCAAAGGCCTGCAAGGCAACAATATCAATAACGTGCAGACCAAACAAAACAACTCAACAATAATCTTAGCTTAAAACCAATAAATAAATATAAACATAAACATAAGTCATGCTAACAGTTATTGATAACAATTATAAGTCCACATAAATAAACTGAGAAACTTGCCTTGAGTTATGTATATATTTCACTATATTTGTAATTTACTTCATATTTTCAGTGTATTTCGACATTAAACCAAATAAATATATAATGATATTTAAACCATAAATTATTAGATCATTAAAAGAAATAAAATAATTCAATACAATATATATCAAAGCTTCATTGCCAAATCATTTAGTGGAGATATGAGGACAAAACCTAGAATTCATTTAAAGAAAAATCCATTGGAAACACAGAAATTATTTAATGAGATCAGCCAATGATACGAATGTGCTCATTAGAATACATAGAGAAAGAAAAAGAATTCACACCCAAAATGCTAAGGCCAATAGAGAAATTTCACTGTCATTAACAGTAATGTCTTGCCATTTAGGAATTATAATATATATATATATATATATATATATATACGGTCCGGATCAAGTGCATACCCCTTATCTTACTCACCCGTGCTTACCACCTTTAGGCGACGGTTTCGTCATACAACCGTCGTCTATACTTTCAGCGGTGGACAACATATAGTATCGCTAAAAGTATAAACGATGGTTGTATGATCGAAACCGTCGCCTAAAGGAGGGTAAGCACGGGTGAGTAAGATAAGGGGTATGCACTTGTTCCTTGCTCTCTCTCTCTATATATATATATATATCGGTAAGGATCAAGAGCATTCTCCTTAAATAGCATTCCGCCTTAAATAGCATTCTTTTATCAAAACTACGTCGTTTTGGAGGGACGCGGTGTCATTTTTATAAATACAATGCCACCACAGTATTTACAAAAATACCACTGCGTCTCTCTAAAACTACGTCGTTTTGATAAAAGAATGCTAATATACGCAGCGGATCCAGTCCGGACGCTCGGACTGGAGCAAAAGAAGGACCAATTTTTTTTTGTTTTTTTGCTTTTTTTTTTTATTAAAACAACAAAAAAAATAATTAATATTTTATGAAATTGAAATTTTTTCATAATACAATATTTTGGGGGTGATTTGAATACCTATACCAAAAAATGGTGGTACAGTCTGCACAGACTGTACCACCATATTTTGTTATACGTACCCAAATCACCCCCAAAACACTTTATTATGAAAAAAATTTCAATTCCATAAAATATTAAATATTTTTTTTAGTTGTTTTAAAAAAAAGAAAAAAAAAAGTCTAGACAGGATAAAATTCGGGCGTCCGGACTAGAACCTAACTATATATATATGGCACATTTCCAAGTTTATATATGTGCAAAGAAATAAAGAAAAGAAATGGAGGAAACAAGTTTATTTTTTAAACTCCTCTGTTAGCAAAATTTAAGGCTAAAAGAGGAGTTTGACACTTGCCAAGATCTGGACCCAATTGGTAAAGCAATTAATGTTGTGAATCGGTGTGGGACGGTGGTGTCACCTAATCAGTGATGGTGGCTTGGAAGCTTTTGATATGAAACTATGGATGTTCCGATCAAGTTTCGGCGATTGCGATCTGTTATTCTTCTTTTTTTCTTTCTTCCTTCTAATTTTCTCTTTATCACTCATATTGGGTTTGTTCAAAATCACATCTGATGATGGGCAGAAATGATCTTAGCTATTTAACACCCCGAAATTGTTACAGCACCGAAGTGCTACACGTCGCAAGCCCAAAGGCCCGCAAGGCAACGATATCAATAACGTGCAGCCCAAACAAAACAACTTAACAATAAGGGTGATTTACATATTCTATTACATTTTTAAAAATAAATACAACAAAAGTGCCCTCATAAAACTTTTACCCAACTAATACACGTCCATATTTATTTACAATCTTAGTGCAATTAGAATTCCTTAATTTAGGTAATTAGTATTCAATTAGGATTCCTTAATTTATGGATTAGTTATACCCATGACTTATTCTCTCTCTTCATCTATAACAACTGTCGTTAGTCATCACCCATCTTCTTCATTCAACGTATTATATATATATATATATATATATATATATATATATATATATATATATATATTCGCCGAAAAATCTCTTATCCGTTCATCGATTTTTCCGATAAAGAAACCTCCTATCTTCATCCATCTACTCGTCTCACCAGGTAACCGTAATAACAAAATCCCTCCAAAAAGATTCTTCCATCTTTTTCAATTTTACAAGAAAATCTTGACGTGGGTATGTTTGGAAACAGGAATTCCGAGGCTGCCACACTCCGATCGGAGGAGGAAGAGGATAAGTATTATCCGACGAGAGGTTCAGTGGTGGGATTGGAAGAGAATTGTGGGAATGGAAAATTAGGAGGGGAGGAAAATAGAGGGGCTGTTTGGCCAAAATTGTATATAAGTTTGTCAAGTAAAGAGAAAGAAGAAGACTTTATGGCTATAAAAGGGTGTAAGCTTCCTCAGAGGACTAAGAAAAGGGCCAAAATCATTCAAAGGACTTTGCTTGTAAGAACTCTCTGCCATAAAGCTTATCTATGGATTTATTTCTCCCCAATTCAGTTGAAAAAAAAGGATGAATATTTGATCTGGATTTTTTTTCCCACACTTTAATTTTTTTTCTTAGTACAGTTGGTTACCAAACCTTCAGATCAAGGTAAGCAAACCTTGATCTGAAGGTAACAAAACCTTCATATCAAGGTATCCAATTACCCTTCTTCTTCATTCAACGTTTTTTCATAATGCAGTTGGTAGCCAAACATTCATACCAAGGTTACCAATTCTGTTTTATTAAGTTTTCAATTTATTTTGCATGTAATACAGTTGGTAGCCAAACCTTCAGGCAGTTGATTGCCAAACTTTCAGACCAAGGTAACTAATGCATACTGCAGATGTGAAGATAGATTGATTATCTTGGTATAAAAGTTTGGTTACCAATTCAGTTTTATTAAGTTATCAATTTCGTTTGAATGTGATGGAGTTGGTAGTCAACCATTCATACAAAGGTAACTATTTTATTATTTATGAGTAACAAAATAGTTATAATTTTTTTTTGAACATTAATAGTTTCATTTATTTATTTTTAAATTTTTTGTAGGGCGAATCTTCTTTTTATTCTCATTGACGTGTTAGACAACGGAGATTCGCGGCGGTGTAGCGGCGGACTATTATTTCAAAGTGTATGTGAGTGAGATGAAGATTTGAATTTGAATATTTAAATTTGAATTTGAATTTGAATTTGTTTTTGTTGTTAGATCCAAATATTTGAATTTGAATTATTAATTATGGCAGTTATTTATCCTTGATTTTGGTTTCCTTATTAATGTGAATTGTACTATTTTTATAATATGTATAATCTTTTTGTAATTATTTAGTTGATGCACTTTTTTTGTAATTACTTTATATTTGTTGTATACTTATGTAAAGAACCCTAACAATAATCTAAGCTTAAAACCAATAAATATCTTTTAATCTAATTCAAATGAAATGCTAATAAATACCACATTCGAATAACGGAGACGCAACTACTCAAAAAAAGAGTTTATCAAAATCCAACAACAAAAAGAAATAATATCTGAAACTAACTCCAGTTATTCTAAGCGTATCAATTACAACAATGGTGCTATCACATATATAAAAAAAGGTCACATAATGCTCACATACACACACATACATATTGTGGGCCCCCGCCTGATATGTGGGGCCCGCATTATGCATGTGTGTGTATGTGAACATTATGTGACCCTTCTTAACGAAATAGTAGCATTATTTTATCAAATAAGTGTACAACTTTCAACGATGGGACCTGTAAAAATCTGTAAGGGGGTGAACGATGAAGCCCAACAAGTGACTATCCTCTCTATCTAGTCGAATCAAGTACAATTTGCAAAATATTATTTCAAAATAATAAATAATAATAACTATAATTCTAAAACTATTAATAATTGAGTTGAATAATTCCAAAACTAATTATAATAATTTCAAAATAGTAAAAATAATAGTAATAATAATTAAAAAATTCTAATAATAATAATAAAATACTTATAATAATAATTAATTTAAAATTTTTAATTTTTTTATAAATTATAAAAATATTTTTATATGAATAATTATAAATAATAAAGTATTATTTAGTCTTTAATCCTTGCGGGGACCGATCCATTGCTAATGGAAGCCTTCTAGATTTTCCACATCAGCAAAATCCATCCATTTATGCACAGTCAGCTTTTCCGTCCGTTTTTTCGGACGGAAATTCAAAATAATGACCAGTTTATAATATGTAAGAGTACAGTTATTCGATTGTAACAAAAAAAATTCGGTAACCAGAATGAAAACCGACCCCCAGTAGAGTGACTAAAAAGTGATTTATCCCTTTTACATCTTTACTCCAAGTACACTTAAGTAAACAAAAGTGACCTCAAAAACTTTTCCGACAAAAAAAATCGCCTGAATGTTGAAGTGTCACTGAAAAGACTTGTATATATTTCACTACATTTGTAATTTACTTCGTATTTTCAATGTATTTTGACATTAAACCAAATAAATACATAATGGTATTTAACCCATAAATTATTAGATCATTAAAAGAAATCAAATAATTCAATACAATATATATCAAAGCTTCATTCACAAATCATTTAATGGAGATATGAGGACAAAACCCAGAATTCATTTAAAGAAAAATCCATTGGAAACCCAGAAATTATTTAATGAGATCAGCCAATGATACAAATGTGCTCATTAGAATACATTGAGAAACAAAAAGGATTCACACCCGAAATGCTAAGCCCAATAGAGAAGCTTCATCTCTGTCATTAACAGTAATGTCTTGCAATTTGGGAATTATACTATATATATATATATATATATATATATATATATATATATATATATATATATATATTACTTCTTGCACATTTTCAAGTTTATATATGTGCAAAGAAATAAAGCAAAGAAATATATATTCCATCGATTCTTGCAGATCTGAAAAATTAAAGGAAATAAATGGAGGAGTTGGGATCTACAATAGTCTTGTAGATCTAAAAAATTAAAGCAAAGAAATGAAGGAAGCAAGTTTATTTTTTTAAACTCCTCTGTTAGCAAATTTTAAGGCTGAAAGAGGAGTTTGACCCTTGCCAAGATCTGGACCCAATTGGTAAAGCAGATTAATGTTGTGAATCGGTGTGGGACGGTGGTGTGACCTAATCAGTGATGGTGGCTTTGAAGCTTTTGATATGAAACTATGGATGTTCCGATTGAGTTTCGGTGATTGCGATCTGTTATTCTTCTTTTTTTCTTTCTTCCTTCTAATTTTCTCTTTATCACTAATATTGGGTTTGTTCAAAATCACATCTGATGATGGGTAGAATGATATTGGCTATTAAACACCCTGAACTCGTTACAGGGCCGAAGTGCTACACGCCGCAAGCCCAAAGGCCTGCAAGACAACAATATCAATAACGTGCAGCCCAAACAAAACAACTCAACAATAATCTTAGCTTAAAACCAATAAATAAATATAAACATAAACATAAGTCATGCTAACAGTTATTGATAGCAATTATAAGTCCACATAAATAAACTGAGAAACTTGTCTTAAGTGATGTATAATGTTATAACTTATCTGCTCTATGATGATCCTACACAAATTGAGAGTATATCCATACACACATTAGTTTCATATACTAAATTCACATACTTAATGTAAACTAATTTTTATTTTACAAAGTATAATCTTTTTGTTCTTGTCTTAAAACTATTCCACGTTTCTTTAGAAACTTTTGTCTGTTATAACCCTTTTTATGTACAAAAAAGGTTCTCTCATAGTTTTAGTATATAAATACTTTACATCTCGAAGCATATACCATTTATATACCATTTTAAGAATATCTTTCATCTTTATTTGTAAACTTGGGACTTTATGGTTTATGAGTGACTTTTATTGCGTAAACATAGCTCAGTTCATCACTTCTTTAATTTAAATAATTTTTACATCAGTTTGTCCGTTCATGAGTCAACACTGACTGTTGCCTCATGTACAAACATTTTATCTCACTCGCTTTATTTTTCATTTTACGATTATTCACATTTTTGTTTTATATATATTCCGTTACGTAAATCTCAGCTCAAAAACTACATTTTGGGCACCGAAAACCTCAAAATATTATTTTTATGATTAATACAATTTTTCAAATGTTTTACATTCTTTATTGCACCACAAAATAATTTTATAGGCAACTATATTTTTTTTATTTTACGTAAATGTGTAATTTATATTTATTACATATTTTTATTGCTTAATTTATACCCGAAAAGAAGTTTCTCGGCATAAAATATCACTTATAGTCAAATCTCGCCCCGTAGGACTTTATTAGATTTATTATGACTTATTATTTTGCATGAACGCGATTCGGAATGTCGAACGTCAAAGTCGCTTGACGTGCCGACGCTCGGTGTTCGCTCAAATTTTAGTTCTGACATGCATGTTCGCTCATTTTAAATTTTCAAATCCTAAGTCATATAACAGCAAAATTTAGGGCATGTTATAGACCTTATGGCGTAGTATTTTATAAAAATTTCTAACTGAAAACGGATCACGGAAACTCATCAAAACAGTGTGCGAAAAGGACGTCAAGCAAACTACCCAGCACGGCACAGCTGCCTGGCAGCGCACGTGGCCGCGTCTTGGCGCGCGTGGGCGCCGGCAGTTGCTGCTGCTGGTTCGTTCTGAACTACCACACTTTACGATTTTCTCACGCCTTGCTCGTTTATCGGAAAATTCCCAAGTTTGGATATGTTATAAGTACCATAGTAGGCTATTTTTAAAAAATATAACCCATCCATTTCGGACCTCATAGGTAGCCTAAAACAGGCCCAAAAAATGTCCACTCGTAACAGTTTTCCCCTTTTTCCCAGCTTTACCCTCTTTCACTAAAACAGTCATAACTTTTTCATTTCAAAATATTTTCGAGCGATTCTTGAGCCCACCCGAAGCTAACTTCCGGGACTACAACTTTTATTCTTTGACCTTTTCCCAATTCTAAACACAGAATTCCAGAAATTCCGTGTAAAGGGACTGACCTGAGTTGGTTAGACAATTTTGACGTGACTACTTTGAATGGCCATAACTCTTTGTTCCGAAGTCGGAATTAGTCCATTCCAGAGTCTATGGAAAGCTTATTCAGTGTAATATAACATACCAAAAGGCCAAAATTTTCTAGAAACATTTACTGATAGAAACAGTGTCCCGAATAGCATGTCCCGCTGCTGACTTCCAGTTTGACAAATTCGACACATTTCCTTCCAATCACCATAACTCCCTCATCCGAGGTCAAAATGAGGTCATTCCAAAGCCTATGGCTTCCTAACTCAGTGCAATACAACTGCCCAGAAACTCAGAATTTTTCAGGCAACATAGTTATTCCCGAATTTGACACTATAGTCACTGTTCATCCAGTTTTCATTTCTAGACATGGTTTACTAAAATCTTCACCACGGATTCGTTTTAACTCCGTTTTGGTTTCCAATTGCTTTTCAATTTAACTTAGTATGCTCAATCTCTTTAATTATCTTCATATATGATATACATATCTAACCCAAGCTTTGATTTCGCTTAAAACTTGGTTTTTAACCAAAACAGTCCATATGTGACTTTTATCAAACAAGTGGTGTGTGTTCCCTTAAAGCTCAGATTTCTTGATGTTTGATTTATGTTCTAGCCTCATTTTCCCACATTATTACTCCTCACAACCCAACCTATACTCCTTTGCACTATACCAGTTTAATAACAATCTTCTACACAATCGAATTCATATATAGTCATCTAGTTACCAAACTAGTTAGTTTACTCATTCTTTTGAATTTCAATCCTTTTGATTTCAACCCAAAATGTAATATTTCAATCTCCTCTGTATTAATCAACATAACTATAATCAATTAATAACATTTCAAATACCATACATAGCTTAACCAATTCCTATTGCTAACAGATTTTATTTAACACCAACTAACTCATCTTGCTTAAACTTTACATCTATAAACATAACAGAGATGAGTTTATGTTACCTTCTGCTTGCTTGATTATAATCTTGTTATACTTTGAGCTGAAATCTACTGCTCAAACAAATTTTTAAAACTTCAATTTCTCCTCGTCTAAACTGAAGGAATAAATTTCAAATTGGTTTGGGAAGGGGCGGGTGGAATTGAGCAGGCTGAGGAGCCAGGCGAAATGGACTAAGGAAGGAATAAGAAGAGAATGAATAGCTTTGATTTATAGGATCATTCTCCCTTTCTTACCTGTTATGAAATGAATTGATGGGTTTGAAGTCTATAAAGTTGTGCTTAATTTTATGTTGCGAACTCCTACTAACATTCCCTTACTCCTTACTTAACTCTCTACTCTTCTTAGAACTCCTACTTAAGGAAATAACCTTACATCTTGGTTTATAGAATGCCTCATATAATAACATGCTACAAAAAGAGTGCCGGCATAATGGAGGCGGAGGAGGAGGCGGTCATAATGGAAGCGGCAGAGGAAGGCGACAATAATAGTGCCGGCGATCAATCTCTTTAGCAGACACCGATGAGGTGTCCGGATAGGCCATCGTAAGGGGAAGCGCGCACCAGTACAAAGTACCTAATAGACAACACTTAATAGACAACGTTTTTTATAAAAACGTTGTGGTATTTTTTTTACAACGTTTTTAAAAAAAACGTTGTAGATATATATGCAAAAACGTTATCTATTTAAAAGAACATTTTTTTTGTTTTATTTAGATAACGTTTTTTTTAAAAAATGTTGTGTATAAAGAAAAACACAGAGCTAAAAAAAAGACAACGAACTGAAACACGGAGCTTAAAACGTTTTTCATTCCCTCCCTAATTTTTCCCCGATCTGATATTCCCTCCTTCCCATTTTTCATACAAAATCTTTTACCTCTCCACCTAAATCATCTGGTTGCTTCAGATCTTGCCGTCGCCGTCGCTGGTGGTAGTGAAGAGGCGGTCCCCATTGACATTCGATGCTCTAACGATTCCAAGTTCTCTGTGCGATCCACCTTCGGATCCACTGTGGCTGACTTCAAAGGTGTTCTCACCCAGAACTGTGACGATCAAACCCTAGACAGCTATGCTGATCAACAGAGGCTGATTTACAAAGGCCAGATCTTGAAGAACGATCAAACCCTAGACAGCTATGGTAAGTGCTACTTCTCTTTCTTTTGTACGCTCAGTATTTGAATTAGGTATATTTATGGATTTTCTGAATCTCAAAGTTGCAGGAATCTCTCTCAATTTTTGATTCTAATTGATTGGTGTTTCATGTATATCTTTTATAGGCCTGTTACTTGTGAACCGGAAAGTACAAATTTTGAATAATCTCTGTAGTAGAAGTTAACATGTTCTGCATACTGTTTTTGTGCAGCTCCCTGCATATATTTGCCCAGGGACAACATTGGTAATTTCACATCTTGTCTCGCTGATCCAAGATCAAATTCGAGGTATCCTAGACCTATTGCGAATTGTTGCAGGGTTTCTTAATAAATTCATTAATGTATTACACATGCCGGCTTTTCTTTACTAACAGAAACCCATATTTTTAAAGATTATAATTTGGAAATGTTTATACAGGTTAATTATGATGATTTAGTGCTATTCCTTGATCTGATCATGTAAATATTAATTGGGAATGGTTCAGGATTAACAAAAATGTTATGAATTTCATAGGTTTAGCAAATATTTGTATTTATTGTGACTACTAGTTATTTTTAAGATGTCGTTATTATTTATTATTTTAAATAGATATTGATGGAATTGATGTATATTTTGTCGTAGTACTTCTAAATATGTGAAGCATTGATGGCACTTGTTGGCATCCCAAATTGGAGCATGGTACAGAACTTGAAAGCTCTGTAATGTAATGTAGGGCAAAGTAACTCTTTTTAAGGTTAACAAAAGTGTTTTACCAGAGATTTGTTATTGATACCTTTCATTTACTTGTCAAAGCTGATTATTGTACTATTTAGGATTATCTGTGGCATACTTATCTGGTAGGCAATCAGCAAGCGGGCAACTTTATGGAGCATACAATCAAGATGATGTTGATGCACTGCGGGCATTAGCTGAGGAACCTGGAATAATATATATATTCTTAACATATCCTTGATTTATAAATCTTAATTCACTCTCTCTGGATTATTCATTCAACTTTGTTCATTGTTAGATATTGTTGCTTTTTTGTTTTTATTCTGCTTGTTTCACTTCCTTAACTATATATTACTAATGAGTGGCCCAGTTGGATCCTGAATAGAGTTCCACCATCTGATGCTCCTCTAGGGATTTCGAATTTATCTGGTAGTGATTCCACCATCTCAGAGTTAGTGGCAGAGTCGAAACCCAGGTACATGATGATTAATTGTTAGAGGCAATAATTATACATGACAATTTTCTTCATTATTGTTAAAATTAGGCTTCCAGGTCTGATTCAGTTGCGAATATTATTGGAAGATCTAAATTGATTTAGTTGCGAATATTATTCATTCATATCTATCTGATTCAGTTGCGAATACATGATGATCCACATTTTTTGACTGTGCCCAGATCCAGAATCTTCCAAATGTGCTTATAGCTTAAGCAAAGAATGATAATAAACTGTCCTGATGAAAGGTTGTTTTGTGTTTGGTATCACATTGCAGGAACTAAAGGCACGTTCCCGTGAAATGCACTTATAAAGCAAGTATTTACAAGTGTGTGCCATTTACAAGTGTGTCTATGATTTTCAAGCTTACAACAAACATTTACAAGTGTGTGCCATTTTCATGATTACTTTCTCAAGCAGCAAATGCTGACCTAATAAAAGGAAATTTGTGGTTCTTGTTAAATATTGAATATGTTGAACACCTAAGTTGATGTCTTTTTCTATAACAGGGCCTGGTGGAGATCCCATACGTTGCTGTGCTGACAATAATATATGGTTTCATCACCTACTTCATGATCAACTTTGAGAGGACAGCTGGTATGATTCTAAGTTCTCTCTGAAATCTTAACGGTGTTTGGTCTCCTCATATTTGATCCTCAGTTATCATCAGTATCATCATTGATCATAGTAAAATTTGAAGAATGCCTTCTTTTATGTATGGGAGATTAATACATGTTGAGGAGAATTTTTAAAGAAACTAGTTTTGTGCTCATTAAATTTGATTTACGTAGAAAACAAGCACAAGTATGCTTTCAGCTAACTTAATATTTCCTTAACTGCGATACAGGAAAATTATATCCTTCCCTGTGTGGTTAATCTAACATATATCATTATTAAATACAGAACTCTTTTGCTTGGTGGATGGCGATAGTACTTTCTGTGATGTGCTTTGTTTAAAATCTGGTTTAATAAAATAATTATACTATATTTTTGTATACAGCAAATGTTTTTGTTTATCTACAATTTTTTTTTACAGTTTTCTGGCAAAATGAATTTCAGACTAAACAAATATCATTACCTTCATATTTCCTATGAAAAAGATTTGTTTACTTTTTAGGGGAATAATTAATAACAATTGTTTAGCCTCCTCGAATCTATACTTCTATCTTGTAATTTTGAGATTGCTTCTACTTGAATCTGCTCGTCACCTATTTTATGAAAATTACATTATTCGCCAGCACTTGAAACAAAGAGTGTATAATAAATTTGACAAATTGTTTCATTATTCTTTGGTGTATTGATCACTAATATGCAATCAAAATATCATGGGACTTATTGTTTCACTTTGCATTATCTATACTCCTAGGAATCCTTGCGATAATTATTTTTTAATGTTCTTATTGAATTGTTTCTCTATTCTATATAGCTTTCAATACCCCATCATAGTAAAAGTAAAAAATTGGAAGGATAATAAATAAAAAAGAAAATCTTATGCATGTTAATGCTCTGCCATATGAAAAAAAATTAAATGAATATTGATTTTTACTAATTTCCAGTGTCTCTATGGTGCAGCCAAATTTTTTCTCTACCTAGTATTCATGTTTCTCACTTTCACCTACTTCACCTGTTAGCTTACTCAGCGACTTGGGTTGCAATGCCTCAACTTTGACAGAGAACCTTATCAATGAGATGTACAGATATGGTGCTGCAGAGCTCCACGCTATTGCTGCCTTCATTAGTGGAATTATATCACAGGAAGTAATTAAGGTTTGTATTCTCACTTCAATTTCCACCAAGTTTCATATAGGAAACTTAGTTATACTGGTGGTTCAGTCATCTGCTACAGATGTCCTCTACTTACTTTTTCAATCCACGACTTAATAACATCGAGTTTTATTGATAATGTATGTTACTTGCCTTATTGATATGTTGTTGACCATATATTGCAGTTTTTTGCATGCACCTAATATGGTACTCTCAAATTACGATCAATTGAAAATGAGAAAAAAAATGCTGACCAAAACCTCAGGCTTAAGGTCCTACATATGAACCTATCCTACCGAAACAAAATGCTCTATTATGCGCCAAGGTAAGGCAAGTACAGTTATTTCAGTTTATAGTGCATGAAAATGTAGACATTGCTACTGTATCATGAACCATGGAGGATCTTAAAGCTACAGACAACAGTCCGATCGCCAGTGTTTCTTTATCGAATACTTTGGAGGATAGGTCCCTTCCAGATCGTGGCAACCAGCACACTGCAGTGACTGATGGCAACAATTCTTTGAGTAAGAGCAATGTACAGGCTTTATGTGCTGCAAGTTCTGCTTCAAATTGAGTTCCCCCTCCTGACGGGTATTGTACGAGAGCTTCTTTATGTTGATATGCCCCATGAATATCAGAAGTCGTCTGGTGAGATTGTTCTTGACTATGAGAAAGCAGTATAAGAAACTGTATTTGAGAAACTGCATATAGTTCGGGATGGTCATCTTTGCATCGTCTTTACTCCAGACCTTAAGGTTGGAGCAACAAAAATGTAATGGATCTAATTTGTAGTCTGCTATCATCGGGGACTAATATTTCCTTTGTTTTTATATGCTAGATTTATTCTTGGGAGTTTTGTGCTCGGCGTATTGAGCACTTTATACCTCAAAGATCCATAATCCCTCAGGTGAAAGCACTAACAATACATACTTTCTTTTCATGACTGAATGCATCATTTTTTTAGTGTTACATTTGCTATGCATCAGCCCTACGGGAGCCTTAATCAAAGTTTATATCTTCCAGGTTAAGCAGCTTGGAGTTGTGGCCCAGAAATATCAACTTGTTGCTCAAAATGCTTTAGCCAACTTACCTTCTGAAGAGATGAATAGTTATTTTAATATGTAAGTTGTGCTCTATGATGTCTTACCTCTTAAAGTATATACATTATAAAGCTACGATTTCATGACATGTTAATTGCTTAAATATCCTTTGCCTCTTCATAGTAAATGTATGTGCGGATTGAAAATATTTCCCTGCCGTCCTAACTGGTGTAATCTTGAATCTCTCTCTCGTTCTATTTACTACAAACACTCGCAAATATGCAGGTGATCTTTCTTATTTTCATGCACACATTCAAGAAAATGAATGAACAATGCACATTGCACACAATGGAAAAAAGCAACCTGGAATTGGATAAGCTAGTATAAAAGTTTTCTTAAAGTATCTTCATCCCAACTTTTTAGGGTGATACTTGGTAACCAAATTCATGCAATAACCACCATGGCAAATTCGGTTGAGCTTGTCGATTCATGATTTCAAATCCGTAAGCTAACCACACTCTAGTTTCAGAAAGTGGTAGTTTGCAATATAATCAAGACCATAAGAGCTTCCAAGCATGTCATCGCAGCCTCACCTACTGCATTTTGGTAATCAATAAAGCCCAAGTAGTTACAATCTCTGGCTTTGACATGACTTCATGACAACTATAATGACAATGTTATAGTTTAATGTTGTTCCATATCAGGTTTTCCCTCTCTTGGTCGGGTTTCTGAAGAGGATTTGCATCGAGTTGCAGCTGCAACTGGTGGAACTGTACATACATCTGTCAACAATGTTATCGATGAGGTTTCTTTTTTAAGTTTGGCACACAATGTTATCATAAAGTGAATATACTTATCTTTTGGATGCATATGTTAGGATAGATGTGCATCAGTCTGATAGATGTGCACCTTTTGTAGTCATACGTTTGGATGTAATATTTTGTGGATGTAGTAATTTGAAACTGTAAACGAATGGTATTATTGGGATGTATTTTGAATGGTTGATATATTTTGGCTATATATCATGGCATTAACATATTGCAAGTGTATTGGTAATATATAGGTGAATCACATTCTTTTTTTTTATCTACAACATTTAAAAAACGTTGTCTAGTATACTAAACATCAACATTTTTTTTATTCTACAACATTTAAAAAAAGTTGTCTTATATACTAAACAACAACATTTATAACCAAAAAACGTTGTGGAATCATACATTCTACAACGTTTTTAAGCATTTGCTAATTTTTTTAAAACAAATCTACAACGTTTTTTTCTAAAAAAACGTTGTGTATTGTGCTTAACTACAACGTTTTAAAAACGTTGTGTAAGGGTGTCAAATAGACAACACCCTTAACCACTACGTTTTTCTGACAGAAACTACAACGTTTTTTTCGCGTTGTCTATTTACTGTTTTGTAGTAGTGGCGTCATCGTCGTCGCTCAGGTAGCTCTCTCGGTCACATGACCACCTCTCTTTCGGTCCAACCGGAGGGTCGGCGGCACAGCAGCGGACGGCGGATGAGGGAGGAGAGAGAGCGGGAAGAGTTTGTGTAACAATGGAGATTGAGTTTATATTTCTAAGAGAGAGAAAGGAAGATGAAGAGGAGTTTACTTATTAATTACTTAATTTAATAAGTAAATCAATACTAATTATCTAAATTAAGGAATCATAATTGCATACTAATTCCCTAAACTAAGGAATCTAATTGCACTAATATTATAATTAAATATGAAAAATGTATTAATTGTGTAAATATTTTATGAGTACATTATTGTTGCAATTATTTTAAAAAATATAATAGAATATGTTATTGATCCTTAATTTTATGATGCGAACTCCAACTAACAATCCCTTACTCCTTACTTAACTCTCTACTCTTCTTACAGCTCCTACTTAAGGAAATAACCTTACATCTTGGTTTATAGAATGCCTCATATAATAACATGCTACATATTACATATGTATTATTATTATTTTTTATACATTAATCACATTGTACATGATATTTATCACACAAATAAAATAATATTTAGTGTGACCATTTCCTCTATTAAAATAATTTAGCTTTATAAAAACTACTTTCAATTTCTTATAAGTTGGTCACCCAACTTAAGCCGTCTTTAGTCTTCCCCCTCGTCTTTAAAAACTTGCAAATCACTCCTAGCATATTCTTAGCATATTCTCAGAAAATTCTTTATTCCTTTTTGCCTCATTACGCAAATTATTCTCAGCAATTTTATTTCTCTGCATAATATATATATATATATATATAATAAATTTTCTCCATCCGCTAGGTGATCTAGCGGAACTCTAAATCAGATCTAGTGTCCAAACGGCTAGATCCATGCAATATATTAAGCAAGCAGCTAGATCCATGAAATATATTAAGCAACTAGATCATGCAATCCCAAATTGAGATTATATTCCTTTATTTTAATAATAATTTTTCCGTTCCAAATTATAAAATAAAATCAATTTGTTATATTTTTAATCATTACTGAACTAGCTAGTTAAAATTTGATCCATGCAATATATTAAGTAACTATATTGTTAAAACTAATAAAATATATATCACTTTTAATGATAAAAATATCTTAAGTTGATTTTAAAAAATTAAAAATGGTTCTTTATAATATGAAATGGAGAAAATATTTAATTTTTTGAATAGAATTCATAAAATTCCAAATTTAACTTTTAAGTAAATATTGAGTTTATTTTTAAAATTTAACAAGATTATATTAGTTTTAAATTTATTAAATTAATTTTAAAATATTTAAATATATTTTTAATCTTGAAAAAAGATGAAGAATTTGTCTTTACTATTACTTTGGTGACCAAAAAATTATTACTGAACTAGCTAGTTAAAATTTTAAAAATAAAATCATTATTAAAATAAAATATATTATTATTAAAATAATAATTAAAATATATTATTATTACTGAACAAGCTAGTTAAAATTCTAAAAATAAAATCATTATTGACTTAAAATAAAATAATTATTAAAATAAAATATATTATTATTAAAATAATAATTAAAATATAGTATTATTACTGAACTAGCTAGTTAAAATTTTAAAAATAAAATCATTATTGACTTAAAATAAAATCATTATTAAAATAATAATTAAAATATATTATTAATACTGAACTAGCTAGTTAAAATTTTAAAAATAAAATCATTATTAAAGAAAAATAAAATCATTATTAAAATAAAATATATTATTATTAAAATAATAATTAAAATATATTATTATTAATGAACTAGCTAGTTAAAATTTTAAAAATAAAATCATTATTGACTTAAAATAAAATCATTATTAAAATAAAATATATTATTATTTTAATAAAATCATTATTAAAATAAAATATATTATTATTAAAATAAAGCTGGACTTAAAATGATTTTATTTTAATAAAATCGTTATTAAAATAAAATATATTATTATTAAAATAAAGGAATATAATCTCAATTTGGGATTGCCTGATCTAGTTGCATGATTTGCTTAATATATTGATCTGATTTATTAAGCAGTGTCCGCTAGTTCAACTATCGGATCGCGTAATTCCATTTTTAATTTTCGTCCTTAATTTATGTAATGTACGGTTATGATGCTATTTGCCCAATTTTTATTCATAGCAAATATATGTTATGAATGTTATGTTATATATATTAACTTGCAAATATTCATTATAATGCACATGTACTCACATCGCATATAGAAAATAAATAATAAATTTATTCTCTCACCTTATAAATTGTTTATATCAATTTATTTATATATAGTAAGTATAACTTAATATATTTACCTTATAAATGGAAATTTATTCAGTAAATAAGATATTATAATTAAAATAATATCTTTTCTTTATTAAAATAATTCAACTCTAGAATTTATTTTAATATCATTTATTTAAAGTATACAATAATTCTTGTATACTAATTACTTTCTTTTCCCTTCTATAAATTGTTTTCAACAATTTAACTGTAATAAATATAATAATATACTTACTACACTAAAAGCATACATACATTACGTCCAATAATATAATACATGATTTCTTCAATAAAAGGGTGGTTATACATTAAGTATATATTTAATGCAACCAATTCAACACATTAAAATAATTTAATATTATAGATTATTTTAATTCTACCCATCTCATTAATTTCCTTTAATAAATTTCCCCTACAATTTATTTACATATAATAAATATATAATACCAATATATTTATTAAGCATAAGCATCACATATTGTATAGTTCATACTCACTTATGCAATATAATATCATACAACATATTATCTAATAAGATTTTATTTATTAAATTCTTATTTTAATATTACCCAAAAATTTGTGTTATCACATTTTCCCCCCTTATAAGGATTCCGTCCCCGGAATCACAATACTGAATCATTCTTAATCGGTTTAGATCTTATTCTTTCGCGCAGCCTTATCGTTGAATCCTTTTAACGTACCATTTTCTTAGATTTTATACCACCTATCTCCTTTCAATTATTAAATCGTATAGATTTTTCTTAAATTTTTTAAATAAATCATCTATTTCCACTCTAGGCTTTTAAATTTTAACCCTTAATTTAATCATTTAAGATTTTCTAAATTTTCGAGTTGTCACAGATATTCATTAATAGACATAAGATACATGGTATCTGTACAATTACAAATATGGAAACAAATATGCAAGGAAAAATAAACTGCTACAATTGTAGAGAATCACTGATATCTTGGTCATAATCATTGAAGTCGGGTTGTTCTCTAATATCCTCCCTCAAAGTTGGCGTGTTAGAGAAAGGAAAAACGCACAACTTGTCACGATCTAATAAAAACTGTAATTTGGCCACAACTTTTGTGAAAACATCATCTAGTTGTAGGTGTTAAGGGACAGATCTGAGACTAATAATCATTCTAGCAACAAGTTCCCTAACAAAATGATAGTCAATATCAATATGTTTTGAGCGATATTTGGTGACCGGGTTGGAAGCAATGAATATGGCTTATTGTTGTCGCATAAGAGTCTCGGGGGAGAAAGGAGGGTGATCTTGGAGTTCTCGAAGAAGTTGAAGTGTCCATGAAAGTTCTGCAGCAACAGAGGCAAGAGCACGGTACTCAGCCTCAACACTAGAGCGTGCAACGATAGTTTGCTTTTTAGAGCACCATAAAATTAAGTTGTAGTCAAGATAAACATCAAATCCGGTTGTTAAACGCCGAGTGATGGGACAGCCGGCCCAATCGGCATCAAAATAGCCGAGCAAAGTCTGAGATGAATCTCGTGAGAGTTGTTGACCATAATGGTAGGTTCCTTTGACATAGCATAAAATACGCTTCATGGCTCTAAAATGATCAACGGTGGGAGCATGCATATATTGACATATAAAGTTAACACTGTACGATAAATCTGGCCTCGTAAGAGTCAAATATTGTAATGCGCCAGTTACAAAACGGAACTATGTAACATCTGAATATGAAGTACCATAATCGGTTAGATGAGATCACACTAAAAAAGGAGTTGAGATGGGCTTGCAATCAACCATTTCTGCTCGATTCAACAAATCAAGCGCATATTTATCTTGGCTAAGAAAAAGTCCCTTGTCATTTCTAACAACTTCAATCCCCAAAAAATAGTTCAGATCACCGAGATCCTTCATGGAAAATTCTTTGGGCAGCCAATCAATGAGAGAACGCAACATAGAAGAATTATTTCCAGTTATTACCATATCATCGACATATAGGAGAAGATAAATAACTACATGAGAACTATGATAGACAACAAGAGAGGAATCAGCACAACAAGCAATAAACCCAATACCAAGTAAAAATTAGCTAAAACGTTGAAACCATGCTCGAGGAGCCTGTTTAAGACAATAAAGAGCACGTTGTAAGCGACAGATATAAGTTGGGAATTACGGATCAATGTTGCCTGGAGGTTGCTCCATATAGACTTCCTCGGATAGAAACCTGTGAAGGAAGGCATTTTTAACATCAAGTTGGCGTAAAGGCCAGTTATTCATAGCAGCAAGTGACAAAATAATGTGAACAGAAGCAGGTCGAACAATAGGACTAAAAGTTTCTTTAAAATCAATGTCATGCTTTTGAGAAAAACCTTGCGCCACTAGACGAACTTTGTGACGCTCAATTGATCCGTCAGCATGAAGCTTGGTCTTAAAAATACATCTACAACCTACAACATTATGATCAATTGGACGAGGAACTAATCGCCATGTGTTATTGTGCTTGATAGCAGCAATTTCATCATCCATTGCCAATAGCCATGTTGGATGTTTAACAGCTGACTTAAAACAACGAGTCTCTTTAACCGCAAGATGTACCTGAAACCACAGAGGAGTGGTGAAAACACATAGTGAATGAATAATGCGAGGCTTAACAATACCGTCCCGAGCACGAGTGATCATGGGGTGAGTAGAGGTAGACAGTTGGACAACGGAAGAAGAGGCAGGTGGAGGGACGTCCAAGGTTAGTTCAGGCGAAGAAGGCTCAGAGAGTGTGACGGGAGGCATGATAATGTGACATGGGTCAGCACAAGAAACACAAGGAGTGGGGCCCAAACTAGAAGTTGGAGTCATACTTATGGATAAAGAACTGTCACGAGGAAGAGAACTATCACAAGTATCAGTAAGGTGACATAATCAATGCCAATCGAAGAAGGAATAGTGGAGGTAGCATAAGGAAAATAATCCTCAAAAAATTGAACATGGCGAGACATATAGACCCGGTTAGTTTTCTTATCCAAGCAACGAAAACCTTATGAACAGGACTATAGCCAATAAAAACACAAGGAATAAAGCGAGGTGATAATTTATGGGGCATATAATCACGTAGAAAGGGAAAATAAAGAAAACCAAATGTACGAAGTAAAGAATAAGAAGAAATGTTACCATATAGAATTTCATGAGGAGTCTTGCCATGAAGAACGGGTGATGGGAGTCGATTGATGAGATAACATGTGACGCCCCCAAAATAGGTATACAATACCCATTCTGAGTCGTCAAAATACATGGTACAGAAACAACTACAACTTTATTAATACAACATAAAAATTGTGAGTTTAAATACAAATATTGTCATCTAGACAATATCCACACTCAAATAAGTCCTCAGCACAATTATTGATACATTATTTTACAAAAATGGTGAGGACTACTAAAACGACTTTCTAAAACTTTTATTCCATACCCCGACTAGTACTCGCTACATTCTCGCCTCCTGAGAAGAAAAATGGAACAAAAAGGAAAAGGGTGAGCTCAACTAGTCCAGTAAAGAATATTATGACCAAGATAATATAGAACAAATTATCGTTAGTCTTCAACAGGAAAAAATCTAATAGAATACAATAGACAACAAGTTTTAAATCAATATTCGCAGCAGAAATAATAATTCATTAGAAGAGTTAAATAGAGAATAAAGTCTATTATCTTCTATATATGAATTTAAAAGTTCATCGTCAACATTTTATCCCTGTAACATCAATCAACATATATCTGGAATCAAATATTTATATTTGCACAGCAGGCCAAAGATATTCATCAGTTGGTCATGTTCATCTAAATACTTGTTCATCTTTGCACTACGGGCCAAAGATATTAATCAGAAATCATTCATCTTTGCACTACAGGCCAAAGATATTCAGTTATATCATCATTTAGGACTAAGGATAATGAAAAATATTTTAAAGAAAACGAATCCAGTGAAACAAAAGAATAAATATTAAGGATTCGTATTTTAGCTATTCCATGTCCAAAAATACCTCATAAATAATCATAGTGGAGTAAAATTCAAGAATGATCAAAACATGGATACAATCAAAGTTAGTATCCATAATAGATTTTTTGGACGAAAAATAAAAATTTAATTTTTCTGTGAATAGTGTCGTATTCGTGAATAGTGTCGTATACGTGAATAGTAACTCCGACACTAAAAAATAGAAATTTCACACACAAAAAAATCATCATGCTTCTTGAATAGTACTCGTGAATAGTAACTCATGAATAATAACTCATGAATAGTAACCCCGACATGAAAAGTTCTAAATTTGATAAAAAAAATTCCAACCAATATTTCGGCATAATGATATTGAAGAAATAATATCATTTTAAAAAAAATAATATCCCTTACCTCAAAAGGATAGTACTTCTGACTGGATATAGTGCTGAAAGAACTTGCACCGTATAGCAATACTCAAAGTACTAAAATACTCACAAAAATACGCTCAATATATCGAGAGAGAAAGAGAGAGAAACTTCAGTTTCTGGTATGATTTTTAATTCTAACTTAAGCACCCTATTTATAAAAAAATGCTTAGAACACCAAAGCAGAAAATTTAATATAATATTAATATATATATATATATATATATATATATGTATATTAAATTCCTATGCACTCTCTTCTTTGGTCAAAAAATCAGCCACACGTGTTCCAAAGACAACAAAAATGTTTTTGTTAATTAAAACAATTAAAACTTTTAAAAATCAATTATTTCGGAACTTCAGAACTTCAATAATTCATAATAAATAGCCCTTTTATCAGAAAATTCAAATCTTGCGACTTTTTATAGGAAATTCAATTCTCTACAACTTTGCAGAAGAAAGTTTTTTCCAAATTCCAAACAGAAATTGACCGAAATCCATAAACGAGCGATTTTACAGGCTATAATCAAATTTCAGTCAAGAAATGGGCCCACAGACATGTTTAACATGTTTTAAATAACTTTTGCAACAAAAATACTCTTCCTCCTCTTATACTCATATATCTCACATTCATTGTAAAAATATCATCATTATTATATTATAATAATATAACAACATAATATTTTATCAGAAAAGATAAAATATCGATTTTTAATAATTGTCATTTTAAAAATTTTCTCAATCTATATCCACATAAAATGAATATTTTCCTCATCATATAAATCAATAATTAATTATTCACAAATAATATTACAGAATCACAATACTGATAACCAGACAGTTCCCAGGAAATAGGGGGCTTTCCAATAAGGATTTCTCCTTACTGGCGCGCAATTAGGTGACCAAACCTCTCCTTAGACAGAACTTTCTTGACACTGCCAATAATATTTTCTAATAATATTATTCAGATAATATGAATTATTGTTTCGATAATGGAAAATACTGTGTAGTGACAATTATTGAAACAATAGTAATATAAAATATCAACGCAGTAATTATTGTATCAATAAAATAAAATACTGAACAGTAACTACTGTAACAATTATTGAGTAGTGTCTTCTTACATAAGAATCAATAATTGGTGTAATACCGTGTGCTACTGTGCAGTAACGCGTATTACTGTGTTTTAACCACCGAGTATCCCAACAGTGTTAACGGCAACAACTACGCCGTTATTTATAAACAACTTATACTTGTCAGTTTTTTTCATCCAATCGCTTTCGGTTATGGGGCCCACAAAAGACTGCGCCATCGTAAGAATATTCCCCGACAGTAAGAATATTCCACGACCAAACAAATATTCCCCGACAACAATGAATATTGTATAACCACCTGCTTATTTTAAAATATTTGCGCATTTTATCCATAACTAACCACATTAATCAATTCAACCCTTACTATTTCAAAATAATAAATAGATGAAATTAAATTTCATTTATAAAAAGTTGGGATCTTACATAACATGCCGTGGAGAAGGACTCAACCCAAAGATGAAGAAGTACATGCGAATGAAACATCATAGTGTGACTGGTTTCTGTGATGTGGCGATGTTTTCTCTCCGCAATACCATTTTGATTATGTGTATGAGGACAAGATATGCGTTGTACAATACCACACTTACGAAGAAAATAAGTAAAATAGTTTTCGGTGAATTCCTTTCCTCCATCACATTGAAAAGATTTGATTTCATAATCTAATTGATTAATGACATATTGGTGAAATTGGACAAAAATGTCATAAAAATCTGACTTACGCTTTAAAGGGAAACCAATTAAAGCAAGAGAAATCATCTGTGAATACACAATAATATATATAACCAGGTGGAGAGGGAATTGGGGAGTGTGAAACCCCAGCTTTTATGAATAAAGAATTAATTTTCTAGAAATAATTTTTTAATATTATGGTGTGAATTTGAGATAATATTATAGTTGTGGGTAGTATTTATAAATTTTGCAAAGTATGCAAGTTGTTATATTATATTCGATTGGTCAGGGAATATTCTTTGTGTCGGAAAATATTCGTACGATGGTACAATTATTGGTGGACCCCACAACGGAATTATTGTCGGATTGAGAAAACGACAAAAATATTTTATTAAAAATAACGGCGGAAATTTTACCGTTGATACTGTTGAACTACTGGGTAGTAAAAGTACAGTAATACGCGTTGTTGCATAGTAGCACACGATATTGATTATTGATATTTATGTGAGAAGTCGCTCAGTTTGATTCAATTATTGTCGATTAATAATATGAATTATTATAGCGATGATGACGTTTTGTTTTATTCGTATTATTAACGTAATAAAACAGAAACATCTTTTTATATAAAACTGAATACTTTATTAAAGTTATTCTATAAATAGAATATATTATATTTTATTATGCATAGTGTTACATAGTGTTTTGCATAGTGTTTTCATAGTAAAAATCTTTTTATATAAATAGAATATAATATATTTTATTTAAAAGATTTTTCTTTAAATATGGACTGTCAGATTAAAGTAAATCAATCTGGACCGTTCATGGATTAGTTACTATGCATTCTATTTTCATATAAATAGAAGCTCATTCCTTCATTATTTTCTTACGAATTCACTGAACTCTAGAGAGAGAAACTATAGAGAGATAGAAGAAAAGCTTTTTGCTACTTAACTTTTCTTTTTCTATATCCAGTTTCTGTTACGGTAAGGGATATTATTCTTTCTTATTCATGAAGAGAACTGTTGTTATTCCATTTCTTATTATTCTGTTGGAATAACCTGTATACGCGGTCTACCCTATACTTGGTGACATTCTTCTATTATTCTGTTGGAACATCATGTCTGTGTGTTTTACACCTTGACCTGGTTCCGTCTTTATTATTATTCCGTTGGAACATCATGTCTGTGTGTTTTACACCGGACCTGGTTCCGTCTTTATTATTATTCCGTTGGAACATCCTGTCTGTGTGTTTTACACCGGACCTGGTTCCATCTTTATTATTATTCTGTTGAAACATCTTGTCGGTGCAAATTTTACCTGACCTGGTTCCGTTATTATTATTCTGTTGGAATAACTTGTCTATGCAAAGTACCGCATGCATGGTGATTTCTGTTGTTATTTCATTCTTTATTATACTCAGTTGGTTAAAGTTTTGACTTCTATACTCCATGAAATTAGTAGAATATCCTTGATATTTGCGCTTCATCCAGTATCTTTTTATGGAAATATTCTTCTGATCATTCTTGAATTTTACTCTACAAAGTAGTATCATGTTGACAATTTGGACGTTAGTAGTTCTTGGACAAATTAATTCTTGAACTTGTTTTATTGAATTCTTATATCATTGTCATCATCCTCATGTTTATGTTATGTTGAAAGTCATTTGTGGCCTGTAGTGCATAGATGGACTTGGTATGATTATGACCAGGGATTATTCGGTATAATCATGACCGTAATGTTACAAATGATGTGAAAATTTAAAAGTCCTCATTGGCCCGTAGTGCATTGATGGACAATTTTTGGTATGATTATGGCTATGGATTCTCTTCGGCCAAGGGAGCAAAGATGAATTATTTTATGGCATGATCAGGACCGTTGATGAAAATACGATTATCTTTGGCCCGTAGTGCATGGATAATTCGTAGTCGTGATACTAAAGAATATCCTTGGCCTGTAGTGCAGGGATGATTTCATGATGTGGATTATTTATTAAGCTGAATCCCAACGATAACAGTGATAAAAAACTTTTTAAATCATAAAAGATAGTAGATTCTATTTTCTACTTGACTCTTTTAATGGATTGCTTGATCCGCTGCTTGTTAAACTTGATGTTGTTATATTTTATCAGTTTAATATTGTTGAAGGCTAACGATAATTTATTCTGCATTATCTTAGTCATAATATTTCTTACTGGGCTAGTTGAGTTCACCCTTTCTTTCACTGTTCTCTTCAGGAAATGAGAACATAGTAGGGACTAGTCGGGGAACGGAGTGACGGTCTAGAGGATAACATTAGTAGTCCTCACTATTATGTGAAATAGTGTATTAATAATTGTAATAAGGACTCTTTTTGAGTTTGTATAATCTCTAGTAGACAATAATTGTATTCAAACTCACAGTTATGTTTTGTCGTATTGTACATGACAGTTGTATTAGTAAGTTGTATTTGAATTATGTACCATGATCTGACAACCCAAGATGGGTGATGTATACCTAATTTTTGGGGGCGACACAGGGAGGGTCCCCATAAATCGCAAAGAATCCGTTCAAATAAAAAAGAGCAACGTTGATTTAAATTTGGAAAAGGCAAGCGGTGACTTTTTCCTAATTGACAAAAAAACACAGTTTCGAATCAAAATTGCCTTTATCAGAAAATGTGATTACACCATGCTTATTCAAAGAGGAAACAATGCAAAAGGAGGGGTGTCCTAATCGTGCATGCCAAATGACAAAAGATGCACGAGAATTACATAGAGAAATATTGGAAAAAAACTTTAATGACCACGATCAAGAATATAAAGCCCTTTCTCACAGCGCCCGACTCCCACCACCGTTGTTGCGAGATCCTGTATGGTATAAAACCAGAAGAAAAAAATGTCACTAAACAATTGTTCTCACGAGTTAACTTACTAATGGACAACAGATTTTTAGTAATGTGAAGAAAAGAAAGAACATAAGACATTTTTGAAGAATGAGAAACTACAAGAAAGGAGATAGAACTAATACGAGAAATAGGCAAAGATTGACCGTTACTCAGAAAGGCCCATTGATTACCAGTGTAAGGAACCAATTTATCAAGCGCAATAACATCATTAGTCATGTGAGAAGTGGAGCCCGTGTCTGTGTACCACTCTGCATCTTGAGAATCATTAAGAGAGGTGACAATAAATGATTCAATCAAACCTTTAGCCTTAGCTTTCTTCAATAGTTTGTCAAGTTTATGACATTTCTTGGCAGTGTGCGGTTCTTTGCCACACCATTGGAAAATGCATGATTGCAGAGTGTTAGTTCCTAGTAGGCACACAATAGATCTAGAAGGGAGGTTGAATAGATCCTTTTTTATTTTAAAATATTTTTCTTGTTTATTATGTATTGCTAATAAATTAGCATATGACAAATATAAGAATCTTTTCAAGCACAACGGAATAAATAAAAGATCTCATTCATTGATGTATCATAAACATACATACATTATTCGGGGAGTTAGTTTATATGTAACTAGTTAATACATACATAACATTTATAGCAATTAGGTACATAATGTAAATGACAGAAAGTAAATGACTGAATGTAAAAGACACAAGAGATTTTAAGTGGTTCAGAGACTCAAGCTCCTAATCCACTCTTCTGCTTCAACAAGCAGAAATTCCACTAAGGAAGGGCAGCACCCTGAATCACTAAGATCCCTTCAAGGCCAGCAGCCTTGGAACTTCAGTTCACTAAGAACTCTTCAAAGCCAGCAGCCTCGGAACTCCAGTTCACTAAGAACGCTTCAAAGGTAGCAGCCTTGGAACTCCTCTAGTTCTTTACAAACTCTTCAAGCCCAGCAAGCTTGAAACTTCATTTAGTCCCTCCGGACAAGGACCCCTCAGGCCCTGGCTACTTGTTGTTGTTGGTGCTTTGCTGTTAAGATATCTTGAAGCTTGAAGATCTTTTGTATTTAGCAGCTTGACGTGGTCCTCTTTGCATTCTGTGTAGAGTGTGGACCACCTCTTCTCTGGTGCAAGCTGATTTTCATAATGTTTATCTTATCTTCATCTGATGTCAGTTATGCACCATCACTATTTAGGTTTTCTAAGTCTTTGAGCTTTTGGTAGATTTCGTCTGGCACTTAACATTCCCTGAAATCCTCTTGAATGGTTTGCAGACAAGGTTTTGCATCTGTTCTATTTTAACTTTTAGTTTATAGTGATTCGTAGAGTGGCTATCGGGATCTTCTTTGTACTTTGCCACTTTTCTGAATGTTATCTTCTTGGCCTTCTCGGCTCTCAGCTTAACTGCCATTTTCAGTGGCATTCTCATCCTTGTTGAGTGATGTTTTAGTCTGTTCAAGCCCTTTTTCAATTCTGCTTCACTTCCACATTCGTAATCTCACTGCCACTAAGACTTGTTATGTTTAACTCTAGTGGAACTCGTAAAGTCAACAATATAGCATTTCAACAACTCAACGATTCTTCAATAATTTTTATACTTACTCACTTTTTTTATCTTTAAAGCTCTTGCTGATATATACTACTTCACAATCTTCCCATTGGAATATAGCCGTTGGGAGCTATTTGAATTGCTTCTCAGATCTCAAGTTATTTGGTGTAGACTGTTTAATGTGACGTGACAGCTCCTTTATGACTTTACTAACACAGTAGTCTGTTACCTTACCTACCGCCTCAGAGATGTCACTTTTCCGTGTCAGGCTAGTAGTCACCTTTATTTCTTCTTTCTAACTTCTCAATCAGAACATCAGAAGTTGTCCTTCTGCATTGATGCTTTTAATATCCAACGTTTGAATGTCAGTCTTTGTATTGAGACATTGCCAAGGTTTCAATACTCAAATAACTGAACTCTACGATTCTAATGCAGATGGCTGAACTCTACGATTCAGAGAATGTTCTTTGAGCTTGGAATTAGAACTTCTCTTCCTTCGTGCAGTGCTTTACCACTTCTGTTTGCCTTGACTTACATTAGGTACTGAAAACTTGTCTGATTGCTCTGGCCCTCCTTAACTTCAAGACTTATCAAATTTGTCATGTTCAGTCTATTTCTCCTTGTGATCTCCCATTCACATATCATCAATGGTTTGACCTATGCTTCATCTTCTTTGTATGTTCTGTATAGGTCGGAAAGTGTCTCTGTTATAGATCCCATCAGTTTTTGCTATTAATATGGAAAGGACTATGATCCTGGTTAATCCCAAGATTGTTGTCTTCTGTTCTCTTGACAGCTACAACACTTGCTGACTTTCTTTAGTTAGTCACTTTTATTGAAGTCTTCTTCTGATCGACTTATGGAAGACTTCATCTTGAATGACTTCACAACTCAATCTGGATGTTCATTGGGTTGCTGCTTAAATCTTCTGTTATCTTGCATGTCATTCGTTGAGTGCTCTCTGGTTTCCTTCAGGTGGAATGTATCGTTGCAACTCAGACCAGAGGCTTCATACTTTGGATATTCTGGGAGTGCTCATTTGTTGAGAATCGTGTTGACTCTAAGATTTTGCCTTGGCGTTGTGAGTACCTCTGTTGAAGCCTTAGTTCTATAGATTACGATTTAGCTTTGGTTCTGCAGAAAGTACGACTCTGAGATCGGATCTTGACAGACTACGATTTATGTCTTTATGCTTGTTGTTCTCGTCTGATCTGGTTTGACTACGATCTCTGCCTCTGATATGATCAGTAGACTCCACTACTTCAAGTGTGGTCTACGATTCTTTACTTGGCTCTGGTAGATGCTCGGTCGGCTCTTAGACATGCTATCTCTACGATTGTGAACATGACTTCTGTGACGCCCCCAAAATAGGTATACATCACCCATCTTGAGTCGCCAAATACATGGTATAAAATTCAAATACAACTTAATAATACAACTGTCGTGTAGAATATGACAAGACATAACTGAGAGTTTTAATATGAATATTGTCTTCTAGACAATATTCAACTCAAATGGATTCCTCAATACATTTATTATTACACTATTTCATAGAATAGTGAGGACTACTAATGCTATCATTTGGACCGTCACTCCGTTCCCCGACTAGTCCCGACTACGTTCTCATTTCCTGAAGAGAACAATGAAAGTAAAAAGGTGAGCTCAACTAGCCCAGTAAGAAATATTATGACTAAGATAATGAATAATAATTTATCGTTAGCCTTCAACAGTGTTAAACTGATAAAATATATCAAACATCAAGTTTAACTGCAGCGGAACAAGCAATCCATTAGAAGAGTCAAGTAGAGAATAAAATCTACTATCTTCTATGATTTAAAAGGTTTTTCATCACTTTTATCGCTGAGACTCAGCTTAATAAATAATCCACATCATCCCTGCACTACGGCCAATGATATTCATTAGTATCACGACCACAAATTATCCATGCACTACGGGTCAAGGATATTCGTGTTTTCATCAATGGTCAAGATCATACCAACAACTGTCCATCAATGCACTACGGGCCAATGAGGACTTTTACCACAACATTTGTAACATTACGGTCATGATTATACCGAATAATCCCCGGTCATAATCATACCAAGTCCATCTATGCACTACAGGCCACAGATGACTTTCAACATAATATAAACATGAGGATGATGACAATGATATAAGAATTCAATAAAACAAGTTCAACGATAAATTTTTAAAGATTTATAATTTAATTTATCCAGAAATCAATAACGTCCAAATTGTCAACATGATACTGTTTTGTGGAGTAAAATTCAAGAATGCTCAGAAGGATATTTCCATGAAAAGATACTAGATGAAACGCAAATATCAACGATATTCCACTAATTTCATGGAGTATAGAAGCCAAAACTTTAACCAACTGAGTATAATAGAATATATGAAGTCGCAAATGGATTTTTGCCCGTCATACGGTAATCCACGTAGACAGATAATTTCTAACAGAATAATAAAGAATGGAATAACAGAAGAATTTATCATGCGTGCGTAATCCGCACAGACAGGTTATTCCAACAGAATAATATAGAATGGAACCAGGTCATGCGTAACCCGCACATACATGATATTCCAACAGAATAATAAAGAATGGAACCAGGTCATGCGTAATCCGCACAGACAGGATATTCCAACAGAATAATAAAGAATATAATAACAATAGAATTCACCAGGCATGCGATAGACCGCACAGACAGGTTATTCCAACAGAATAATAAAGAATAGAATAACAACCCTTACGAGTATTGAAAGAAAATAACTCTCTTCATGAATACGAAAGAAATAATACCCCTTACCTTAGTAGGAGATTGGATACTGCAATAGTGTAGTAACAGAATACTCTTTCTCTCTCTCTCTCTATAGCTTGAATGAAATGGTGAAAAATAATGAAGAAATGAGCTTCTATTTATAGGCTTGGCAGAGTAATGGTAAAATAGTATTTTTGCCATAATTTATGACATCATCGCTGACATCATCGATCATATTACATCATTATTTACCTCATCGTCCGATGATATCATCGCTTACCTCATCGTCCGATTACATCATCGCTTGCATCATAGGAATTCAAATTCAATTTGTTCTCTTCCACCTCCTTTTACTTTTATACCATGAATTTACTATAATAATGCTACCATTCAAATTATAAAAAACGTACTATTATATAATCACATCATACTACTATAATGTAATGTTATAATAATATATTTGAATGAATTACTTTATCGGAAAAGATAAAATACCAACTTTCAACAAATGTCACATGCTAAAAATTCATCAGTTTAAATCCACTTCGAATAAATATTTTCTTATCATATATATCAACAATTAATTATTCACAAATAATATTACAAAATTATAATATTGACAACCAGGTCGTTCCCAGGAAAGAGGGGGCTTTCCGATAAGGATTTCTCCCTATTGGCGCGCAATTAGGTGACTAAACCCATTTCCTTGACAGAACTTTCTAGACATTGTCAATAATGTAAATAATAATATTATTCAAATAATATGAATTATTTGAAATAATGTGCAATGACAATTATTGAATTAATAATATAAATTATCAACGTAGCAATTATTGAATCAATAAAATAAAGTATTGAACAGTAATTACTGTAATAATTATTGAGTAGTGACTTCTTACGTAAGCATCAATAATTCAAGATATTGTATAATACCGTGTGCTACCATCCAACCACACGCCTTAATTGTGTAAAACATATTCAATAATCCCAAAAAAAATCCATAACAAAAATATGCCCTCATATGACAAGAAATCAAATCAAAACCACATAAAAACGCACCTTCTGATAATTGTTGTTTTGTAGAGGCGATACTTTTTGTTTTGATTTGATGGATTTTGTCCCAATCCTACAAAATTTTCTTAATTACTCCTCATGTTGAAAGGTTTTGAGCACACAAACCTCCGTTCCAATCATTTTTTGTCGTTACGATTCCCGATCTTTTCCTTCTTCCCCATCCAGCGGAGATGAAGGCGGATGTGGTTGTATCTTTGAAGGCGGAGATGGTGGCTTTGGGTGTTAGACTTTCGGACGAGAAAATGGAGACGGTTGCGAAGTGAGTGGCGGCGAAGTGGTGAGGAGAAGTTGGCGAGAAGGAGAGAGAAGTGATAGATGAGGAACATCGCTGCCTTGTCACTTAACTCTTTGCTAGTGAGAAACTCCAACTCATTGTCATTGACCTTAATCACATCAGCTTTGTCCCAAATGCTCAATATCTTCTCCCGTACGTGCCTCCTCAGCTGATGGCCACAGTGGTAGCCGAAGGTTTGAATTGTAGGAGAGTAGGGCACCCGCTTCCTTTGTTACCTCCACCGTAGAGAGAGAAAGTACAGAGATAGGAGAGAGAAGAAAGTAGATTTTGTTTTAATTTCAAATTTTTATTTTCGCGTTTTTATTTTTTGCTCCGTGTTTTTTACATAGATAACGTTTTTTTTAAAAAAATGTTATCTATTTAAAATCAAAAATTGCCCTTATAAATACATAACGTTTTTTCATATGTATCTACAACGTTTTGTTAAAAAACGTTGTAAAAAAAATATCACAACGTTTTTTATAAAAACGTCATCTTTTAAGTGTTATCTTTTTATGATTTTGTACTAGTAATCACACTAAGGGTCAAAATCGTCCATCAAAATTATGAAATTTTAGGGCTCATTATGCCAAATACTATTAGGATTATAATTTATAGGCCACATAATTAATTACCAAACCCATAAATAAAGTGATTAAATTAATACAATATATAAGCTCAAAAATTACATAAATAGTAGAGGTCACATAAGAAATAAAATATTCCAACAAGCTATAGTTTTAATTTTTATTCATAATTAAGTTGAATATATATCAGTCAATAATTTTGGTTAATGTTTTTGAGACGAAGATTATTCCATTCAAAGTGTGAGTTATAGATGTGGATTACGTATGAGTGGACGTCAAGTTAATCATTTCATTTTCATGCATGTGGACTACAATTAGCTGCAAGATTTGGGTATGCACATCTGTTCTAAGTTCTATATATAAAAAACAAAACTACGTACTTAATTCCACCATTTTATTTACTTTATTTATTTAGTACTCTAAGATGCCTATTCCAACAGTTGCATAATAATTATCTTATTTTTCACATGACATATGGATTTTTTAAAATAAAAGTAAATGGTAGTACTTGGGTTGGGTTGGGTTGTACTCCACTTGGATTCAATTTGATTTTATCTCCGTCAATTTGCGGAATACGTAGTCTTCCCACCAACTAATCGACAAGAAAACAATTAGTTAATTATGGAAAACAATTAATTAATATTGTAAAGCCACCCATTTTTTCTTATAGATTCCACGAATTGAAACCTTGTGCGAAATGACAAAAGTATTAATAATGAAATTAGTGAAATGCTCGTGTACTTCAAAGTCATAATATATATATATACGTATGTATGTAGGTGTGATTCATAAATATTTGTTCATAAGAGAAATGCTTATTCTAAATTTAGAATGTCATCCGCTAGTATTTGTAACGATAATATTAGCATATAATAACAAATTAAAAATTTTAAATTTGGTCGTTCGATCTCTATTTTTAATTTCAAACTAAAACCCTTCATCATATTAGAATTGATATAAACTGTATTCAAGAAAGATAATTAGTTTCAACAAAATACTTGGAAAAAACTAATGAATGTCAATGGTTATCCACGACTAACTATTTTAAATTAGAACTCTCTCCGTCCTATAATATATGATAATTTAGTAGATTTTATTTTTTTCAAATTATTTAGTATTTTATATAATTTAAGAGAATTAATTATAATTTTTCTAAAATTACTTTTCATAAAAAAAATCACAAATGAGAGAGACTATTTGATAAATACACAATTCTAAAACATCTTAATAATGGAACGGGGGGAAGTATTTGATTATAAACTTTCTAACGCTATTGCTATTAATTTTTAGTTTCTCTTGTTTTATCTTCTGAATTTAATAAAATTATTTCACACTAATTAATTATTACAGTACTGCCAACGAGTGTAACACAATGGGCTAAAATAAAAAAAAATACTACTATCAGTGGTTCACATAATGCTCATATATATATATATATATATATATATATATATATATATATATATATATATATATATATATATATGGGTCTCTATCCACAGCAACCGGTTGTTGGGGAACAACCTCTTTTTGGCCAGCCGGTACAGCTTGTACCGGCCTTAGAATTTTTTTTTTATTTTATAAGCCGTAACAAGCTGTACCGGCTGGCCAAAAAGAGGTTGTTCCCCAACAACCGGTTGCTGTGGATGGAGACCCTATATATATATATATATATATTTGTGGATCTTATATGTCAAATGAAACCCATAATATATACATATATATATATATATATATGTGTGTGTTTATATAAATATTATGTGAATTTTTTTATATGATAGTATGATTGTTCAAAATAAAATTTTAAAGCCTGGCCGGTGTGCACGTTTTCAAAACATGGAAGTAAATTTTCTGACACCATTATCCAGGTACGTACTATTACTACTACAGTTGGTTTTTGAATTTATGATGTTTTGAATGATGACTAATTTAAGTATATTAGACATGTGTATAGTTCATAGTTTGTTATAATATTATTATTAATATGCATGTGTTATGGTTATTACATGAACACTTGTTGATTTCCTTCCGTTGGTAAGTTGGAATGTTTTAAAATTAAGAAAGATTTGATTTGAAGTTTATTAAGGAAGATTTGATTTTGAGTTTATTAAGGATGATTTGAATTTGAGTTTATTAAGGAATATTGGTATTTATAATTTTTAATGCTATCAAATATTATTAGATGGGTTTATATATGTTATTTCAGCTAGCTCAAATTTCCTTCATCTATTATCCAGAGTATTTCGTGGGTACTATAATTTATTTAAGGATATACTCTTGCTTAGTGGGACCCATAATTGTTAGTGGTACTTTGTATTCTAATTGAGAAAGGAGTCTTACTGAATTTGTTTAGAGCATTCACAACAGTTTCTCCAATCGATTCTTTATCCTCACATTTGAAGAATATATCAATAAATCAAAATCCAATAGTTTTTCTTTATCTTTATATAATTCTCTATTTTAATCCCTATATATGATTTGACTCCTCAGGGCGAGGGAATCAAAAGAGCGTTCCTTATTTATGTAAAATGATATTTCACACCCTATTTATTGCGATTTTATGTTGGTTAAAGGATTTTATCTCACTTAATTGCTGATTTGGGTATGCCTATCAAATTCACTTATTTTTATTTTTTAAACAGAGGATTTAGAGAAGAAAAAGAACTATAAAAAAATTTAAAAATTAGTCAAATTTTAATTTTGATCATTTTTGTAAAAAATATTACTACTAATTATAAATTTATTATTTTATAATTAAAATAATATTATTTTAGTTCTCATAAACACATAATGATCGTTACACATTTTGATTTCTAGAAATATCTATTTTTAAATTAAAATAATTTTAATTTTTAAATTCAAACAACAATTATTTTTAAATAAAAAATAGTTACAACGTTCAAAACATTATTTGACTATTGAAACTTTCAAATTTCAAATTTTACATTTCAAAATTTAATATTTAAGGAATCAATATAAGAAACTTGTTGGGTATATAGTGAAAAATTTGATTCCCTATCATACATAATGACTCAATAGCACTGCAAAGTAGGGATAGAGATAAAGAAACTGTTGTGAATGCTCTTAGAGTTGGTGGGTCTCATCTTATCTTATCTCCTTGTTCCTTTATTTAAGGTGTTTTGGTTTGACTTGAAAACATATCCTTGATTTAGCCAAATCTGTTGGACTCTTTAATTACTAATATCATGGGGTATACCTACTTTGATATGTGTTTCCTATTTTATCTCTTGTTCATAACCGTTGGTCAATATTGTAGCTAATATTATGGGATTTAAATCATCTGATTTCTTGCTATGGGATTTAAATCATCTGATTTATTGCTAACAATTATTTTATAGTCGTTGGGTCTCTCTTTATATATAGTCTTATTCTCACGGCTAAGTACAGCAGGATACAAGAAGCTAATTCACGTTGCTATACAGAGAAGAATCATATTGAGAGCTTTCATTGTTTATTTCCAGCTATTCATTGTACTGTCTATAATTCTTTGTGGCTGGAAAATAAGAAGTCTATTATAATTTCTTCTATCATATTCAAAGTTCAAGGCTTGTTTGGCTTGATCGATCCAGTAGTGGATAGGGTCTGTTCAAAGAGAGCTTTCAATGTTGCAGAGGTGCAAAGGTCTCAGTGGTGAGAAAGGTTGCAGAGGTGTCCATCAGTGGAAAGCTTCTTTGTAACAGGGAGTTCTTGTTATTATATTTAATTGAATATTAAGTTTAATAAAAAGAGTCTCCAATCCTAATTGGGATTGGACGTGGATTACGCCATTAGGTAGAGGATAGAGGTTGAATCACGTAAAAATCTTGATGTGATTTTTACTTCTGTTTATCTCTTCAACTGTCATTCACGTTCTGCACTTTTTGTTATTCACGCCACTAATCCAGACACTAAAGCAGACAGGTCTAGCTGTCTGATAATCATAAACGAAGAACAGACACTAAAGCAGACAAATGTAGCTGTCTGAATTAAATCTGTAACATAAAATTTCAAAAATAATTCAGCGTTTATCACTTTTAGCTTAAACACCTATTCACCCCCCCCCCCTCTAGGTGTGCACATACATAGAATTACATTTAGTATCAAAGCAAGGCTCTACTAATATTGATCATTGCAGGTCATAGGGGAAAATCCTATGGCACACCTAACCTTTCAAGTAGGTCAGTCCACAAGTAGGCCACCGCTGCTGTTCGGAAGTGAAAACTTCAACATTTGGAAGTTTAGAATGAAGATTTTTCTTAAAAGAGACCCATGAAATGGTGGGTTGTTGAAAATGGACCTATCATTCCTAGACATGATGATGGCAAACCAAAGGCTCTCATGGAGATGGAAGCAAACGAAAGCTATATGTTTTCCTACAACTCAAGAGCCATGAACACCTTGCTAAGCGGAATAGTCCAAGCTGAAATTGATAAAGTATCATCATTGCAACACAGCAAAAGAAATGTGGGATACAATCTTAATGAGCCATGAGGGAACTACTAAGGTGAAGGAAGTCAAGCTAAGTATGTTGATGCAAGAATATGAACTCTTCAAATTAGAAAAAGATGAAATAGTTAATGAATCTCAAGGAAGATTTCTTACTCTAATGAACTCTCTAAGTATGCTGGGACGGAAAATTGATCAGAGAGAAATTAATAGAAAGCTGCTAAGAGTCATGCCCAAACGGTTTGCTCCGAAAGTCAAAACTCTCCAAGACTCACCAACAATTAATACCATGGAAACTCTTACATTGTTTGGAGAGCTTGAAGAATTTGAAAATCAACTCAAGAGGTATGATGAAGAGGATGAAACATTAATAAATAAAACATTGGCACTTCAAATCGAGAGCAACGATGAAAGTGATCACGAAGATTTTGATGAAGAAATTAAAATGCTCTCAAGAAAACTCGAGAGACTACTTCAAAGAAAGAAACAAAGGAAAAATAAAAAAGGTAGCTCAACTCAAGTGAGTAAGTGCAAAACGGAACAAAAAGAAGAAACTGTCCAACTCTGTTTCATGGGACTAGAAGATGATGATCAACTTGAGGTAACAAATTTTCATGAAGCTTTTGAAATATCTATGCCTGATTTTATTGCTTTACAAAATGAAAATCAACAGCTCAAAAAGAAAACTGCCTATTTTATGATTTGTGTAAATGAGCTAATGAATGAAGTTAAGTCGCATATTAAAGAGAGAAAAGAAAATGAATATCTTAAAAATAAAAATGAAGTGTTAAAAAAATTAAAAATGAGAGATGCATGCATAGATGCTTTTAATGATGGAAAAATAATGAATGTTCAACATGATGATAATATAACAAATGCAGAAATAGCATCTTTAAAAAATGATCTTGTTGAATTTGTGCAAGGAGAAGAGAACTTAAATGTTATGTTAGGGGCACAAAGGTCTAGTCTTGAAAAACAAGGAATTGGGTATAATCCTATTAATAATAATATTAGAATGATTAATAGTAAGTCAAGCATAAACGACCACTTTATTGTTCACCATTTGTTACTTGTAAAAAATATGGTTTTAAAGGTCATTTTGATTCTAATTGCAATAAAATTAGAATAAAACAAATTTGGGTAAAGAAAAGTGATTTATATGCTACTAACCCAAAAGGACTCAAGAAAATTTGGGTACCAAAAAGATAGAGACTATTTGTTTGTAGGTGTCTCAAGATCAAAAAGGAGATGAATGATTCTTTACTTTGAGAGAGTAATTTACTTATAAATTATTTGGCGGAATCTGTAAGTACCTCATGTTATTTTTAAATAGAGTTTTAATTAGATATATTATTATAAAAACTCTATGGATTTCGTATTACAAGGGTTCATAACATCATTTATTATGTCAAATGCTCCATATTTAATATACATGACAATCTTGATAAAAGGTTGATATATAGGTAACAAATTACAAAGATATGATTATATTGTTTACTTGCTATATGTGATTTTGTTATAACCTTACTCTATTGTCATTCTTTATGCTTATTTTTTTTAATTTGGCAAATGGAGTGAGATAACTAACTTTAACTACATTGATATGAATTATTTTTGTTGATGACAAATGTAAGACCCCAACTTATTATAAATAAAATCGAATTTCTTCTAATTATATTTGTGAATAATAAGGTATTAATTTGATATAATTCTCTGGTTATGGGTGAAATGTTCAAATTTTACAAAATATGCAAGTGGTTATAAAATAATCATTGTTGTCGGGGAATATTCGTTTGGTCGTGGAATATTCTTGTTGTCGGGGAATATTCGTACGACGGCGCAGTCATTTGTGGGCCCCATAACAGAATAACTGTCGGATGAAGAAAATGACAAGTTTGAGATTTTATAAATAACGGCATAGTTGTTACCGTTAACACTGTTGTAATACCCGGTGGTTAAAATACAGTAATACGCGTGGATGCATAGTATTGATGAATTATTGATCCTTACGTAAGAAGGCACTACTCAATAATTGTTACAGTAGTTACTGTTCAATATTTTATTTTATTGATTCAATAATTGATGCGTTGATATTTTATATTATTGTTGTTTCAATATTTGTCACTACACAGTATTTCCCATTATCAGATCAATAATTCATATTATTTGAATAATATTATTAGATAGCATTATTGGAAATGTCTAGAAAGTTCTGTCAATGAGAGGTTTGGTCACCTAATTGCGCGCCAATAAGGAGAAATTCTTATTGGAAAGCCCCCTCTTTCCTGGGAACGGCCTGATTGTCATAAATATGATTCTGTAATATTATTTTTGAATAATTAATTATTGATTAATATGATAAGGAAATATTTATTTTATGTGGATATAAATGTTGGATATATTTATTGTGGTTAAAAATGAAGGAGTTAATGTTGAGGTGTTTTATCAGTATTTTTGTCGGAATGAAGGTATTAAAAATTAAACCAGTGTTTTTGAGATATATTGTGTGAGTTATAATTTTTAATCCGACCGTTGGATCGTTGTAATTTTTGGATATGTTATACATATATAAGTTGAGTATATGTCCATAAATTTTGAACCGTTAAAAATGAACTTATGATTTGTTATGAATTTTAAGAGGTGACTGATTCAGAAATTAGGTTTATAAATGATTTTGGTGGAAAATTCTAGAATTGAGTGGGCCCTACTTGTGGTTGGTGAAGAAATGTGCTGAATTTATTTCAAATGTGGTGGGTGGGAATAGTAGCAGGTAAAGCCATCAGGTTGCAGGTCAAGTCTGCTAACATTTTCCTATAAATAGAGGGCTAAGTTAGAATTGAAAATCACACCAGAAACAAGTTTTCTCCCTTTCTCTCTCTAGATTATTGAGTGTATTTTGTGAGTATTTAGATACTTTGTGAGTTTTTATTCATCAGTGCAAGTTTCCTTCAGCCTTATACTGATATTCCTATCAGATGTACTGATATTTTGAGGTAAGGGATGCTATTTTCTTCATATATGATATTATTTCTTCAATATCATTATGCCGAAGTATTGATCTGAATTTTTATCAAATTTGGAACTTTTTGTGTCGGGATTACTATTCACGTTTACGGCACTATTCACGTATACGGCACTATTCACGAACACGGCACTATTCACCGAAAAATAAAATTTTCTTTTTTTTGTCCAAGATGTCTATTATGGTTACTATCTTTGATTGTATCAATGTTTTGATCTTTATTTTTGAATTTTACTTCAAAAATGGGTATTTATGAAGTATTATTGATCTTGGATAAACTGTTATACGAATCCCTACTATTTGTCCTTCCGTTTCACTGGATTCATTTTTTTAAAAATATTTTTCATCATCCTCAGTCCTAAATGATGATATTACTAAATATCTTCGGCATGTAGTGCAAAGATAAATGATTAACTGATGAATATCTTTGGCCCGTAGTGCAAAGATGAACAGGTGTTGAGATGAATATGACCAACTGGTAATACAAATGAATAATTTGGCCTGTAGTGCAAAGATGAATATTTGATTAAAGATGTATATTGATTGTTGTTACAGGGATAAAATATTGATGATGGACTTTTAAATCTTAGAAGATAGTAGAACTCATTCTCTACTTGACTTTTCTAATGGATTGCTATTTCTGCTGCAGTTGTTGATCTAAAACTTGTTGGCTATTATATTTTTTCAGATTTTTCCCTATTGAAGACTAACGGTAATTTTTTGTATATTATCTTAGTCATAATATTCTTTACTGGGCTAGTTGAGCTCACCATTTTCCTTTTTGTTCCATTTTTCTCAGGAGGTGAGAACATAGCATGAACTAGTCGGGGTACGGAGTGATGGTTCTAGAAAGATGTTTTAGTAGTCCTCACTATTTCTGTAAAATAGTGTTTGAATAATTGTAACGAGGACTTATTTGAGTGTGGATATTGTCTAGAAGACAATATTTGTATTGAAACTCACAGTATGTGTTGTCGTATTTTGCACGACAATTGTATTATTGAAGTTGTAGTTTGCTTTCTGTACCATGTATTTGGCGACTTAGAATGGGTGTTGTATATCTATTTTGGGGGCGTCACAACAAAAGGGGAGAGATATAACTTGATGATTTATTTCTTTTTGATAATGACAAGGGGGGAAAGATATTTGAGTATATTTAAATTGGTTTTGAATTGGTATTCATGTTGATATTGAGATACTATATTATGCTGGAATATGCAATGATGGTTATTTGGATAAAGTAATTTTCTTTTGCTCCTTAATATGCATAAATTTAGGGGGAGCTATATACTTAGGGGGAGCGTGTTGGTGCATAAATTGTCATCATCAAAAAGGGGGAGAATGTTGGTTTTTGAATTTATAATGTTTTGAATGATGACTAATTTAAGTATATTAGACATGTGCATGGTTCATGGTTTGTTATAATATTATTATTAATATGCATGTGTTATGGTTATTACATAAACACTTGTTGATTTCCTTCTGTTGGTAAGTTAGAATGTTTTAAAATTAAGGAAGATTTGATTTGGAGTTTATTAAGGAAGATTTGATTTGGAGTTTATTAAGGATGATTTGAATTTATTAAGGAATATTGGTATTTATAATTTTTAATGCTAACAAATATTATTAGATGGGTTTATATATGTTATTCCAACTGGCTCAAATTTTCTTCATATATTATCCAGAGTATTTCGTGGGTACTATAATTTATTTAAGGATATACTCTTGCTTAGTGGGACCCATAACTGTTAGTGGCACTTTGTATTCTAATTGAGAAAGGAGTCTTACTGAAGTTGTTTAGAGTTGGTGGGTCTCATCTTATCTTATCTCCTTGTGCCTTTATTTAAGGTGTTTTGGTTTGACTTGAAAACATATCCTTGATTTACCAAATCTATTGGACTCTTTAATTGCTAATATCATGGGGTATACCAACTTTGATGTGTTTCCTAATTCTATCTCTTGTTCATAACCGTTGGTCAATATTGTAGCTAATATTATGGGATTTAAATCATCTGATTTCTTGCTATGGGATTTAAATCATCTGATTTATTGCTAACAATTATTTTATAGTCGTTGGGTCTCTCTTTATATATAGTCTTATTTTCACGGCTAAGTATAACAGGATAGAAGAAGCTAATTCACGTTGTTATACAGAGAAGAATCCTATTGAGAGCTTTCATTGTTTATTTCCAGCTATTCATTGTACTGTCTATAATTCTTTGTGGCTTGAAAATAAGAAGTCTATTGTAATTTCTTCTATCATATTCAAAGTTCAAGGCTTGTTTGGCTTGATTAATCCAGTAGCGGATAGGATCTGTTCAAAGAGAGCTTTCAAGGTTGCAGAGGTGCAAAGGTCTCAGTGGTGAGAAAGGTTGCAGAGGTGCAAAGGGGGCAGAGGTGTCCATCAGTGGAAAGCTTCTTTGTAACAGGGAGTTCTTGTTATTGTATTTTATTGAATATTAAGTTTAATAAAAAGAGTCTCCAATCCTAGTTGGGATTGGACGTGGATTACGCCACTAGGTAGAGGATAAGGGCTGAACCACGTAAAAATCTTGGTGTGATTTTTACTTCTGTTTATCTATTCCTCTGTCATTCACGTTCTGCACTTTTTGTTATTCACGCCACTAATCTAGACACTAAAGCAGACAGGTCTAGCTATCTGATAATCATAAACGAAGAACAGACACTAAAGCAGAGATGTGCAAAGGTCTAAATGGTGAGAAAGGTTGCAGAGGTGCAAAGGGGGCAGAGGTGTCCATCAGTGGAAAGCTTCTTTGTAACAGGGAGTTCATGTTATTGTATTTAATTGAATATTAAGTCTAATAAAAAGAGTCTCCAATCCTAGTTGGGATTGGACGTGGATTACGCCACTAGGTAGAGGATAGGGGCTGAACCACGTAAAAATCTTGGTGTGATTTTTACTTCTGTTTATCTCTTCATCTGTCATTCACGTTCTGCACTTTTTGTTATGCATGCCACTAATCCAGACACTAAAGCAGACAGGTCTAGCTGTTTGATAATCATAAACGAAGAACAGACACTAAAGCAGACAGGTGCAAAGGTCTCAGTGGTGAGAAAAGTTGCAGAGGTGGAAAGGGGGCAGAGGTGTCCATCAGTGGAAAGCTTCTTTGTAACAGGGAGTTAGTGGTGCACAAATGGCCTGCGGCCTGGGGCCTGGCCTTGATTCGGCCTGAGCCCGACCTGGTCAAAGCTCGGCTTGGTCAAAGCCTGGACCGGTCAGGCCCGGCCTGCTAGACCAAGAACATACCATGAATTAATGACTCATATCCGGCCTGGCCCGGCCTACGGTCTGGTTCTAGCCTGGACCGGCCTGTTTTATAGCCTGGACTGGCCAGCTACCTAATCCGGCCTAAAATCTTTAGTTGTGTAATATTGTAATACAAGCAAGTCTTTTTATTAGGAAATCCTCCTTATACTTACATACCCCTTTCAATGTGGGACTTTGCATTTTACAAGATATTGTGTAATATTGTAATACTAGCAAGTCTTTTTATAAGGAAATCCTCCTTATACTTGCATCCCCCTATCAATGTAGGACTTTGCATTTATAAGATAAACATTGTACTTTAGGATTGCTATTATAGAGTGAAGTCCTATGTTCAATTTTTAATTCGATGTAGGACTTTGAGATTATAGATTATGGGCCACTACTATTGACTATTGTCAATGTATATTGCTGGGCATTTGCTCCAAGGTGCAAGCAAATGACATACAAATATAGTGTGTACAGGATTTCATTGGATGAAAAATCCAAACAACCCATTTATATATACGTATAAATTTATGACGCCAAGAAAAGATGTTAGCTAATCAAAGATATAAAAAAACATACCAGTTAATCCCATTTGTTTAAGTACTTAAATTATAGAGCATAATATTGCATCTTAAATAACCATGAGATACTTTTGATACTACCCAATAACAACTATAAAAACTACGTCCCATAATGAATAATAACAAAACAAATTTCTAACTTGCGCAATTGCAAAACATCTTTCTTTACTAAATCAAAGTGCCCAGGTCGCAGAAGTGCAGCATCAATTTCATGAAGGCGATTTGTAGCAGCCAAAACAAGAATTCCCTATGCAAGGAAATAGAAAATGTCACAGGAAAATAGTAAACAAACATACTCTTCATGGTGGTTTTGGCCCTCAATCTAGTCCAGGAGCTCAATAAACATACTCTTCATGCAGCAAAAGGAAAGATATCTTGAACAAGTTCAATTGCATTTTTGTTTCAAAGTCCCACATAGTCTAGTTAACATCTTTTGTCCCTACTTCCCTTCTATAAATAGAGGAGAGGTCAATTTCGAATTTTTAAAGTACAATGCCCTTGAGCTTGTGTTGGGTTTGCAAAGCAAAGCATAGTCCCACATAGTCTAGTTAAAAATTTTTTGTACTGGCTGTATGTAATAAATGGAAGCCAAGTTTGGCATAGTCCCACATAGTCTAGTAAAATATTTTTTGTCCCACCTTTCTTCAATAGAAGGAGGGGAATTTGAGTTTAATTTTTTAAGTAAAGAGGGGCTTACTTAGTCTAAAGCCTGTCCCGGCCTGGCCTGTAGGCCTCAACAGGTCATAATTTTTAGTTTTGAACCTGGCCCGGTTAGGCCTGCAGTTAAAAATTCAAGGCCTGACCTGGTCAACGGCTAAGACCTGGCATGCTTGGGCCGGATCAGGCCAGGCGGGCCTGTTGTGCACCACTACAGGGAGTTCTTGTTATTGTATTTAATTGAATATTAAGTTTAATAAAAAGAGTATCCAATCCTAGTTGGGATTGGACGTGGATTACGCCACTAGGTAGAGGATAGGGGATGAACCACGTAAAAATCTTGGTGTGATTTTTACTTCTATTTATCTCTTCAACAGTTATTCACGTTCTGCACTTTTTGTTATTCACGCCACTAATTCAGACACTAAAGCAGACAGGTCTAGCTGTCTGATAATCATAAACGAAGAACAGACACTAAAGCAGACAGGTATAGCTGTCTGAATTAAATCTGTAACACAGAATTTCAAAAAGTTTTCAGCGTTTATCATTTTTAGTTTAAACACATATTCACCCCTCTCTAGATGTGCACATACATAGAATTACAACTACCACCACCACCACCTAGGTTGGCAGTTAAAGTTTAAACAGTACAAATATGACATTCATCTGATTGGATTAGTTACTCAACAATTTAAGCTTTTCAGCACACATCATCTCCATGGTGTAATAAGTAATATTTAATATTAGAATATTCTCAAGCTTAAAATTAAAATTTTATTATTACTTAATTATGTATTTATTCTTAAATTAAATACTTAATAAGGAGTAATATTAAATATATCAAATATCTATTATAAAATAGAAAAGTAAAAAAAAAGTAACTATTTTTTGGTGAATTTGTGTCGCATCTTAAAAATAAATAAATAAATAAAAATTACCTACTAATTCTTTTTTATCTCTCACTTTTTATCCTTATTTTCTCTCATATCTTTTTTTAATTCATATATTTTAATTTGTTTTCTTAACTGCACACACACAGTGTATGTGACATAGACTAGTAATAATAATAATAACAATAATATAACTAGTATAACGAATTATTACAATTTTCTTAAAGTTTGCAAATGAAACTTTTTTTGAGATAAAGTCACTGCCACATAATATATAAATTAAAAGGAAAACCGTAAAAAATTAAAAATTATAGAAGAGAAAAAGTGAAAAACCAATAAAAGCCATGAAATATAAGTACATATAATTAGGTCGGAGAAACATTGGCAGCTCCCATGAACAGGAGTCAAAGTGTCAAACGGTCTTCATGAGCAAGATTCAACAACAAGCAAGCCTTTACTTTGGAACTTATCTAATAAGCAGTTCAAGTGCCTGCCGACCATCAAGTTTATTTGACGTTTTTAAATTTATTTTTAATTTTTTAGTGTAAAAAATAGAAGATAAAATAAAGTATCTCAAACTCTTGAACAAAGTCAACATAATTCCTCTCTGAAATTCCCCTTAAATTTGTAGGCCGAAAAGAGAGTCCAAATTCTACTTTTAAAAATATAAAATGATTATATAATATTCTTCAATTAATTTATCATCAAAATTATATTCTTGCGCCATCTTTAAAAAAAACACATATATCCTTCATATTTTTAAATTTAACAAGTTAATATGGTCCCTACTATTGTAAAAATAGGAATAAAAATAAATATAAGAGTTAATGGGGCAGAGTTATAAATTAGGCTCTTTGTTTAAGAATAATGCTAGAGACACAAACTATTTTACAAATATTTTACAAACTGCTGATGTGGCATACTCTACATCAGCATATTGTGTGGGACCGAAGACTACATTAAACAATTTGTTGATCAATAGGCTGACGTGGAGTATGCCACATTAGTAGTTTGTAAAATATTTGTAAAATAGTTTGTGTCTCTAGCACCACTCTTTGTTTAAAGTGAAAAGCACTATGAATTAATTACTGGTACTTTTTTTTTTATTCGCATAGCATTGTTCTAGCAGCCAATTGATGCATTCACATTTTAATTTGAACCTAACAATAAATTAAAAATAAAATAAAAGTTTCTTTAACGTGTTGGTTAAAATATTGATATATTATCAGCATTAGTTACAAAATTTGAGTGTGATTGGAACATATTCTTTAAAGGAAAGATAAAGGGCCACGCGATTTTATCTCTCTCTATACTTTTTTTTTCTTTGACAATTCAGTAATTCGAGAATTTCTTTTAATTTTAATATTAAACATGCAATGTATCCTAATTACAACATATTTATTGTAGTCTTTAATTGATAATAATATATTAATATTACTAGCTGTATATATTGTATAAAAAATAATTATTTTTTAGACTATCCAAAGACATACTATTTCCTTATTCAGGAACCTAAACCTAAGATATAAAGCTCTCTCTTCAACTTCTTCTAATACATTATAAATCGAATTATGACTATACAACAAATTCTACTAAAAAATTCTACAAGTTCATTATTGAGCAATATGTTCCCTTGAACCGACTTTTTTTTGAAAGAGATAATCTTACCATCAAAGTTAGAACTATATGAAGATGTACATATTTTTTTTTCAATTTATCAATAAATGTGCAAGATATAAAAAAAGAGTAATGCTAGAGACATAAACTATTTTACAAACTGTTGATGTGACATACTTCACCTCATCATATTGTGTGGAGTCGAAGACTACATTGAAATAATTTGTTGATCAATATACTAAGACTCATTCGCACAGTTATTTCTTTTCCGACAAAAAGCACTTTTACCCTATTGTGTTTTAAGCAATTAACTATTGTGCTTTTAAAATATTCAATTAGCCCACTGTACTTTTTAAAAATGTTCAATCAAGCCATTCCGTCCAATTTGACTAACAGACGTTAAAAAATTGGACCAATTTTCCTACGTGGATTTTGAAAAAAATAATAAAACAAGTTATTTCCTACGTGGCAAGCCAGTCAATCAAATTCCTAATACTATTGAGTCACTGCACTTTAAAAAATGCAATTGGCCCACTGTGGTTTTAAAAATATTTTTATGTTTTATTTTCTTTCTTTTTATTTACCTAAATATTTATAATATGTATAATATTAATAAAAATTAATATTATAATATTTATAATATGTATGCTTTATTTTAAAAATAAAAATAAAAATACTTTTATGTTTTAAAATACTAATAAAATTTTTAAAAATAAAAATATTTTTATTTTTTATTTTCTTTCTTTTTCTTTACCTAAATATTTATAATATGTATAATTAAAAATTAATATTATAATATGCATAATATGTATGTTTTATTTTAAAAATAAAAATAAAATACTATTATATTTTAAAATACTTATAAAAAATTTTAAAATAAAAATATTTTTATATTTTATTTTCTTTCTTTTCCTTTACCTAAATATTTATAATATGTATAAATATAAATCGAAAACCCAAATTAAACTTTCGTGGAATGGGCGAGAGGAAGCTTAAAAAGAAATGGAAAAAAATTATTATTTTTATATGTGGCAACACAAAAAAAATAAAAAAATAAAAATCATTTATAATGTGGCAAAGAAATAATTAAATAATAATAAAATTAAAATAAATATTTTAATTCATTTTCTTTATAATTTTTTCTTTTCATTATCTCTTTTCCTTTCTTTTAATTAATTTATGAAATCATTAAATTTAAGCTTAAACATAAAAAAAGCAAACTATTAAAAATATTAAAACACTTCAAATATCAAATATTATTTATTAAAAAAAACTCAATAACCTAAATTCTTTCATATCTAACAAAACCCAACATTCGTTCACATATTGAATCAAAACTCAAAATTTGTACAGATCAAATCGAACCCATAATTCATTCACATCAAACCGTTATTAAAATATCGTTAAGAATCTTTCGTCACACCATTACTCCATTCTGTCGCTTTGCTGAGAAGAGAAAATCGTTTTTTTGTTATAATTAAGGCATGGGCGACACGGCTCACCGCCATTATTACTCTACTCGTCAGACTCTCTGTATTGTCCCAATTTGTGTGACCCAATTCGTCCAATCATGGTGATGAAGGAGGAGGCCAACTAAATCTCGCTGCCAATTGAGGCGGCCTCGGCGGTATTCACGGGAAAAAGACCTCAATTGTTCACTCATCTTCTTCTACTTCAATATCTTTATGTCTCTACATCATCTTCTAGTGTTGTTGCCAAAACCTTAAGTTGAATGAAGAAGATGAGGCCACGAGGCACACGTGGTCTCGATCTGCGATGACATTGAAACTTCTCGATTCCAAGCTCATAGATGTGGCTTCCACCGGTGATTCCAAGGTGTTTTATCTGAAAGATGAAGAAAACAGAGAAAGATGAAAAGATTAAGAAGAGAGAGAAAGAAAGATAACTAATATATCATGCGTAAGAAGGGAGAGAAAGAAAGACAACTCAGCATTTAGGTGTCTTTATTTAAGCCACCTATGAAATGACTTGTTTTGTTTTTTTTTCAAAAAGCCACGTATGATATTTTTAGACGTCTGTTAGTTAAAGTGGACGGAATGACTTAATTGTATATTTTTAAAAATCACAGTGGGCCAATTGAATATTTTTAAAATACAGTGGCTAATTGCTTAAAACACTACAACCACAGTGGGGTAAAAGTGTTTTTTGCCTTTTTTTCCTTTAATAAGTAAATTCATTGAGTGAGTAACTAAGGAATCTCTATGGCATAACCGCATAAGCATAACTATATATATATATATATATATATATATATATATATGTGTGTGTGTGTGTGTGTGTGTGTGTATGGGGGGGGAATATGTATTTATATATAAATAAATCTTTTTACACATGCTTGTTGATGAAGGTAAAATATTTGTTAAACTGAATGTTATATACACTTGCAGTGGATAGTTATTGGAAGGGATCGAAATTTGAATCAGATTCTATTGCTAATTGAGCTTATTACTAAAGATGATTAAGATTCCTTATGAATTCTGTTCGGGAGCATTTCGCTGACCTTCACTTGGGCTGAAGGCCCGACATCAGAGGAGTTGTATGAGTTCATTGGGCCGAAGCCCACGGTGGATTTAGAGGTTTTCAGGTTGGCGTATGAGTCCTTCTGGGTCGGACCCTCACTTTGGTGGATGTCTTCGGGTTCGACATCTGAGCCCCTTGGGCCGAAGCCTTATCCCGTTGTGTTCTGTTGAGAGTCGGGCTTTCGGGTCCTTTGGGCCGAAACCTAGACCTGACAGTGGGATAGTTTGGGCCTGTATAGTGGGCCTTCCTGCGTGCAAAGTTGGACGTCCCAATTATAATTGAATACGGTTGCTTCAAAGGTAGTGATTAGATTGGATTCTACTTGTATCTTTTAAGGAGATTGTGTTGGACCCAAGTTATGGTAACTACCATAGCTAGGAGTCCTTAACCGATTAGGAGAAGGATTCTAAGGCAGTGAGATTATTATAAATATCAGGCCAGGGTTACAGTTAAGATGTAATTCATACTTTTGAGCACTAAACACTTAGCCTCCATTGTTAAAACCTTGTAACGGCATGTACTCATTCTCACACCAGAGCTATCCCCAGCGGCACAAGTTGTCAAGCTTCTGTGTGATCTGTTACTGTTCTGGTTCTAGCGCGTGGATTTTGTGATTGGACACGCCGGTGAAACTTGGCGTTAACATTGGCGCTAGAAGGAGGGCTTTAGTGCTTAATCAATCACAATCAGATTCTTTTCTGGTGAGAAATTATGTCGAGCTTGGAGTATGCAGTTTCAGACCGCGAAAAGGCCAAGACACACCAGACCACTCAGGTGAGAGGCTCGGTGAAAGACAGACTGGGTTCTAGAATTCTGAAAGATCAGAAGGATCCGGCTGGCTCCCCCCGACGAAGGCTCTTTCATGAAAGCCAACAAACCCCCAACCAGGTTAGTCGGGTGGACGAAAACAATTCACGAGCATTGGAGGCACATGGAAAGAGCTGTGACCAAGATGGTCGAGATCAGAGAGAATTTATCCTACAGAGAAAGATGCAGCAAAACAGAGATGCCATTATGGCACTACGTCTTCAGCAGGAGGAGCTCGAACTACTGTTGGCTAACGCGGTCGGAGAGCAAAAGGCGTCCTCTAAAAGGCGTAGATGCCATAGCCAGTCTAGGTCACCCCGAATGAGAGAGACTGATAGGGAAAGGAGTAGGTACCGAACCCGTTCGAGGGATGTCCGAAGCTGGAGGAAGAGCCGATCAGCAGGACGACGATCTGAGCACCCGGGCAGGTCGGGGCAGAGGAGAGGAGACGAGATTCCCGAATGTAAGAGGGACAGACCCCAATCGTCCCCTCATAGAGGAGAATCCGATTCCCTCGCCCGAAGGGTAGCCGATTTGGAGAAGTTGCTGTCGGCCAAAAGCTCAACAGGGGCGCCTTCGGCCTGTATAGGGTCACCCTTTTCGCGGGAAATTAATCAGGAGACAGCAGACCCCAAAAAGAAGATGCCCCTGATGGAGACTTATGATGGGTTGGGGGATCCTTACGACCATTCCGATGGGTACGACAAACTGATGACTTATTATGGCCATTCTGACGCGGCCAAGTGTCACATGTTTGCCACTACCTTGAAGAAGAGTGCCTGGGAGTGGATGGGAACCCTGGCATCGGGATCGATAAATTCGTAGAATGACCTTCGGGAAAAGTTTCATGCCCGATTTGGGAGTAATAAGAGACGGGTGAAGATTACAGCATCCCTCATGCAGGTCAGGCAAAGATCTGATGAGAGTCTGGGGCAATATGTTAAAAGGTTTCGAGAAGCTGTGGGGTCGGTGGCGGAGTTAAATTCCCCACAAGCCTTGGGATTCTTCACAACGAGGCTAGACATCGGAAGATCGAATAAGATGATGAAGGACCTGGTGATCAACCCCCCGATCGACCTAACAGAAGCCTTTCACAGGGCCGAGGGTCACATAGCGATCGAGGAGGCGATGGGGAACTTCAAACCACAATCCCAGTCGTACGAGAAGTCCAGAGATCGGGACAAACAGAGTTATCAAAAGTCAGACAATCAAGGGAGGTTGGATAGCTACAGTAAGAAGAACTACAATGGGGGAGGGTCGGGCAGTGGAAGACCACCCTTCCCAAACAAAAATGTCAACAAAGTGTACACCGCTCTCAATACGAACCGGGCTAGATACTGGAGGAGATGCGAAACAATCCCTTTTTCGAACCATGCCCATCGATCCCGAAGCCGGTAAAAAGGGGTCAGAACAAGTATTGTACGTATCACCAGAGTCGGGGTCACACGACGGAAGATTGCAATAACTTGAAAGACTTGATTGAAAAGAATGTTCAGAATGGGCAGTTGGTACAGTACGTAATCGGCAGGAAAGGGTCGGAAGCCCCGCGAGAAGAGAACATAGAGCTCACCCGAGAAACACAGCCGCAACCGAACTCGCAAGCCCGAGGAATTATTGATGTGATATCGGGCGGGTCGGTAGGGCGTGTAACAGGTAGGAAGAGGAGTGGGTATCTCGCTGCCGTACTGTCGCTAGTTGGCTCCTCGTCCAGAAAGGACAGGCCATATTCAGGCACGACCATCTCCTTCTCCAATAACGACTACCTTACTGACCACATTGAACCGCATGACGGAGCAGTGGTGATAACGGCTCAGGTCGGGCCAGTGGACATGAAGAGAATGATGATCGATAACGGGTCCCCGGTCAAAATACTTTACATACATGCATACCAGAGGATGGAGTTTGGAGGAAAGAAGATGGAATTGAGAGCAGAAGGCCCGTTATACAGTTTCAGTGGAGACCCGGTTCATGTGTCAGGTACGATAGAACTGCCAGTCAAATTCGGTGCGGCCCCTCAGCAAACAGAAATTATGGTAAAAATTTTGTCGTACAAGTGGATTCTGCTTACAACGCCATCTTGGGAAGGCCTACTTTAGCAGTACTGCAGGCAGTAACGTCTATACCCCATTTCAAAATCAAGTTTTCAACACCGGACGTGTTAGGGGAAGTAAAATGAGATCTTGATATCGCCCGAAGGTGTTATCGAAATACCTTAATTTCTTTAGGGGTAGGGGTCAGTAATCAGAAATAGACGATGACCATCGAGATAGAGCCGTTCACTAAGGTCAGCACTGAACCCATGGCTCTACCGGCAGAGGAAACAGAAGATGTTGAGTTGATACCAGGGAACCCAGACAAACTGATCAAAATCGGGGCGGGATTATCCAAACAGCTGCGAACGGATCTGGTGGAATTACTTCGAGCGTATGCCGACATCTTCGCTTGGGAACCTAGTGACATGCCCGGAGTAAGCGAATCAATTGCATTACATAGGCTTCATACTGATCCGAAGAGGAAGCCAGTGATACAGAAAAGAAGGATCTTCGCCCCGGAAAGACAGAAGATTATAGATGAAGAGGTTACTAAATTGTTAGAGGCAGGGTTCATCTTCGAGATCGACTTTCCCGAATGGCTGACGAATGTGGTATTAGTTCAGAAACAAAATGGGAAGTGGAAGATGTTCATCAACTACACGGACTTGAACAAGGCATGCCCTAAAGACTTCTATCCCTTACCCAACATAGACCGGCTAATTGATGCCACTTCGGGGTATGGAATGCTAAGCTTCATGGATGCTTTCTCGGGATATCACCAAATCTCGATGCACAAGGAAGATATCCCAAAGACCAGTTTCATCACCCATCGGGCTATATACGCGTATCGGAAGATGACTTTTGGACTTCTGAACGCAGGGGCGACCTACCAACGGATGATGAACTTCGTATTCAGGAAACAGTTGGGGCGGAGTATGGAAGTGTACGTGGACGACATGATCGTCAAGAGCGTGTCAGTCCGGGATCATCTGGAGGATTTAGCAGACTGCTTCGAAATGGTAAGGCAACACAAACTGAAACTGAACCCGACCAAATGCACTTTCGGACTGGGTTCAGGGAAAGTTTTGGGATACTGGGTCAGTAAAAGGGGAATCGAGGCCAATCCGGCAAAAATCTCGGTGATATTAGACATGAAATCTCCAAAGACATACAAAGATGTTCAGAGGTTGACGGACCGAATAGCTGCCCTTCGGAGATTCGTGTCAAGGTCAGCTGAAAGATGTCTACCCTTTTTTGACACTCTAAAGGGTCCGAAAAATGATAAGAGTTTCCAGTGGACTTCGGAATGCGAAGACGCGTTCCAAGAGATCAAGAAGTACCAGGGTGCGGCACCATTATTAATGAAACCGACCCCCTCAGAACCCTTATACCTATATTTGGCTGCAAGACCGATGGCAGTAGGGGAGGCACTGGTGATGGATAAGGGAGGAAAGCAGTTCTCGGTGTACTATGTCAGCCATGTTCCTTCGGGACGCAGAGACGAGATACCCAAGCCTGGAAAAGTTTGGCTACGCACTCATAATCGCTAGCAGGAAACTCAGGACACTATTTCTAGGGTCGGTCGATAGTGGTCTACACAGATCAGTCTTTGAAGAAGATTTTGCACAAGCCCGAGGTATCAGGTCGGTTGACCGCATGGGCGATGGAGTTAACACAGTTTGCTATAGAGTATCATCCCCGAATGGCAATCAAAGGACAGGCGTTGGCAGATTTTGTGGTAGAGTGTTCTTTCACCGAACCTGAGGTGAGTATAGTGGCCGAAGCACAACCAGGTCAGACCTCATGGACTTTATACGTGGATGGATCGTCAACTTCGGATGTCAGTGGAGCGGGGGTCATCCTGACAAGTCCTGAGTGGTTCAAGGTGCAGCAAGCTATTCGGTTCGGTTTCAAGGCCACAAACAACGAAGCAGAGTATGAGGCCATCTTAGAAGGGATACGATTGGCCCGAAGCTTAGAGGTACAGAGGTTGATCATCTACAGTGATTCGCAGCTGGTGGTCAAGCAGTTTTCGGGCGAGTAAGAGGCTAGGGGGGCAAGGATGGTGAAATATTTGGCTGAGGTAAAGGATAAGCTTATGTACTTCACATCGCACAGTTGTCAGGAGGTGGACCGGTCAGACAATACAACAGCAGATGCCCTGGCAAAGTTGGCAACTACTGAAGCAAGCTCTTTCAATGGATCAGTATACTTAGTAGTTCTGGAAAAGCCCAGTGTCTCGAAGATAGAAGTCTTGGCTTTGGACCAACTCAATTGCTGGCTCTCACCTTATATCTCATACTTGGCCGATGAAACCCTCCCTACGGACCGAATCCTAGCCAGACAAGTCAAACATCGAAGCTCGAACTTCGTCCTGATAGATGGAGATCTATACAGAAGGGCCTTTAGCTCTCCACTGCTCAAATGCTTGACTCCCTTAGAAGCAGACTACACACTTCGGGAGGTGCATGAAGGGATCTGCGGAGATCACATAGGGGTGAAGTCACTGGCACATAAAATTCTGAGGCAGGGGTGTTATTGGCCGACTATCTATACTGAGGCAAAAGAATTCGTTAGGAGGTGCCCTAAGTGCCAGCTGAACAGCAATATTCCGCATCAACCCCCTAAAGAGCTCTATTAGATCTTATCCCCAATTCTCTTTGCTGTATGGGGCATTGACATCCTGGTTCCTCTACCAAAAGCTAAGGGACTAGTTAGCTTTGTGATCGTGGCTATTGACTACATGACGAAGTGGGTCGAAGCCAAACCACTGCAAAAGACCACCGAGCAGGAGTGTTTGAAGTTTCTTAAAGAATGAGTAGTCTACCGGTTCGGTATCCCGATGGCAGTAGTCTCAGACAATGGCAGACAGTTCGTGGGGTCGAAATTCGAGGGCTTTCTGAAGGAGTTAAGGATCCAACATCGCAAGACTTCGGTTTCCTATCCTCAGTCAAATGGTCAAGTGGAAGTGACCAATCGAACCCTACTTGATGGGATAAAATGCAGATTGGATGAATTAAAGGGTCGGTGGCCCGAAGAGCTGCTATCCGTTTTGTGAGCGTATCGAACTACTCCTAGGACTACAACTGGGGACTCTCTATTCAGAAAGGAATTTGGGACCGACGCCCTCGTTCCTGTCGAGATCGGATCCCCCACCCTTCGAGTCAGCCAGTACAAAGAGCTATACAATGATGAAGGCCTGAGAACGAATTTGGATCTGCTAGATGAAGTCCGAGATTCGGCTATGATGAGGTTGGCAATCTATCAGCAACGGATAGCTCGACACTACAATCAGAATTTGAAGCCCAGGAGGTTTGCTGTAGGAGATCTAGTCCTCCGGGAGTTGGAGGCTTCAACCCCCCAGAACTCCGGCAAGTTAATGCCTAACTGGGAAGGGCCTTATGAAGTGGAAGGAGAGCCGAAGCCAGGAACATACTGGCTTCGAGCAATGGACGGTTCGGAGGTAAAGAATACATGGCATGCTGAAAGACTTAGAAAATTTTACCAGTAATAGTTATGTCATTCTTACTTTTACCCATGTAACCGATTCAATTCAAATGATATAAATGAAAGTTCCTATTTCTGTAAATGTTTAACTTTATTTATATTCATATATCCCATTACTACCCGAACAGACACGCTTCGGGCACTATCCGATCAAGTGGTTCGGAAAGACACCACTGATCGAGATAAGTCCCGAGCATAACTGACCGAGGGTTCAGTAAATTCTTAAAGTATAGATCTCGGGAACTATCCGATTAAGAGGTTCAGAAAGACACCACTGATCGAGATAAGTCCCGGGTATAACTGTTAAACCCTTCAAGATCAGATAAACTCTAAGGACAATCCGATCAGAAAGTTCGGGTGGACATAACCGATCGAGATTAGTCATGAGGAAGACTGACAACAAACATTCATTGGCAAAAAGCATATCTCATTTACACTTAGAAATTTTTTACAAGCCCGATCGCCAACGATTCGGGCAAAGTACAAAAAAAAAATTTACAAATCCTAAAAATCTACTCTGCAGGGGGATCATCTTCAGCTTCGAATTCGTCATCAGAATAGTCAAGGACGGAGATATCGAACCCAACAGCCATCAGCTTTGCCTTAGCCTTATCCCGATAAGTCTCATACCCTTCACCAAATTGGGCTATGACCTTATCATTCAAGGCTTCAGATTCTTCGTATTCGGCGATGGCCTGCTGTCTGGCCTCGACAACCTTCTCGGGAAATGCGTTGACAATAGAGGTTAAAGTGTTGTTCTCCTTGATCAAGAACATCATCTTGTCGTGCATCTCGGAGAACTTGTGTGTAATGCTGTCAACAACATCCTCCCGATCCTTGACCTCATTGAGCAGATGATCCCTCTCGGCCAGAAGAGCTCCGTGCTTATGCTCCAATTCTTTGATCTGGTCCTCCGCTCGGGTCGCCTTATTTCAGGTCTTGGCATGAGAATCTCGTTCCTTATTTAGGTCCGACTGCAGACCCCAAACATCAGCCTCAAGCAGCTCCACCTCCGTTCCCAGCTGAATTTCTTTCTTTGTAGATCGGGCGAGGGGAGTGATGGCTCGGGCGAGTTTAGCGTTGGCCTACAGCAAACACATACATTAGTAAAAGAAGTAAAAATCCAAGTTAATAGCAGTACTCAGATTGACAAAGGGAATTACCTGAGTCTGGGCTCGAACATAGGCCATCAAGAACTGATCAGAAGAATACCCTTTAAACCACTCGTCGTCACCAGGAAGTTTGAAGTAATCGAAGAGGGTAAAAGAGAAAACCTCTGACGGGCTCTTGGGCCAACAGGTAGTTGGTGATCCCTGGGAGGAGCTTAGCCCAGAAGAAGGAGTGGGGGCACGGTCCGGATCAGGGACCACCATCTGTCCCGTCGGTTGATCAGAACCCTCCGACAATCGAGGTCTCTTGGATCGGGGTTCGAGAAGAACCTCTTCGGTGTCTTCTGAATCCTCGACCACCTCGGTCGGAGGAGGGGGCGGTGGAAGAGTTGGCTTCAGTAGGGAAGGCAGAGGGACTATTGTAGGCGCTTTGATGGTCGGTTTGGAGGGCTTCTTGGACTTCTTCAGCAAAGCTGCCTTCTCCGCGCGGCTCATCTTCAGCGCCCCTTTTTGTGTGGTCGGGGGCTTGGGCCCCAAAGTGGACCCCAAAGACATCTCGCTGATAGGGACTGTATCCTCCTCAGGAGCGTCGTCAGTCACTGGGGGTCGGATGAGCCCGGATGTGATGGTGGTGGGGATGAAGGCGTCGACATCGCCCTCGGGCTTGAAAATGGTCACTGCACGGGGACAAATGAGTTACGGCGTGGAACGCTTAAGTGAATAGGAGAAAAAATAAGGATACTTACAGCCGTGTTTGTACAACCAGGCTTCATCCATCAGAAGCCCCAGATTCCATTGGGTATTCTTCCACTGCTTGTAGAACGTCCTGAAGGCATCGGCCCGACCCTTCGGGAACTTCAAAACCTTGGCCACTTGGTCAGTTGGATGGGCCCAGGAGGGAAGGAGTTGGAGGTCGGTTCCCTTGGCATAAAACCACTGTTCGTGCCACCACTTGTTGCTTGAAGGGGTTTTGATCGGGACGGTGCGGTTGGGGAGTTTGTTGAGTTGCCGGAGACCGGGTTCTTTCGACCCGCCGACTGTTAACAGGACAAAGAATAGATCGAGCCCGAGAGTGATGCCCACCTCTTGGCAGATGGCTATGAAAGATACTAAATGGATGTATGCGTTCGGCATAAGCTGCGCGAACCCTACTCCCACGAAGCACAAGAATGAAGAAATGAAATCGTGAAGTGGGAACTGAACCCCGTATTTCAAAACGTACAGGGGGACGGCTACCCACTCGCCCTCGGGATGCCAGAACATCTTCTCATCGGGCGTCGGTACTCGGAGCTTGTATTCTTTAGGGATTTTAAAGAGGGTTCGGATGTCAGAGATCTGGGAGGGGGTGATAGTGGAAGGAGTATGGAAGTGAGAAAAATCCTTTGAGGAGTGGTATGCATTTTGAACCCTAGCCTCGGCGTCTACCAGACTAGGCAGGATCGAAGGTGTGGTAGCGGCAGGGGCATTCGGCAGTTCGATCTCTAGTAGGTCGCCGGTGGTGTCGGTGGGGGTGACGGTGATTGGCTCAGTGGCCGGAATAGTGCTAAAATCGGCCATTAAAAAGGAATATGATACAAATAAGAAGTTTCAAAGAAGAAGATGATCTAGGCTAGAACTCAAATATCTGCAAAGTGGTGGAAATTTGGGGAGTTGGGGAAAGAAATGAGCTCGCTGGAAATCGCCTTGTCTGAAAAAATGAAAACAAAGAGTTTGGGAGAGAGGAGTCAGTAAAGGAGATAATGAGGGAGGAAGAGGGGTTTTTATAAGGTGTACGGTACGGAACCCCAGGGCGGCTATTAAATGCTTAAGGTGGGGCCAGGCGTGAAAAGGTGTGCAACGTTTCAAATATCAAGAATAGATCGTTTGGTTTTCCCAGACAGTTCATTATTAGCTGTTATTACCTTTCGAATACCTGACCTTTCAAGTCTCCAATCATAAGTACTTTATAATTGAAGACTGGGGGGGGCAATGTTCGGGAGCATTCGGCTGACCTTCACTTGGGCTGAAGGCCCGACATCAGAGGAGTTGTATGAGTTCATTGGGCCGAAGCCCATGGTGGATTTAGAGGTGTTCGGGTCGGCGTCTGAGTCCTTCTGGGCCGGACCCTCACTTTGGTGGATGTCTTCGGGTTCGGCATCCGAGCCCCTTAGGCCGGAGCCTTATCCTGTTGTGTGTTGTTGAGAGTCGGGCCTTCGGGTCCTTTGGACCGAAACCTAGACCTTACAGTGGGATAGTTTGGGCCTGTATAGTGGGCTCTTCCTGCTTGCAGAGTTGGACGTCCCAATTATAATTGAATACGGTTGCTCCAAAGGTAGTGATTAGATTGAATTCTACTTGTATCTTTTAAGGAGATTGTGTTGGACCCAAGTTATGGTAACTACCATAGCTATGAGTCCTTAACCGATTAGGAGAAGGATTCTAAGGCAGTGAGATTATTATAAATACCAGGCCAGAGTTACAATTAAGAGGTAATTCATACTTTTGAGCACTAAACACTTAGCCTCCATTGTTAAAACCTTGTAACGGCCTGTACGCATTCTCACACCGAAGCTATCCCCCGGCGGCACAAGTCGTCAAGCTTCTGTGTGATCTGTTACTGTGCAGGTTCTAGCGCATGGATTCTGTGATTGGACGCGCCGGCGAAACTTGGCGTTAACAAATTCCATTCCATTCTAATCTAATAAAATGATCATGCCGGGTAATACAGTAAATTACTTCGATTAGGGCAAGGCTTGTGTCTAAAATAAATTAAACAAAGGACTGTCCATATTAAATGATTTATTCAATAATTGTCACTAGTATTTATTTATGAATTAGAATCATCTCTATTTTAAATAAAATGAAGAATCCTAAATTCAAGCAAAACTAGAAAGTAAAACTTTAAGATTCGTGATCAGGTCCTTAAACATAATGCTTTTTCGTTTCTTTAAATCTTTGTAATATTACTTCTAACCAAAAATTTATTACTATGAGAAAATAGAACCCAAAAATTTATTGTTATATATATATATATATGCATTTGACAAAACTTAAAATAGTATAAAATATGTGTTCTTAAAAATAGAAAAGAAAAGAAGAGAAAATAGAAAATCAATGAAGGATGCAACCGAAAGGAACAAGACCTATCAGAAGGAAAACAAATTTTGAAGCTCTATATATTTTGTAATAAAGGAAAATTCTAGAAAAAATGTCGACCGTTTGACTTTTAGGTTGACCAATTAATTCTTGACCAACAAGGCACCAAAATGTTTTCAGAAATGATCAAAATATATCAATAAAAAAATTATTTATTGAATGTGTTTTTTTCGATTGTACAGTTGAGAGGAGGCAACTGTATCCTGCGAATCTGCATAATTAATTTGAAAAAGTCTTAAAATTTGTTCGTTTTTAATTGTTGAAAAAATATCATTATCAATATAAACTACCATACTGTCATTCATCCACTCGTCTATCATTTTATTACGCAAGTTAGTCTTGACAATTTTCATCGCAGAGAATATTCTTTCAACAGTAGCAGTCACAACTAATAAACCAAAGCCAACTCGATCAATTGATATACCAATGTAAAAGTCATATTTCCTTGTTTCAATCAACTGCTTAGCAAGACTTCCCAAACTCAAATCTTCGATCTCAAAAAATTGATTATCGCATCGCATATTATAAATGTATTTTTCAAGTTGATCCCCAAATATCATGTGATCAATCAATGAGAAGTATTCTGGATAAAGCTCAACCAGACGAAGTAACTTATTTTTGTCAAATTTAGAGAACGAATCCCTTGGATCAAGGAATGATATGCATAAAATTAACATCTGTGCTTGAAAACGATTGTTCATCTCTTGAACAATTGAATCAACAATCTACATTGTAATAACGAAAAATCAACAAAAATAAATTCTTGGACATAAATAATGAAAAAAGATTTATAGATTGAGATTATACTTGACAAAAAATCTCAACACGATAATAATGAAAATTAGTAATAATTTATCCATTGAGCCTACAACGACCGCGAGATCTCATGTTGTCTTCCATATTAATTATTAGGATTATGATCTTCTCACAAAAATATTAACTTCCTTAAAAAAATTCTCCCATTACCCCAATCAATCTCACAGTATGTACAATGTTTTGATCTTTTTGTTGTAAGGTGACAAATCATTTGTGATTCCTAATAAATATTTCATCAAATGCATCACAAATACAAATTCATAATTCTCCATCTTATCAGTCAAACTTATGGCTATACCGTATTATCATCAGAAGCATCATCATCATACACATTTTTAAGCACTTGTAATACGAAAGTCCACATAGACATAAGACGGATTATTGTTATGTAATGTGACCTCCAATGAGTATCTATTGGTCGTCTTAAACTGATTTTTTGATTTTATTTTCTTTACCACTAACTATCTCTCCCTTTTTCAAACACTCTACGATCTTATCATGTTTAAGATATCTAAGTTTATATTTTCTTTTACATGATGTTCCAACCACATTTACAATCATAGTAACATATTGAAAAAAAATCACTTAGAATACGACTGCTCTTGGCAACAACAACAACAACAACAACAATTAAATAATTGGAGTTGGTGAGAAAAATAATGGACATACCATGCATATGGATTTTCTTTTAAAGTAATTAAGAGCCTTTAATCCATTGAACTCGCCTCACATATTTGAAGCCTCATCTTATCTTTGACCTCTCAATTTCGATAATGACAATTTATGTTTTGCAAATAATTCATCAATAGCATTCTTCAAAAAAATAGATGAAGTGCCAGGCACATGTACCAGACAAAGAAAACTTTCAATCACATCTCCATGGTTGTTTACATATCTCAAAACAACTCTCATTTGCTCCTTTATTGAAACATCTCGAGACTCATTAACCATAATAATCAAAATATGTTGTCCCCAATATCATTGATGATGATAAACGTAGTTTCCACAACATAAGCATACTAAAAGAAAAAGGCTTATCAGCAACTGCTTATTTGCGAGCGCAGAAGGTCACAGATATCTATTAGCGACCGAATTCAATCGTTGGTCGCATGTAATATGGTCGATGTCTGCACAACTGCGATAACTTTTAGCTACCGACAGGTTCGCGATCGAATACGTTGCTAAGCTAAGTCACCGTAAGTCAGTTCGCATTGGTGACGTGGAACACGTGTCCGTGACCACCACTAGTGACCGTTGTGGTCACTAACACCTCGGGTTCATAAACGTCGCTGATAAACATTAGCGACCGTATGCGATCGCTGATTTGTACCTGTTTATACCTAATTTATATCCCAATACACAGCAGTATCTATATATAAACCAACATTCCTACAAATCCATCGAGATCAATCGATCGATCCATATATATATAATTAAAAACCAACACAATATATATAAATATCCACACACGTATAAACATAAACAAAATTCGTTCGACTAAAATTGAATATGTGTAGGTTAAACAATTTACAGTTACGCGATCACCAAATGTCCTACATATACCATTGGAATTATAACATCAATTAGACATGCTAACATTAATATTATAGACATAAATAAAAACCGTCCGACTAAAACTGACTTGGTTTCTTCATTCTTACTTTCTTAATTAAGTGTTATGTCTAAAGTATGCTAAAATAAACATGTAAAACTAAACATAAAGCTAAATAATGACAAGATTACCTCGACATCATCCTGTTGTTGTGATGCTCTCACCACTGCATAATTAAGCTAACTCTTCAGAACTCAGAGACTACAAATCCCGCCAAGTACAAGAAGAAGATTTTACGATCTTAACTAAAAGGGAAGTGTAAACTAGTTGTGACCAACCTCTCCATGAATTAGGAAATATCCTCGATTTTAAAGCCTTAGGCATTTTAGTTATTACTCCTGTTTTTACAAAATCACCTGTCATAGAGTGAAGGGTTTCCAACTGAGATATTTTTTTTACTCATAGTCTTATTTGACTCAAGGTCTGCATGTAGTAAATGAGCAGTAGAGATTATACCCAAGGTATCATTGATCAGAAGGATTATCAACAAAGAACTTTTGAATTTCCTACAAAATCAAACTTATTAAGAAATAAGAGAACAAAAGGAGAGTTGCAGGAAATTCAATTGTTCCCAATAAGTGGTTCATCATATTGTACTTCCTCTTGAATTCCTGAACAAAGTGGTTCACCATTGAACCACTTTGTTCAGGAATTCAAGAGGAATTACAGTATATATGTATGAGAAAACACTTATTGTCATTCTATAATGTTGAATTTCCTGTAACTCCATTTGTCTATATTTCCCAATAAGTCTGATTTTGCAATAAAACAATAAGTTAGTTGTTGATTTAATTAGTTGATCAATGATACCTAGGGTACAATCTCTACTGCACATTTAGTACATGCAGACCTTGAGTCAAATAAAGATATGACTAAAAAATATCGTCAATTGGCAACCCTTCACTCTACGACAGTTGATTTTGGAAAAACAAGAGTATCAATTGAATGACCTAGGGCTTTAAAACCGAGGATGTTTCCCGATTTCATGGAGAGGTGGGTCAAACCAGCTTTTACACTTCTCAAGGAGTATTTGGGGGGGGGGGATTTATCATGCTATATAGTCTTGAATCTATAGTGCATGAGAAGTCACAATTTGTTTGTTCAAAAAATATAATATCATCAAGACGTTTGCATAAAATACTGAAAGATATATATGTTAAATACTAAAATGATAATGATTTAATTAAAAAAATAGAATGACAATGATTTAATTAAAATAAATAAAAGAGAGAACATACCCTATCAATAAACTCAACTACGACAATATCCTTAAGATTGACTTTTTTTAATGCATGTTTCGTAACCGAATGTCAACATTTTCTTGGCAAATAGTTTATATAACAATCTCTATCATGAAAGTATACTATGGATCTGCGATCAACCATCCTCTTCTTGAATTTGAATCCACAAAGCAGTATCCTCGAAATATATATATCAAATTGGAGAAAGATGAAAATGTGCACTTATTGAAAGATAACTTGTCACAATTAGATGGAAACTTCATGTTATAATGTAAAACAAATACCTTAATTATCGCCCATGAGTAATGACTACTGGGACAAGATTCAATGACTTCCTTGTACGCAGGATTCGGCATAACAGTTGCAACTAATAATATAATTGATTCCTCGACATAAATAAAAAAGTATGGGCTGTAGTTTCTGTTTGTGTCCCATACTCGAATTGAATAATTGAATTACTGCATACATTCATCACTGTTGAATAAAGTTTCAAATTCAGCAAACCCTCTAGATGAACGAGAGACAACTTTTCTTTTAGTTAAGTGTAAATCATTGACTGATATGGGTTTGCTGAACCTGGAACTTTATTCACATTAGAAAAATATTTTCGGGGATAATTATGGACAATTAGTTAACATGGACCTCTAGTCAAATACCCTCTTCGAACTTGATATCTAATCACAATATCAAAGTCTTCAATTGAATATTTACGTAAACTTGGATCACTAGCAATATCTTTCGGATTGAACTCCACACGTGAATTTTTTATACCACCACTTTCTTCGAAACTTGATAATTGATTATTAGAAGAATCAACAGTTCTTGGTCGCTTAATCAAGTATTTATCTATAATCTAGAATAGATAAAAACATCAATTACTAATCAATAAATATACCATCATTATATCATGAATATACCATCCGTATATTGTATACCATAAATATACCATTTCTCAAATTTAAATTCAAATTCATTTTGCCCAATTATAGTATTTCACAATAATTTCATCAATTTAAATATTTAATAATAATTTCATCAATTCAAACATTTCATCATAATTTCATCAACTAACCTAATTTAATAATTTCAATTATTTCACAAATAATATATCATAATTATAATATAAATATAAAATATCAAATTATCAATTCAAATATTCAATGATAATAACACATAATCTCTAATTTATGGCATAACAAACTCTAAATATCTAATTTAATGGAAAAATTAAGCACAAAGTTACGTATTTGTAGACACATACAAAGATTAACATATATGAAAAAGAAATACAGAATGACTTAAGGCTGAAGGGGTGACCTGGAGACTGGAGAGAGAAAGGGAGAAGCAAAGGCAGAAGGAAGAGAGAGAGAACGAGGGAATTGCGGACTGCGGTGCGGCTGTCGACAGAGGCGAAAGGTAAAAAAAGGGTTGTTGCGAATTGCGATTTAATTTTGAAGAAGAAAAGAAAAGGGTGTTTTTTTTAACTTACTAATGAAACGACGTCATTTCATTTAATAAGTTTAAAAAAAACAAAATTAAACTGAACTGCTGCAGTGCCAAGAAGAACTCATCAACAATCGCAGACGTGAGGGCTGAGGCGGCTAGCCGACAACATCAAGCAATCATTCGCAGCGCCACCTTAGATAGGTAGGGTCATGAATGGCAGTCTTGGGGGGGAGTCGCCTGGGTCATATGACCCCCTGGTTCCGCCCTGGGTGATCATTTATTTTCATTTAGATATACATGTGATTTTTTTTTAATTGACATTTTAAAAAATATAAAAATTAGTAAATATAATTAATATTTTATTGATCAAAATAGTATAAAATCTTAATATTATATTTCTAAAATTTATTAAAAAAGATGAAAGGAAATTAAATTAATATTGAATGTATGAATATTATGGAAAGTTAAGTCACAAATACTTTTTTAAACTTTACAAACGATAAATAAAAAGAAATAAATTTCACTCTCTAAAAAAACATAGGGAATAATAAAAATCGTATCAATAATTTAAATAATATAACCCACACATTACTTTTTCCCTCTATTTTTGAACAATTATTTATGCATAATTTGTGCACAATTCGCACACAATATACTTTCTATGTTCCTTTTATCTGTCTTTTTAAAAAGTATTATTTTTTTATCTTTAATTTGTATATTTTAAGAAATCATTAATACTTTAGTTTTTCATATTATTTCTATATTAAATATGTTAATTAATTTGTTTTTATCTTATTTTTTTAATGAATTTTAAAAGAATAATATTAAGATTTATATCTAATTTAATCAATTAAATAAAGTATTGATTAAATTTTATTAATTAAATTTTATATTTTCTGTTAAAACGTGAATCAAAATGGTGACAGAAGTGTTAACTTCTATCAAATTTTATGTTCTGAAAAAATGAGTCATCAAAACTTTACTTCATGACTAGGGCTGAGCAATGAATTAAGGATGAATTACATATTCTATTACATTTTAAAAAATAATTACAACAATAGTGCCCTCATAAAATTTTTATACAACTAATATACTTTCATATTTATTTACAATACTAGTGCAATTAGGATTCCTTAATTTAGGAAATTAATATTCAATTAGGATTCTTTAATTTAGGGCTTCTTCTCTTTCCTCACTATAACAACTGCAACATGCAAAATCTCCATTACATCCCCACCGCCACCTGTAATAAATCTTTCGTTTGATTTCCTGCTGCTGCTGCTCATGATCACGAGGCCTCTTCTTCTTCAAATTCAAACTCATACCCAAATCCAATTCAAGGAGCCCAGTAAACTTAATGTTGGAATGGGGTAGAGCCCCAGAAGTTGAGCAGAGTTGAGATCTTGGACTTGATTCATACGAAAGCTGCAGGGATTGAAATAACGGACGACTCTGTTTCAAGATTTTCTGAATCTTTTGGTGATTTTGTGGGAATATGTCTGGCCATTGATCCGAAGAGAAGGGTATAGGCTTGTGCGCCATGATTTCCTTAATAATGCTGAAAGTATGACATACTTCGAAAATGTTGTGGTGATGGGGTTAAGTCCTCCTGTAGGCAGAGCTGCTTCTGAGAGAAAAAGAAATTATAGAATGTTATCAAGATTTTCAAGAGAAAATCGCAGAGACATGCTTCAGAGAATAATACCAGCGATGCAACGCCGCTCAGAAAAAAGAGAGAGAATTCTGCGGAGACGCCCGATAGGAGGTGTCTCCATTGTGCCTCCGAAAAGACACCGCAGTGGCGGACTAGTCCTTTGGGGTCCATTCTGATGTGTTGAATGTGTTCATTCAAATACTGAATGATGGTAACCAAACTTTCATATCAAGGTAACCAATTCAATGTTATTAGGTTTCTAATTTATTTTTAAAAAATCTATTATAGATTTTTTTTATTTAATAGTGCAGTTGGTAGCTAACACTTTATACAAATGTTACCAATTTAGTTTTATTGGGTTACCAATTAATTAAAAAAAATATTGTAGATTTTTTTATAATGCAATTGGTAGACAAAACTTAATACAAAGGTAACCAATTCAGTTTTATTGGGTTACCAATTAATTATAAAAAATCTATTATAGATTTTTTTTCCATAGTGCAGTTGGTAGTCGAACCTTAATACAAATGTAACCAACAAAAACTAAAATTGTTACCTTTGAAAGTTTTGGTTACCAACTGCACTGAAATTTTTATTGGTTACCCACAAAAACTAAAATGGTTACCTTTGTATAAATATTTGGATACCAACTGCACTAAAATTTATCTTTTTCTCATTTTAATTTTTGGACTAAATCAACTTTCGTCTTAATGGCAGCTATGGCCGGCGTCCATGGTGTTGAAGTGGCGGCGAAGGGGAGGAGGAAGATGACCGGCGAAGGGGAGGAGGAAGATGACGTTGCCAAACTTGGAATATTTGAATTTTAATTATTATTTTTGAATTTGAATTTGTTTTGTTTGTTAGATCCAAGATATTTCAATTTGAATTATTAATTATGATAGTTATTTCTCCTTGATTTTAGGTTTCCTTATTATTATGAATTGAATCCTATACTAATTCCCTAAATTAAGGAATCCTAATTGCACTAATATTGTAAATAAATATAAAAAATATATTAATTATGTAAAAATTTTATGAGTGCACTAATAGTGTAAGAGTGGTGCTAGAGACACAAACTATTTTATAAATATTTTACAAACTGCTGATGTGGCATACTCCACTGTTGCTGATCAACAAATTGTTTAATATAGTCTTCTAAATGTTGTATACTTGTGTAAAGGACTCATGAATTAAATTGGAATCAAAACCGTACAAATTAAAACTGCATCAATAGTTCCGACGTATGTGGCGGTTTTAGGTGGTTTGAAAAACTAAATTTATGGTTACGGATTGATTACTAACCAAAACCGCACGCATAAAACTGAAACCAAACCGCAACTTGAAAATTAATTAATTATACAATCCTATTAGTGGAGGGATGTTTCAATTAATCTTTTGTAATGAAACTCCCATGAAAATTAAGCTACTAATTTTGAATTTGAATGGTATCTATCTACATGATCACCATCACCATACAAATCTCATACAATTATCTCTTTCACAACTTTAATATTGTGTTATGTTAAATTGTTAATTTAATTAAATGACATAAAATTTTGTTGTTTCAATTGATTTTAGAACCGAAACCGCACCAAATGAAACCGCATCGCACGATTCAAAACCAAATCGCACCAATCACAAGCGGTTTCATGTGCGATTTTAAATTTGTCAAATCGAACCTAACCGGTTTTGTGTACGATTTGAATTTCAAACTGCACCAAATCGCATCATGTTCATCCCTATTTATGACAATATTATTATATAATTGATCATTATATTAAAATATTAAGATTCCAAAGTTAATTTATAAAATAAAGTTCGGTGCAATTGGCAGTAATTTATTCAGAAAAGAAAGTACTCGAAGTTTGGTCAATGAAAATTCGTAAATTCGTGGGGACGCACGCCGCCTAAATTCTACCGAAAATGTGTGTACTCGTTTTGAGCCGCAGGAACACAAGGGATTAGAAAAAGTATATAAAAATAAAAAGGTTACTAGTATACATATATAGAGTACAACTTAGAAAAGAAAGCCATCAAAAATCAAATCGAATGCTTTATATGACTGGTGCAGATAGTCCTACAGGTCAAATTTTGATATTCTTAATTTATTAATTGATTCGCTTCTTCTTCTATAAATACCCATTTCTTTCCCTAAAACTTCAACAACCATTTATGCACTTGTATAGATTCTAACCTTTATATAGCTGGGTGCATATAAACATATATATATATATATAGGTGACAGAAATTAAAAGAGTGTGTATAAAAACTGAGAAATTAAGGGATGGAATTTCTTGGGCTTTTGAAAGATGTTGGTTTAGCTATGGTTGTATTTCTTTTGTTTATATTGGCTAGATTGGTATACACTTGGTGTGTTTTGCCTAACCTCGCCTACCGGAAGCTTAGGAAGAATGGACTAAATGGTCCATCTCCAAGTTTTCCTCTGGGAAATATTAGTGATATGATGATGAGATCAAAGACGGAGAAGATGAAGAGCGATTTGTCGTCGTCATTAAGCATCATCACCCATGATATTCATTCCATCGTTTTCCCCTACTTTGCTCAATGGCAAAAATCTCACGGTAAGAAACTAAGTTAGGTGTTAACATGAAAATAAGACCAACGTACTCCTCTGTGTCTTGTAAAAATAGTGCTCGTCTAAAGTTTATTATTTTGAATATTAATAAATTAGTTGTTTTGGTTGCAGGGAAAGTGTTCATCTACTGGCTGGGGACAGAGCCATTTCTGTATATTGCGGATCCAGAGTTTCTAAAGCGAATGTCTTCCGGTGTTTTGGGAAAAAGTTGGGGAAAGCCCAGTGTTTTCAGAAACGATAGAAAACCCATGTTTGGTAAAGGCCTTGTTATGGTTGAAGGTGATGATTGGGTTCGTCATAGGCACGTTATTACTCCTGCATTCTCTCCTGCCAATCTCAAGGTCTCCTTATTTTCCATCATTAATTTTACTACTCCTTTTAATAACATTATTCATTACTATTAGTATGCTACCAATATATATATATATATATATATATATATATGCACACCTAAAGCTATAATTACACATCCAAACATGCATTAATTAATTGTATATCCAAGCATGCATTAATTATGTTGTACAATCCAGTAATGTATTATGTGCAGCTATCTATATCAGCATCCTTTCAATTATGATCCACCTCTTTATCACACACACACACACACACACACACACACATATATATAAATTAAACCTTCATTAATGTGTAGTTGTGTACTAATAGGCTATGGGAAGCTTAATGGTGGAGTCAACTTGTAATATGCTAGACCGGTGGTCCTCCCACATAAACTCTGGCCAGACAGAAATGGACGTGGAGAGAGAAATCATATCGACGGCAGGAGAGATCATAGCAAAAACAAGCTTCGGCGTGAGCTACGAAAATGGGAAAAAGGTGTTCGAGAAACTAAAAGCCATGCAACTCACACTATTTAACTCCAACCGTTATGTAGGGGTACCATTTAGCAAGTTCATGTGCCTTAAACAATACCTCGAAGCTAAAAGGCTCGGAAACGAAATTGATGTCCTCTTTTTATCGATAATAAATGATCGAATGAAACCAAACAATAATGGCAAGGGTGATACTGAGAAGAACTTGCTCGGCCTAATGCTAGCAGATAATTGTGTAGATGGGCGCCTAGTGAACTCCCTAACAACAAGGGAGCTTGTGGATGAGTGCAAAACATTCTTTTTCGGAGGGCACGAGACGACTGCGCTGACGCTGACGTGGACGTTGCTTCTATTGGCCATGCATCCAGGAGTGGCAAAATCAGCTAAGAGGAGAGATCAAAGAAGTGGTAGGAGATGAAGTTGTGGATGCCACCATGCTTGCTGGACTAAAGAAGGTAACTAACATTAGCAAGTGTTTATATATATATATATATATATATATATATATATATATATATATATATATATATATATATATTGTAGTAATAATTATTCCATGTAGACGTCGTCTGCATTATATACTGTATATGCAGACACTACAATTAACTACATAATCGGATCCAACTAATTAGAATCAGTTTGAACTCGCCAAACTATGTGTATCACATTCTAGTTATATCATAAACCCCGGATAGTCCTCAGATAATTAATACCACATATGTATTTATTTGCATTACATGCATATTTTTAAGAAAAATAATATTTCTAGAACAAAGAAATAAAATTTTCAATGCTGGAAAATATATATCAACTTTTTCAAGAAGAGCCCGAACATAAATGTTATTTGTGGTGACCACGTAATTTTATTAATAAATATTTTTTAATTAATATAAATGTTCTTTATGTTATAAATTTTTACTCTATATCTTGGGGGTCTAGAGAAAAAAGATAGAATTTTATTAGATAAAAAAAATTTCTAAAAACTTATGGTTGCTTGGGCCCTGCAGTCACTTTGAACTTCTTTAATTGTCCCACATTTTAAGGACAATGCATACTATGTAGTCTATAAAGTATATCTGTATCTAAAAATGTCATCTACTTTGTTAATTTATGTTGCGTTAAAATTGTCATCTATATGTGTGTGTTTGATTACATAGGATGGAAATTCTAGAATGGAGTGTAGTCCACGCGTTAAAGCGTCTAGGTAAGAGTATATAATTCCCGTTCATCAGGATTCTATTAGTCCACGTCGGACTGATCGGTCAAGTTCCAAATATGTCGGCGTTGGTAATTTGATATAATAAGCCAACTGGCAGATGGCAATGTATGAATTGTACCAACTAGTTCCCCGAAGAAGACAAGGACTGACGGTCCATTCAAACTAAACACGTATTTTCCAATTAAAGAATAAACAATGTTACGTATTTTCCAATTAAAGAATAAACATGTCAAGTAAGAGTCCACACTATGTATGTGAATATTATGTGAATTTTTTATATGATAGTAATATGTTATTAAAGAATGAAGGCCAACTTTGCTAGAACTGACTAGTAGTGTCCATTACAATTCTTTCCATATTCCTCGACAACATAGAAAATTAATAAAATTATTACTTATAAAATAATTAATATAAATTCTTACTATATAAAAAATATTAATTTGTACTGCAACTTAATGTGCTGATTAATTATGTCGACACATACAATAAAAATTCATTCTATGTTATTTTATAAATTCTTACTATTATTTATGGTACTCCAGTATATGTGGAATCAGAATATATATTATTGTTTGATAATTACAACATTTTAGGGTTAAAATATCTTAACATTTTTTCATTATTTTTCTTTTAATTGCAGATGGGATGGGTAATGAATGAAGTCCTACGACTATATCCATCGGCACCTAATGTACAAAGGCAAGCAAGGGAGGACATTCGAGTGAACGACGTGGTGATCCCCAAGGGAACGAACATGTGGATCGATGTTGTAGCCATGAACCATGACCGTGCCCTTTGGGGCGACACCGTGAACGAGTTCAGACCGGAGAGGTTCGAGGATGACTTGCACGGGGGATGCAACCAAAAGATGGGTTATGTGCCTTTTGGATTTGGAGGGAGAATGTGTGTTGGTAGAAACTTGGCTGCCATGGAGTACAAGATTGTCCTGACCTTAATTCTTTCTAGGTTTTCTTTCTCTCTTTCACCTAACTACTCCCATTCCCCTGCTATCATGTTGTCCCTCAGGCCTTCCAAGGGGATTCCCCTAATAGTTCAACCTATTAAATAGTTTACTTGATTTTCAAAACTTACCTACGTACCTTAATGTAAAACTTGAAGTACAACACAAGTAAGCCCAAGTGCAGCTTGAGGCTTTCATTTCGTTCTTTTACCTTCAAATTATAGAAGGAAAATGATATCTCTTGCATGGAGAAGTAGTGACTTTTATTGTGGATAGACACATTCATAAATTATTTAGACAGTTTTTCCCGGTAACACAGTTCATTTCCTTATCAAGGTTGTAGACAAACCATAGAATATTTGTAATTTTTAATGAGGACTTCAAATTAAAGTCACTTCTATATATAATGTTGGTTGTACTATTTCCACTTACCGATGCTGTTATAATTACTTCAGTAGCATATATACAGTTACACAAATCTTAAAAGGATGGGCTCGAATCAATTTTAGGAGTATAAATAACATCACAGTTGACTATAATTTACTAATCATTGTGGAATGTATGCCAAATGAATATATCAATTGCATGTTGAAAATCTTCTTAGAGGTATTAAAATTAAATCCTCCTAGAGATACAGAAAGATATCCTAACGAACTTCCTAAAAATACGAAAAATAAAATCTTAACAAGTAACAACTTATTACTCCCTTCGTCCTAGGATAAAAGTCTTTATTACTATTTTGGGTTGTCCCATGTTAAATGTCCACTTTCCTTTAATAACCAAACTTTTACACATCTTTTTCCTATTATTCCCGTAGCATTAAATATCTCATACTTTTCTTATTCTAATTCTCTCTCCATATTTAATGACATTATTATGGACAATTTTGTCATTTTATTCTTCTTCTTAATATGCGTGAAAAGTCCACGAGGACTTTTATCTTGGGACGGAGGAAGTATAAAAGATTTACTCATAGAATGAAAGGGGAATTTATAGAGTTTCCTAGAACATTAAGTAGTCACATGTCAGGCACATGTCTTCAGGAAAATTCCAAAAATATCATTTAGTCATTAGAATAATGACCCATATCGTCATGTCCTTCTAGCCACCAATCCAATCTCTCAATCGATTCCCAAACATGAGCCGCCATCATGAGCCTTCTGCCTCGGGACACATGGAGGCTTCTATCGGGTCTAGTACGTTTATTTTTGACTTTTTCGTCTTTATTCAATTAGGTCATTGGAACCCTAATTTGTACATTTAATGAGACTGGAACCCTAATTGTGCATTTAGTTCAATTAGGTCACATGGATCCTAATTTGCACTTGAGCCCACACTTCTATATTAATTATTGTGATTATTCTTAGATTGTCTATTATGGTTTATGATTTATTGCTGAATTGCCTAATTGTCTAGCTAACAATTACAGTGACAATATTTTATATGAACTCGAGAGATGGATTATAGATTTAGATATGATCATAATAGCATGTGATTGTGTTTTCTGCATGGCGTTGGAATTCATAATTTATGTCTAGGATAGAGATATACATATATATACATCGCATGTAATATGATAGAGAACTCGTACTTAAAATCCTCTTTAATTTTAATTCACATAGACATATAGTGAATTAGTTAATTAAGGTGTTCTTCTTCATTCTATAATATGTGGATTTAAGTTGATTTGAGTATGATGCATTGAGAGATGGTCATATTTATTTATGTGTTCTTGATTAATAATTCAAATTAGTAAGCATAATTGATCAGAAGTGTATTAATTTAAATGAAGCAATAAGTGAAATTGTGATCTTAAATCTCCATAATCTAATTTTTAACTAGTCGTAATTAGAATTAGTTTAATTAAATAATTTAATTTATATCCTTAAATTGATTATTTAAATAAAATTAGTTTGGTTAAGAGTTAGTATTTGGTAATTTGAATTAATAATTACTCGTGGGAACGATACTCTACTTACACTTTATTACTTATTGACCACGTATACTTGCGTGTTGTGAATAACAAGATTTTACACCAACAGTCTTTTTGAGCGTATGATGAATAAGAGATTTGGTATAGGTGTAAAAAATCGTGTTGATAGTTTTTGCCCAGAAGTATTCATGTAAGAGAGCTGCTGCCAGTAGTGTTCTTCTTGCCTCAATCAAGGTTCTGTTCTTTCTCTCACCTGCCCCGTTTTGTTGTGGAGTTCTTGGAGCTGAGAAGTTGTGGTTGATGTCATTATCTCCACAGAACTTGTCCATCTCAGAGAAGTCAAATACTCTTCCATGATCACTTCTGATGGCCTTGATCTTTTCTCCTTTCTCATTCATAACTAGTTTGAACAAGTTAATCAGTTGAGTGCAAGTTTCACCTTTAAAACTCAGAAAGAATATCCATGTGAATCTGGTGTAGTTGTTTACTACCACCAGTGAGTATCTCATCCCTCCAAGGCTTACAGTAGGGATAGGCCTAAAGAGGTCCATATGAAGTAAATCTAAGGGTTTATCAATAGAGTTGACTACTTTGCCTTTGAATGGGCTTCTTGTTTGTTTTCCTAGCTAACAAGCTTTGCAGGGTCTTTCTTTGACGAAGTTGAATTTCAATAATCCTGTGACAAGGTCTTTGGAGGTTAGTTTCGACATGCCTTTGAAGTTTAGATGAGATAGTCTTCTATATATGTCATAATTAGCTAATTTCTTTGGAGGCTTTGGCAAGGAAACATATTGTCTCATTAGAACTTAACTTAGCGAGGTTGACAACATAAACATTTACTTCTCTGGTTCCAATGAGCTTTAGAGAAGAGGTCTTCAAATCTCTGACTTGACATTAATTGTTGAGGAAGGTGACTTGATGTCCTTTATCACAAAGTTGGTTGATGCTCAAGAGATTGTGTTTCAGACCTTCAACATAAACTACTTTGCTGAAAGACACAACGTACACCATTTCCTGCTGAGCCGTATCCTTTGGTCTTGCTAGAGTCGTTGTCATCAAAAATGACTGTTAGACCCTTCTTTTCTTTGAAGTTCGAAAGAAGAGTTTTGTTTCCAGTCATATGCCTTGAGCATCCACTATCAAGGTACTAGGTTGTCATAGTGGAGATTTATACCTGTAGTAAAACTTATCTTTCATTGTGGTACCTAGATTTGTTTGGGTCCTTCCCTATTAGTTCCCTTGAGGACCCAAATCTACTTGATTTTAGGTTTATGATTTACAGGATTATAATAGCATGCTGCATACTTATGACCATATCTATTACATATAAAACATCTAGTATGATACATGCTTGTGTGTGTGTGGATTCCTTCTCAATATGGATATATATGGGTATACGATAGCCTTTTCCTTATATTGATTCTCCTTTTTCCATACAGTTTTATGATTCAGAGATTTTGTAGAGTACATCTCAAGTTTACGATTCCTTCTTGGTTGGTTCGTGACATGGAGCCGGTTTTATTTGACCCCACGATCCTTCGAGGTTGGAGAGTATTAGTTGATTTACTCTTGATTTTTCTAAATCCTATACCATATTGGGATCCGTCATGTCTAGGGACATTGCTTAGATGATCAGAAGAGCAATGATTCATTGGCTCTACACTTTGTGTGGATTTCACAAAATTAAGTAATACTTCTATTGAGATTAGAAGCACGGCTAGTGTTAGTTTCCAAAGACTTTTTCACGTTTGATTCTGAAGGCGAGTCCTTAAAATCGAGACCTGATCAGTCAGAAGAATTCCTCTGACTAGAGATCAGAGAGTCCATAGATGAAGAAGACTTGTTTCACATCTGGATTGTCTTTTCTAACTCCTCAATTTTAGAAGCTAGGTTCAACTCTCTTTGTGCACTTAGCTCATTTGTCTGTTTCAAATTCTTATTCTCAGCTTCAAGATTAGAGAGAGAGTAAGTGATTAGTAGAATTGTCTCCAATTCTGCTTGAACTTTCTCTTTCTCTTGTTGAAGAAGAGAATAGTCTTTTCGATAAGACTCTGAACCATTTCATGTATTGATATAGATAAGAGGTTATATCATGTAATGCAGTTCTTAAATCATTAAGATTCACATCAGGAGAGTTGAAATCAAAGACCTCATTAATACTGATTTCACTGCTTTTCTTGTCTTTGGATTCCTTGGCCATCAAATATAGTTTGGCCACTTGAGGTTCATCATCTTCGCCTGACTAAGAGTTTGTATCATAACACTTCCTTCTAAATTTAGAAACCAAATATAATTAAAAATTATTGATTCCTTAAATTTTTTTACTATCCAAACAAAATTCTACATAGATTAAAATAACTCTACACAAACCTTAACCCACTTTACAATTCCGACCCAAATAACCCTGTCCCAACCCCCATTTTAAAGCGGAGGGAGTATTGTTTTAAGAAATTTTCAAGAGAGCAAATCATCCATATGCGGGTAGGAATAAAAAAAAAGATTTGCAATTAATTGATAATGGAACAAATGTGTCTTGCATCATGAAAGGAGCTGAGTCAGCAGAAAGACACACAATGATGCAGCTGGAGAGTATGGCAAGAAGCACGTGGAATGGGATAGATGAGGGGAGAAGCAAGGAAGGAGGGGCGGGCTAAGGCATATAGAACTCCCCCTCAATTTAATTGATCAAAATAATATAAATATTCAATATTATTTTTTTTTAAATTCCATTGAAAAATAAACATAAATAAATTAATATTTAATTTTAAAATAATATGAAAAACTAAATTATTATTATTATTTTTAAATAAAAAAGTGATGGATAAAAAAAATTAAACTTCACCCTCTAAGAAAAAAAAAAGTAATAGATAATACCATAGAGTAATGAGTGTCATTTAAAATTTAAAATGTGGTTATAACAAAGTTCTTGATGTTGTCATAACATATATATATTTTAATAATTATTTTACCAAGAATTAAGACTTTAAATTATACTTATTATTTTGACAATAATAAAAGTGTCATTAAATATTTTTTTGGTATTATCAATACCGAGTTGTAAAATTTATATTTAATAAATACAAATAAAGGCCATTAAATGTAAATGTTTAAATTCACAAATTCATTCCTCCTACGTAAGGCATTGACATTTCGTTCCTCAAGCATTCAATTGTTGATTTAAAGAGAGTATTTAAAGGAGGTGCATATTTTAGAAGAGAGAAATTTCGTAGCATCAACATTCAATTGCAGATTTAGAGAGAGAGAGAGAGTATTTCAGCAAGGAAGGAGGTGCATATTTTACAAGAGAGAAATTAAAAGAGTGTATAAAAACTGAGAAAGGGATGGGATTTCCTGGGCTTTTGAAAGAAGTTGGTTTAGCTATGGTTGTATTTCTTTTGTTTATATTGGCTAGATTGGTATACACTTGGTGTGTTTTGCCTAACCTCGCCTACCGGAAGCTTAGGAAGAATGGACTAAATGGTCCATCTCCAAGTTTTCCTCTGGGAAATATTAGTGATATGATGATGAGATCAAAGACGGAGAAGATGAAGAGCGATTTGTCGTCGTCATTAAGCATCATCACCCATGATATTCATTCCATCGTTTTCCCCTACTTTAACTCAATGGCAGAAATCACACGGTAAGAAACTAAGTTAGGTGTTGATTTCTGGCATTTCATTCATTTGCAAACTTGTTTAGTGCGACATATATATATAATGTGTCCTTTAAGCTTTTGTCTCAACATTCAGACAAAATAATATTTTACTCACTCTCTCCCTTAATATAAGACGTTTTAGATAAGTTTTTTTGTCCCTTAATATATGACGTTTTAGAATACAAGTATTAATTGCTTAGTTTCCAATATTACCCAAAATATTAAATATAACTTTGATTCTCTCACTATTTTTTACCCAATAAATAACAATCTCTTTTTTCAATAAAAGGATAATATAGATATTTGATATTATATTTAATGTTATCCAAGTATTTGCTTAATACTTGTACACAACTCTAAAAAAATTTATATTAAAGGACGGAGGGAATATAATTCAATTTCACATGAAAGTAGTGCTCGTCTAAAGTTTATTATTTTGATGCATGGGTGAATATTAATAAATTAGTTGTTTTGGTTGCAGGGAAAGTGTTCATCTACTGGTTGGGGACAGAGCCATTTCTGTATATTGCGGATCCAGAGTTTCTAAAGCGAATGTCTTCCGGTGTTTTGGGAAAAAGTTGGGGAAAGCCCACTGTTTTCAGAAACGATAGAAAACCCATGTTTGGTAAAGGCCTTGTTATGGTTGAAGGTGATGATTGGGTTCGTCATAGGCACGTTATTACTCCTGCATTCTCTCCTGCCAATCTCAAGGTCTCCTTATTTCCCATTATTAATTTTACTACTACTTTTAATAACATTATTCATTAATGTGTAGTTGTGTACTAATAGGCTATGGGAAGCTTAATGGTGGAGTCAACTTGTAATATGCTAGACCGGTGGTCCTCCCACATAAACTCTGGCCAGACAGAAATGGACGTGGAGAGAGAAATCATATCGACGGCAGGAGAGATCATAGCAAAAACAAGCTTCGGCATGGGCTACGAAAATGCGAAAAAGGTGTTCGAGAAACTAAAAGCCATGCAACTCACACTATTTAACTCCAACCGTTATGTAGGGGTACCATTTAGCAAGTTCATGTGCCTTAAACAATACCTCGAAGCTAAAAGGCTCGGAAACGAAATTGATGTCCTCTTTTTATCGATAATAAATGATCGAATGAAAGCAAACAATAATGGCAAGGGCGATACTGAGAAGAACTTGCTCGGCCTAATGCTAGCGGATAATTGTGTAGATGGGCGCCTAGAGAATTCCCTAACAACAAGGGAGCTTGTGGATGAGTGCAAAACATTCTTTTTCGGAGGGCACGAGACGACTGCGCTGACGCTGACGTGGACGTTGCTTCTATTGGCCATGTATCCGGGGTGGCAAAATCAGCTAAGAGGAGAGATCAAAGAAGTGGTAGGAGATGAAGTTGTGGATGCCACCATGCTTTCTGGACTAAAGAAGGTAATTACTTACTGTGAGTCCATGTACAAATTAGGGTTCACACATACGACCTAATTGAATTAAATGCACAAATGAAGGTTCGCAGTATGATTAAATGAAAAGACGGAAGAGCCGGAAATAAAGAAGCAAAACATGAGAGAATCTTTCACGTGTCCCGAGGCAGAAGACACGTGGAGACGACTCATTTTGGGAATTGATTGAGGGATTGGATTGGTGGCTAGAAGGACATGGCAACATGGGCATTATTCTAATGACTAAAGGGTATTTCTGGAATTTTCCTGAAAGCATGTGCCTTGCACATAACTACTTTCTAGAAAACCTTATAAATACCCCTTCCATTCCCTTGGGAAGGGGACTTCTCTTCAGACTCAAGACTTGGACTCTTGGAAGATCAAAGGGACCCTTTTGGTGACTTAAAGGCTTGGAGATTCCACCTAAAAGCACCAAAGGGGTTTGGACATCCTCTCAACTTGAAGGACTCAAGAAGGCTCTTGGAATCCCTGTTACCCTAACACGGTTCCCGGATTCTAGGAGTTCTGCCACGCGTCGTTGGAGTAATCGTCCACCTGTCGTTCTCCCCTCTTCAATCAATCAATCAATTCCGTACCTTTCATGGATTTCTCTCCTCCTCAGCCAACACAAAACTCTAACCCTAGTAAGGTACGATTTCCTTACCCACATTTCTTTGGCGACTCTGCTGGAGAGGTGTAGAATTCGTGAAGGGTATGCCCACAACTCAAAGTGGGAGAACTACAGGAAGGGCTGCTTCACCAACAAACAACTTTACCTCACCGGATCCAGTTCCAAGGCAAGCCACTCAAGCTTTCCAAGGCGGAAACCTGGATTTTGACCAACTACTTATTGAAGACGCTTCAGAAGGAAGTTCAACATCACCACATATGGCCAATCAACAACAAACCAATGCAGAAAGGCAAGGCGAGGATGCTGGTGGAGACTCGACGAATGCTGTGCAACTGGAGATGCTCAAGGCATTGAAGGAAGCACGAGAAGGGAAAGGAATGATGATGGCCATGATGCTGAAAATGCAGAGGAAGCAAGAGGAGATGGGGAATTTCCATCAGCAGTTGATGCAGATTCCCACTTTCAAGGCCATGTTCCCAGGAAATTCGCATGGGGAACAAGCAGGTGTGGAAGACAACAATAATGGTAGCAACAACAAAGAGAACCAGATTGTACCTCCATTAACGGAAAGTCAATTGGTTCCAATAATCAACTTGGAAGCCCAGAACAGTGGTGACGTGCCACAACCTAGGATGGAAGCAAGCCAACCTCAGGCAAACATCATCTCAGCTACTATTCCATCATTTTCACATGTGCAAATGCCAATCATTCCAAGCAATGTCCAGCGAATGAGCCAGCAACTTCCACCAGTGCTAGATGTTCATGATGCAAGTGTTCATCAACCAATTTCTCTACCATACACACCGCCGATGCATCAGCATATCACAACACCCCAGAGAGTTCACGCTACAAGCCCGTATGTGACGAAGGATGATATGATTGACGTGATCAATCAACTTCGCAGACAGACATCTCGACCCTCGGAGTTGGACTTTACTCCTCCTTACCCTGCACACATTCGGAGGCAACCTTACCTTATAAGGTATATTGAGCACCCCCCACAATTTCCAAAATACAACGGAGAGAAAGGAAATGCTAGGGAACATATTGTCAGGTTTGTAGAGTCAATGTCTCCGTGGCTCGGATATGACGAAGTGAACAACCAGAACTTGTTAATGCGGGAATTCAACAAGACTTTGACGGATAGTGCCTTTAATTGGTATACAATTTGGAGAAGGGGTCAGTCCATGATTGGGATGACTTAAAATTACAATTTTTTAAGAAATTTTTGTATGTGCAAAAACAGGTAACCATCGTGGAGCTTATGCGGTTCAAAAAGAAACCGAATGAGGAGTTATCAGGTTATGTTGACAGGTTCAGAGCCCAGGCACAGAAGTGCATAGAACCGATTGAAGAAAAGAACTTAGTCAGCATTTGCAACAATGGTGCCTTAGATTTTTTCAAGCCCCACCTCATCACCAAGGCTTGTGATTCCTTCGCGACCCTCTCATCTTTTGCACAAAACTTGGGAGGAATCGTGACATTGCCCACTAATCATGCGACGATTACATGGAAGGGCAAGAGGACAGCAACTGTGGCTTTGGCTGACTCTCAGTCAAAACCACAAGGGGACAAGAGGGAGAAACACGAGAAAAATTTTGACCGAAGGAGAGGAAAGCCTGGAGAGAAATATGCAAGAAAGCCAGTCCTGAAGGCTATCACATGTAGTGAGAAAGCATTTAGGGGTTTGTATGAACAATGGGTTGAACATGGAGTGGTGAAACCCCCGAGGCCTAGATTTGCAGTGAAGGAAGAAATAAAGAGAAGACCAGACTTCTGTGTATTCCACCAATACGCGGGACACTCAACGACGGATTGTTATAGCCTGCGGAGGATATTCCACGAGAAGCTGGCAAATGGGGAGATTGAACTTAGAAAGGAAAGTAGTGTTCATGACAAGCCGCTGCCAAACCACAAAGGGAAGGAAACGTGCAACACTGTTATTCACAGCACATGCCCAGAAATGGAGATGATGATGGAAGAAAAAGAGGAATGTGATCCAGACCTGCAGGTGACGGCATTGATGAACGGAGTCAAGTTCAAAAAAAATTTTGATCAGATAGGATTGGCCAAGGAAAGCAAGGATTAAGGCAACCAGGGCAATTATCAAGGCTGTCGAGACACAGGAGACTTGCATGGCCATAAGCAAAGGATTTATGAAGACGATGGAGGAAGAAGAAAATAAGATATCTTTCTCTAAAGCTGATAGAGAGATAAGATACCCGCATAACAGGACGTTGTATGTGACAGCAGTAATCAACGGCATCGAGGTGCGGAGGGCATTCATTGACAATGGAGCGTCTGTAAATATTATGCCCTACACCGTGTTCAAACGGTTAGGCCTGTCGGAGAAGAAGATTGTGAAGGAACAAACGAACATTACTGGATTCGCCAATCAAAGCACAAGAACCCTAGGACACATTAAGGTGGACATGCAAGTTGGGAAGATTCGGGGGCCTGTAATGTTCCATGTTTCCAAGGTGGATGCATCATATCATGTATTGCTGGGAAGGGCTTGGCAAAACGACTACGGGGTGGTACCCTCGGTCTTTCATCAATGCCTTAAAGCTATTTAGAAAGGGAGAGAAGTGAAGGTACCAGCAACTCGGAATCCCTTTGGACCAGAGGAGGCACACATCACCGAAGCAACTTTCTTTGATGATGTCGCTGAAGAGGGAGAGAACCAGTTTGCAAGACCTGATTCCCTAAGACTAGCAAGCTGGGAGGAAGTGCAGGAAGATAAGTTTGTGCCTGCAGAAAAAGAAAAGAAGAAGACCTCAGAACGCGCAGAATGTTCTAAAAACAAGAAGCCAGTGGTAGTAGACTTAGAGAAAGAAGGAAGAAAAGAAAAGAAAAGGCCAGTAGACACTGAAGATGCCAGAAATATAATAAATGTTAAGCGGATGGCACAATCTGAGGAGGGCCAGAAGACAAAATGGGAGAGAGTTGTTAAACCCGACGGAAAGGTGGTGTTTCGATTGTGATGATGCAAGGGGAAAGAGCCCTTAGAAGCGTGTGAACCCAACGGCTCAGGAGGTGTCCCCCACTCCAGCAATAATGAAGAAGAAGAAGAAGCTGTACAACAAAAGGTAGAACCAGCTCCAGAATGCTTCGAGGATAGGCCAAAACCTAAACAAAATGATTTAGAGGAAGTTAATTTGGCAACAGAGGAAGGAACGCCAAGACCGACTTATGTCAACAAGGAGTTTGATGCTAAACAGAAGGAGGAGCTTGTACAATTATTACAAGAATATAGGGATGTCTTTGCTTGGAATTACGACGAGATGCCCGGAATTGACAAGGATCTTGTGGAGCACAATCTAAACATAAGTCCGGGAATGAAGCCAGTAAAGCAAGCACCTCGCAACTATGCACCCGAAGTAGAAACTCAAATAAAGGAAGAGATCAAGAAGTTGCTGGAAGTAGGGTTCATCAAGCCAATTCAACATCCAATATGGCTATCCAACATTGTACCCGTAAATAAGTCAAATGGACAGCTACGAATATGTGTGGATTTCAGAGATTTGAACAAGGCATGCCCAAAGGACATGTACCCATTACCCAACATAGACACTTTGGTAGATGCAACGGCTAATCATGAGATGATGTCATTCATGGACGGGTTTGTGGGTTACAATCAGATAAAGATGTCCATAGAAGATGCAGAGTTGACAGCCTTTCGTACCCCGTTTGGGAATTTCTACTATGTAGTAATGTCATTCGGGTTAAAGAATGCGTTGACAACTTATCAAAGGTAATGCACGCCATATTTCATGACATGATTCATGATATAGTGGAGGACTACGTAGATGACATAGTAGTGAAATCCAAGAAGGCGATAACTCAAGTGGAGAACCTGAGGAAAGTGTTCGAGCGGTGTCGAAGGTATAAGTTAAGGATGAATCCGAAGAAGTGCACCTTTGGGATGACGGCTGAAAAATTCTTGGGCTTCTTGGTGCACAATAGAGGCTTAGAGGTGGACCCAAGCAAGGTGAAAACAATCACAGAGATGCCCCCACCAAAAATGCAGAAACAGTTGAAGAGCTTTCTAGGAAAAGTTTCATACATGAGAAGGTTCATGCCAGCATTAGCCGAAGTCATAGAACCTTTTGGCAAATTGTTAAAAGGAAAGGCACAATGGGATTGGGGGCAAGACCAACAACAGGTGTTTGAGAAGGTGAAAAGAATTTTGGCTTCAGCACAAACAATGGTAGTGCCACAAAGAGGAATGTCGTTGCAGTTGTACATCACATCTACCAAGTAGTCCATAGGTGGATTGATCGCGCAGGAGGTGGATGGATAAGAGAAACCTGTATATTACATTAGCCGGATAATCCGAGGATCGGAAACCAGGTATTCACAGGTGGAGAGGCATTGCCTAGCATTGATATTCATTGCGCAGAAAATGTGGCATTATTTTTTAGCACACGAAATAAAGCTTGCAACAAAAACTAATCCAATCAGATACCTATTAACTAAGCCAGCATTAGTAGAAAGACCTGCCAGATGGATGATGATTCTTTCAGAATACAACATCAAGTGTGTAACACCAAAGGCGACCTGATGTCAAGCCTTGGCAGACCTAATGGCTCAATTTCCAAATGGAGAATATGAACCCCCTTCTATGGATCTTCCGGGTGAAGAAGTAGAATCAATCGAGTTGAGGAATGAGGACCCAGAATGGTGGAGTTTGGCTTTTGATGGATCATCTGCAGAAGGCAAAGGCGGAGCAGGAGTGGTGTTGACCACTAAAGAAGGAAATGAAGTGGCCTTGTCATACAAATTGGATTTTCCTTGCACAAACAATAAAGCAGAATATGAGGCGTTCATACTAGGATTGTTGGCGGCTCAAGAATTAGGAGCTAAATATCTTAAAGTAAAGGGAGATTCAAACCTCATAGTGCAACAGATATGAGGCCAATTCGGAGTGAAGGAACCTATCTTGGCGCCATATCGAACTGTAGCACAAAAGGTGATGGAGGCTTTCAAGAAGGTGGTGATTGAATATGTGCCAAGAGGACAAAATAAACAACTTGATGCACTAGCATCAGTAGCATCTCCAGTCTATGTCCAAGGTAAGGATTTGGATGTAAAGGTAATAAAGAGAACCCTCCCAACCACAGTGCTAAATTTGTTCCCCAAAGACATAATAGATGATTGGCGATACGACATCTCCCATCAATTGCAATCAAATGAGGGAACAATACCTACCATGAAGTTACAGAAGTACAACATCATCAAAGGTGTCTTGTATCACAAAGAAGCAGACGGTGTGTTGACATGATGCTTAGGGAGGCAGGAAGCAGATAGATTCTTGCAACAGGTGCATGACGAGAACTGCGGATTGGCAGACATAGGATTGTATCGTAGGCTGCAGCATCAATGGTATTATTGGCTTGAAATAAAGAAGGAAGCAGATGCCCTACAACGCCAATGTGTTTCATGCCAAGAATACCCTGGGGAGGATGAATGCGCCTTCATTGAAGATATAGTGGATTGGCGAATCCCTTATGTGGAGTTCTTGCAAAGCGGGACTCTTCCGACCGAAAAGAAGGACGCAATTATAATCAAGAAGAAGTCATAACGTTTCTTCTTGCAGAATGGAGAATTGTTTAGAAGGGGATTCAATGGCAAGCCCCTACGGTGTCTGAAACTAGGTGAAGCCAAAGATTTGGTTTACCAAATGCACAAGGATGAACACCAAGGGGGAGCCAAGTTATACAAACAACTTATCGATCATGGTTACTACTAGCCAAAGATGGAGGGAGATTGTCTAGAATTTGTTAAAAAGTGCCACATTTATCAAATACATGGAAACTTGATCCATGCTCCCGCCGTGGATTTACGAACCTTGGCAACACCATGGCCCTTTCATACATGGGGAATGGATCTTATAGGTCCTGTTCACCCTAATTCCAAGGGTAACATATGGATTTTAACTGCCACCGAGATGTACATAAAATGGGTGAAGGCAATACCCTTGAAGAAGGTCACGGGACTAGCAGTGGCCAATTTTATCAAGGAGCACATCATTTGCCGTTTCGGAATCCCGGAGATAATTTTTTCGAATAATGGAACTCCCTTCATCAATAGGGACGTCAAAAATCTGATGGAAAGATACAGGATGAAACATTACAAATCATCACCATATTACCCGAAAGGAAACGGACAAGTAGAGGCTACAAACAAAACCATGATAAAAATTTTATCAAAAAGCCTAGACGATCATCGGAAGACATGGGCAGAACAATTACTAATAGTGTTATAGACATATCAAACTTCAAAAAGGAAGCCTACAGGCGAGACCCCATATGCTTTGGTTTATGGTGAAGAAGTTGTTTTGCCCGCTGAAATAGAAATACCTTCGGCTCGAATGAGACTTCGAAGCTTGGTCGAGGAAGAAAACCGATCAGCAGCCCTAGAGGCCTTAGTTGACTTTCGAGATAAGGCTAAAGAAAAGTTTGAACGGTACCATGAAAGACTGCGACGATAATACAATACCGCAGTAGTACCACGACGAATTCGGGTGGGGGACCTGGTACTCAAAACAGCAACTCAAGTCATGAGGGGGACCCCAACCACCAAATTTTACCCCAAATGGGAAGGCCCGTATAGGGTACGAGAGATCTCCGAAAGCGGGTATTACAAGATATCTCGTTTGGGATCAGATGCTGTCTCAGGCCCATTGAACTTGAAATGGGTAAAGAAATATTACACATGAGAAGAGCATTACAAAAAGTTATACTTTCAACTTCAAAAGTAATCGAGGCACCTGACTAAGTACAGCCCTTGGAAGTTACACTTTCAAACTTCAAAAGTGATCGAGGAACCTGATTAACAGCCCTCGACAGTTACACTTTCAACTTCAAAAGTGACTGAGGCACCTGAGTTTAAGCCCTCAACCCCGAAAGTTACACTTTATCTTTAAAAGTAACAAACGTTATGCTTTATTCGACAAAAGCAAGAAAGTTACACTTTACCTCTAAAAGTGGCAATCGTTATGCTTTCTTCGACAAAAGCAAGATTTACTAATGAAACATTATACTTTTCGTTAAAAGCAATTTTATTATCAATAAATTTACAAACTTTCACTTATACTTGAATGTTATTTTTAAATTTCATAAGAAAAAAAAAGAGTATAAAGTCAAGTTTTGGTTTGTGAAAACTATATATACATGTTTTTGATAAAATTCATATTTACTTGTGGTTGTCTTGTAATATTAATTTGAATAACTTGAGATTCAATAATAAATATTGAATTTTAAGGAATCATTCAAATCAAAAGCAATCAACAAGGTTGAAGAAACTACATTTTGATAAATGAAACATGTGTAAATGAGTTTCTGAAACGGGAAATCGAAAAAAAAACTACTACAACAAGTTATGATCTAAAAGCCAAGACATATCAAACTGAAGAGGAGGAATAGCTAAAGCTTCCAAGTCAGCAATGGCCACTTCTCGAACCTTAAGATTTGCAGCTTTCAGCTCCCTAACTTGTTGGGTAGTTGCTTCATCAAGCTCAGAAAGCTTCACTGAAAAGGAATCATCTTCGCACTTACGTACAGCAACCTCTGAACGTAGTGAAACAAGATTAAAACTTGATTTGAGAAGATCCAGCCTAACACGAAAAGGAGACATGTCAACACCCACAGCTTCAAGGTCGTTCACATCATCACTAAACTTTTTCAAGTCCTCGACTCGCAAGGAATATAAAGACAGAGTGTGCAACCCAAGAACAAGGCTTGCAAGCGCTGGTCTAGGAAGAAGGTTTGGGTGGAAGCTGTCTTAATAATCAATCGGTGAAGTATCTGCGGGAACCGAGCTAGGAGACGCTCCAGATTTTCCTGACTAGGAGATGATATCTGAAAACCCCTCCACGGAATAAGATCCCCACTTGGATTGAAGGAAGCTCTGGCAGAAGCCACTTTAGACGCCACCATAGAATTTGACAAGACAAGAGATGGAGGATCAGAAAGATGCTATATGGTTGATGATTCCTCAAAGCCTTGGCCACCTGGAGGATAACCAAAGTCACTATAAGGCGAGTGGGCGACATCCGGATGGAGAACATCAAACAAAGCAAGAGCTTTAACAGGCAAAGGCAAATCTTTCATCTTCTCACTCTGAAAACAAAAAATGTCAAAGCATAATATATTATGGAAAAAGAAAGGAAATTCAAGATGAATTATATATTGACTAAAGAAAGATACTCACAATATAGCCAATGGAAAAGGAGTCAGGAGATGCCACGGAAACGGGAATGTCATTTAACCCACCCAAAGTACTATCAATAATGCCCTCCTGATTAATCACTAACTCGGCAGACTCCTTCTGGGGAGGATGGACATCAGCAATAGTCTCAGAAGGATTCCCCCTCGAGGAGGTAGGAGCCTTATTAGCATCTTTAGGCCCATCATATGGAGAAGTCATAGGAAGGATTTAAGAAATCGGTGTACCACCCATAGCAGGACTTGGGCTTACATCGGATAAAGTGTCTTTAGCATCAAGGCTAACACAATCATTATGCGAAGAAGACGACTCGACACCAATAAGGATAGGTTGAGAAGGCTCACGACTGGCAGAAACCACTGCAGCTACCTCATGTGTAGTACCAGAAATAAACCCAATAGGAACATCATCATCCTCTTCATTGACCTTTGCAATCTGAAAATCAAGAAAATAAATACATAAGGAAACACGAAAGCAACTATACGAGGGATAAAAAAATATGGAAATGTCACAAAAAATTTACCAAATTTCTACGTTGCTTCTTGATCGAATCCTCGGCTGCCGGCATACTAGAACCAGCATCATCAAGAGGACGTTTCGATGATGGCTTTAAGCGAAGCCTAATAACGGGACGACTAACCAGAACCACGATAGAAGTAATAGGAGGATCCACCTCAGAATCAGTAGTAGTAGATGATTTCGCTTTAGAACGGGTGATTCTCATTTTCTCGACACCAGAGGATCCTTGGGGAGGAACTGAAGGAGGTATCTGTGATAGAGATGCATGAGACGAAGCCCGTGGAGGAAGACTCCTGGAAGTAGTAGGGACATGTGCTAGACATGTGCTGGAAAAATAGGATAAATTATGATTTTAAAACTAGTCTTCAAAATTTAAACTATACCCGCCTTTGCTGGACGGAGGGAGTATTGATTCCCATGTCATCAGGATTCTACAAGTCCATGTCGGACTAATCGGCCAACTTCCAAATATGCCATAATCACATATCATTATTCTTCCTACTTCAGCATATGCGAGTCAGAATATATATTTTAGCATTAATTAAAATATCTTAACATTTTTTCATTATTTTTCTTTTAATTGCAGATGGGATGGGTAATGAATGAAGTCCTACGACTATATCCATCAACACCTAATGTACAAAGGCAAGCAAGGGAGGACATTCGAGTGAACGACGTGGTGATCCCCAAGGGAACGAACATGTGGATCGATGTTGTAGCCATGAACCATGACCGTGCCTTTTGAGGCGACACCGTGAACGAGTTCAGACCGGAGAGGTTCGAGGATGACTTGCACGGGGGATGCAACCAAAAGATGGGTTATGTGCCTTTTGGATTTGGAGGGAGAATGTGTGTTGGTAGAAACTTGGCTGCCATGGAGTACAAGATTGTCCTGACCTTAATTCTCAGGGGCGGAGCCACCCTTGGGCTGGGGTGGGCTCCAGCCCGGGTGAAATTTTTGAGAGTTCCTTGCTTTCCATCCGTTCCAACCTCTTTCTCTTTGCTTGGAATAAAAACTCCATCAAGTTCTTAAGGAATTGAGGTTATCAAGTATTGAAATTAAAGTAGAAGTGAAGCAAAGTGTTGTCCAAATGAATAATTGAATTCAATCAAAGCAAGTTGGGATCAAGAATTGAATCAAGGATTCAAGTAAAAACACGAAGCAAATAGGTAATTTAGTTTATACTTGTTAGCCCAGGGCGGCAAAAATTGGTAGCCCAGGGCGGCAAAAATTCCTAGCTCCGCCCTTGTTAATTCTTACTAGGTTTTCTTTATCTCTTTCACCAAACTACTCTTATTCCCCTGCTATCATTATGTCCCTTAGGCCTTCCAAGGGAATTCCCCTAATACTTTAACCTCTTAAGTAGTTTGCATTTTTGAATTATATATAGTACAGGCTAAAGAAGAAAGAAAATGGTTTTGCTTTATAAATTGTACTCCATATATATGTATATATAGCGTAATCCAACCAATCAATTATATGGTATGTAATATACGTACGAAAATGATAAATGTGTTGTATTAATAGTGTAAATTATAGACTTATCAATCCTTATATATAAATACAACACAGCCTCTCCAACTCAATCAATTTCAAAATACAGCACAGCCTCTCTAACTCAATCAGTCAATACCTTATATATAAAGGCATCAACACCAATCTTTTAATTTTAGAATTAGGTGAGTCAACTCACTTAATTTAAAAATCTGGTACCTTTCAATTTCAAATCCAGCCCGAGTTAACTCATATAATTTGAAAACCAGGTATTAAAATTTATTCGTCTGATCTCTTCTTTTTCCTCTTCCGTTTCTTTTATCTCTTCGGCTCTTTATCTTCTTCATCGTTTACAAACCCAAGAGTCTTCCCTCGCAACTACCTTTTTTCCATGTACTCGGGTTGGATTTGTATCCCTTTCTCAAAATAATTTTTTAAATATTATGGTGTAGATTTGATATAATGTTATAGTTGTGAGTTATATTTATAAATTTTGCAAAGTACGCAAGTTGTTATATAATATTCGATTGGTCGGGGAATATTCTTTTTGTCAGGGAATATCCGTACGACGGTACAATCATTGGTGGACCCCGCAACGGAATTATTATCGGATTGAGAAAATGACAAAAATACTTTATAAAAATAACGACGGAAGTTTTGCCGTTAACTGTTGAAACATCCGGTGTTAAAAGTACAGTAATACGTGTGGTTGCATAGTAGCAAATGGTATTGATTATTGATACTTACGTGAGAAGTCACTCAGTTATACTCAGTAATTGCTGCATCATATCTTTTATATTATTGATTCAATTATTGTTATAGTATCATCTGCATAATATGATATATTATTAAATCAATAATTGAGACGACAAAGTTATTCATATTATTATTTGCAATCTTGAAAATGTCTAGAAGTTCTGTCAATGAGAGGTTTGGTCACCTAATTGCGCGCCGATAAAGAGAAATCCTTATCGGAAAGCCCCCTCTTTCCTGGGAACGACCTGGTTGTTAAATATTGTGAGTTATAATATTAATGATGAATGTTATTAAAATTGAAGTTATGTTCGAAGTTGAATTTAGAGACGCGAACGTGATATTTGAGTCCGGAATGATAAAATTAGTAAAAATAGTCTATAAACACAAAAATTTCGGGATTCACTATTTGGTCAAAAAGTCAACAGTTGACTTTTTCGGGAAAAGTCAAACTTTGAAATTTTAAAATTTATATTGTTGATAAAAATAGTTTCATTATGTTGGAATTGTTTGTGTTAGTGAAAATTGACATCTATTCCGATGATAATTGATGTCTGGGAGTTATATTGATAAATCGGGTAATTTATCGGATAAATGAGCAATTAATTACTACTAATTCACATGTTAATATAACTATTTATTCACATGTGTGTACTATTGAATCATATTCTTGTACTATTAGGGGAGTTGGTGCAAAATTGATAATATTTGCATGCCTAAGTTAAAAATGGTGGTATATATAGATGGAAGTACTATACTGTAATTATTTTTATCACATGATTAGAACTATTGAGTCACATGATTTACTATTGATTAACATTATTTACTATTAGGGGAGTTGGTGCAAGTTTGATAATACATGCAGGACTAAATTAAAAATGAAAAAAAAGAGGAAGGTATTATACTGTAATATTTTGAGCCCCAAAACGTGCAATTATCGAAACTATATTTTCCTATAAATAGAAGCTCATTCTTCCTTCATTTCTCACCAATTCATAAAAGGTTTAGAACAATTATTATAGAGAGAAAGAAGAAGAGAAGTCTGCTACCTCACTATTCCAGTATTCAATTTTTTTTAAGGTAAGGAATATTATTTGTTGTACTCGTAAGTGTAAGACCCAGAATTTTATGAAATAAAAGTATTCAATTTTTCTTATAATTACTATTCAGTAAATGGTTAAATTGATAAAAGTTAAAGTTAAGGGTGATATATGAAATTTTTTTCAAAATACATAAGTGGTTATAAAATATTCATTGTTGTCGGGGAATATTCGTTTGGTCGTGGAATATTCTTTCTGTCGGGGAATATTCGTACGACAGCGCAGCCATTTGTGGGCCCATAACAGAATAACTGTCGAATGAAGAAAATGACAAAATTAATTTTTTATAAATAACGGCACAATCGTTATCATTAACACTGTTGGAATACCCGGTGGTTAAAATACAGTAATACACGTGTTTGCACAGGAGCACACGGTTTTACACAGTATTTTTGAATTATTGATCCTTACATAAGAAGACACTACTCAATAATTATTACAGTAATTATTGTTCAATATTTTATTTTATTGATTCAATAATTGTTGCGTTGATATTTTATATTATTGTTGTTTTAATAATTATCACTGCACAATATTTCTCATTATCAGATCAATAATTCATATTATTTGAAAAATATTATTAGATAGCATTATTGGCAATGTCTAGAAAGTTCTGTCAATGAGAGGTTTGATCACCTAATTGCGCGCCAGTAAGGAGAAATTCTTATTGGAAAGCCCCCTCTTTCCTGGGAACGGCCTGGTTGTCATAATTGTGATTCTGTAATATTATTTGTGAATAATTAATTATTGATTTATATGATAAGGAAATATTTATTTAATGTGGATATAAATAATGGATTTATTTATGTGGTTATAAATGAAGGAATTAATGTTGAGGTATTTTATCAGTATTTTTGTCGGAATTAAGGTATTAAAAATTAAACCGATGTTTTTGAGATATATTGTGTGAGTTATAATTTTTAATCCGACCGTTGGATCGTTGTAACTTTTGGATATGTTATACATATATAAGTTGAGTATATGTCCACAAATTTTGAACCGTTAAAAATGAACGTATGATTTGTTATGAATTTTAAGAGGTGAATGGTTCAGAAATTGTTGAAGTTTCTGAATTTAGCATTTTGGTGGAAAATTCTAGAATTGAGTGGGCCCCACTTGTGGTTGGTGACTGAAATGTGCTGAATTTTATTTCAAATGTGGTGGGTGGGAATAATAGCAAAGAAAGTCATCAGGTTGCAGGTCAAGTCTGCTTAAATTTTCCTATAAATAGAGGGCTAAGTTAGAATTGAAAATCACACCAGAAATATAAGTTTTCTCTCTTTCTCTCTCTAGATTATTGAGTGTATTTTATGAGTATTTAGATACTTTGTGAGTTTATATTCATCAGTGCAAGTTTCCTTCAGCGTCATATCTGATATCCAGTCAGAAGTGTTGCTCTTTTGAGGTAAGTGATAGTAAAGGATTTTAAGGGTTATTATGTTTTTCAGTTCGTACTTCTTCTGACCTTCAGAAAATTCTGAAAAAAATTGAAATGATAGGTTGATGAGTTTTATTGATTGTGTCCAAAAATGGTGATTTTTGTATGTATAGATTAAGAGTTATGAATTTTATGAGAAAAGACTATTTTAAAAGTAACCGCTTATAACTCCTTGTGGTTAACTCCAAAATTGATGAAATTTTTATTGAGAGTACATCTATATAATATCAGTGTACTCTGTAAATTTCGGAATTTTTGGATAAAATTACAATTTATGATAAATGTCTAAATATTTGGCGGTTTTGGCCATATGAAAAATAGTAAATGAATTTTAAAAATTCTAAGAAAAATATATGTTCAATATGGGACTATATTCTGCTAAATTCCAGAAAAGAAATATTTTTGGAACTGATTTGGTATTTTTCATGAAAATGGTCTAGTTATGAATAAATGAGTTAAATATGTTATGTGAAGGAAGAAAATTAGAAAATATGATTTTATGGCTTGAGAATCATATATGTGGTATATGCAGATTTTTGATGAGGGTTTTAGTTATTGGTGATGAAATCTTATGAGTTTGGCATTTTATGATAATTAAATGCATTATTTAGTAAAGTGTAAATAATTAAAATAAATTGTTTATAAATTTTAGAAATGTTATTCTTTCAATATCATTATACCAAAATATTAGTATGGATTTTATTATGGAATTTCTACCTTTTTGTGTCAGGGTTACTATTCATGAGTTACTATTCATGAGTTACTATTCACTACAAAATTGGTTTCTTTTTCTAACCAAATTATAGTTGATTTATGAATATTACTCTGAAGATTAAAACTATATATTGATTATATTGATTTTATTATTATATATAATATTTTTATAACCCTGATGTTGAAATTCTCTTACACTTGAGTGTAAAGATGAGTAGATTATTGGTATGATCATGACTAGGGTTCTCTTTGGCTAGTAGTGAAAAGTTGAACTGTGACTGGTATGATCATGACCATTGAATTTATAATTGAATATATTTAGCTTAAGTGCAAAGGCGAATTGATCAACATGGTTATAATTATTGTTTATATAAATTCTGAAATGATTATATATTTCTTTGAGATATTAATATATTTGTCCTGTAATGCAAATATGAATTGTTGATGAATATATTTGGCTTGTAGTACAAATATGAACTGTTGAGGAATAACTTTGGCCTGTAGTGCAAAGATGAATTGTTGATGAATATCTTTGGCCCGTAGTGCAAAGATGACCTGTTGTTGAATATCTTTGGCCAGTGGTGCAAAGATGAACTGTGGATGAATATCTTTGGCCCGTAGTGCAAAGATGAATTTATTAGTATGATTATGAACAGGAACTGTGATTTGGTATAACCATAATCTTTGATGTTTCATATAAAGACATGTGATGAAAATTATATTCGTCCTGGGTACGAAGAGGAGTTTAGAATTACAATTATGATTATGAGATATTCATATAATTGTGGAAAGGAACTGTTGATTGATGTTACAGGGATAAAACATAGTTGGTGGACTTTTAATATGGAGAAGATAATAGACTGTATTGTCTATTTAACTCTTCTAATGGATTGCTCGTTCCGCTGCAACTATGGTTGAAATTTTTATCATCTACCATATGTTCTAAATCTCTGATTTGTTATTGATGAAGGCTATTGATAATTTAATTATCTTTAGTCATGATATTCTTTACTGAGCTAGTTGTGCTCACCCTTTTGCTTCACAATTCCTTTCAGGTAATAAAAGTGTAGCTGGGTCGAGCGGGGGTAACAAGGGAATAGAACGGTGGTCTCTAGCTGTGGAGTTCTCCCTAAACAGTATAGACAAGTGTGTTGTATACATCTTTTAGTTGTTATATTTGGTGAATCATATAGGGAGAGGTGAATCCAACGCTGGAAGGGTGTTTTGCCACTATCATACAAGATGTCTAATGACATACAACCTCGTGTCATCATAAGACAGGGTTGTGCTCATCCACTTGCTGAGTATATTTACGAGCACTACCTATATAATCTTGGTGTTTGTTTGAAGTATAATTCTCAATTTTAGACTGTGGAGATAATGATAAATCAAGAGAAGACTCACCATTGGGAAGAATATGATAGTAATCTTCTCGTTTTTCTTTGGGGTCTATTGGGTCAACCAAGGATAATTCTATGGCCATATGATATCTATCATAACCTAGAAGCATGGCCTCCCATGTACGAAGTTTTCCTTGAGCACTTCCCAAAGATTTTAGTTTCTAAAACAGTTTTTGACTATACCTTTATGTAAGGTGTCACTGTGAGGTGTTGTCCACTGTTGGGAGATGTGTCACATTTGGTATATATTTGTATCCAAACTCACAGTATATGTGTTGTAGTATTTTTCACGACAATCGTTGTAATAAAGTTGTAGTTATTTTCTGTACCATGTATTTGGCGACTCAGAATGGGTTGGATGGAATGGACCTATTTTGGGGTTGTCACAGTAAGGGGTACTCTTTCTTTCTTATTTATGAAGAGAACTTATGTTATTCCATTCTTTATTATTCTATTGGAATAACCTGTATACGCGGGCTACCCTATACTTGGTGAAATTCTTCTGTTATTCCATTCTTTATTATTATGTTGGAATAACCTGTCTATGCAAAGTACTGCATACATAGTGAAATTCTTCTAATATTCCATTCTATATTATTCTGTTCGAATATCCTGTCTGTGAATTTTACGCCGGACCTGGTTCTGTTATTTATTACTCTGTTGGAATATCCTGTCTATGCGTCTTATGCCGGACCTGGTTCCGTTCTTTATTATTCTGTAGGAATATCCTATCGGTGAGTTTTAGGTCAGACCTGGTTCCATTCTTTATTATTTTATTGGAATATCCTGTCTGTGCGTTTTACGCCGGACCTGGTTCCGTTATTTATTATTCTGTTGGAATAACATGCATGTGCGGTCTATCACATATATGGTGATTTCTTTTGTTATTCCATTCTTTATTATACTCAGTTGGTTAAAACTTTGACTTCTATACTCCATGAAATTAGTGGAATATCCTTGATATTTGCGCTTCATCCAGTATCTTTTCATGGAAATATTCTTCTGAGCATTCTTGAATTTTACTCTACAAAGCAGTATCATGTTAATAATTTGGACGTTATCAGTTCCTAGATAAATTAATTCTTGAACTTGTTTTATTGAATTCTTATATCATTGTCATCATCCTCATGTTTATATTTTGTTGAAATTTATCTGTGGCCTGTAGTGTATAGATGGACTTAGTATGATTATGACCAGGGATTATTCGGTATAATCATAACCGTAATGTTACAAATGATGTGGAAAAAGTCCTCATTAGCCCGTAGTGCATTGATGAACAGTTTTTGGTATGATTATGGCTATGGATTCTCTTTGGTCGTAGTGCAAAGATGAATTGTTTTATGGCATGATCAGGACCGTTAATGAACACATGATTATCTTTAGCCGTAGTACATGGATAATTCGTGGTCGTGATACTAAAGAATATCATTGGTCGTAGTGTAGGGGTGATTCGATGATGTGGATTATTTATTAAGTTGAGTCCCAGCGATAAAAGTGATGAAAAACCTTTTAAATCATAGAAGATAGTAGATTTTATTCCCTACTTGACTCTTCTAATGGATTCCTTGTTCCGCTGCAGTTAAATTTGATAATTATTATATTTTATCAGTTTAACACTGTTAAAGGCTAACGATAAATTATTCTTCATTATCTTAGTCATAATATTTCTTATTGGGCTAGTTGAGTTCACCCTTTCTTTCACTGTTCTCTTCAGGAAATGAGAACGTAGCTGGGACTAGCCAGGGAACAGAGTGATGGTCCTAGATGGTGCATTAGTAGTCCTCACTATTCTGTGAAATAGTGTGATAATAATTGTAATGAGAACTCCTTTTGAGTTTGTATACTCTCTAGTAGACAATATTTGTATTCAAACTTACAGTTTATGTTTTGTCGTATTGTACACGACAGTTGTATTATTAAGTTATAATTAAATTCTGTACCATGTATCTGGCTACTCAAGATGGGTGATGTATGCCTGTTTTGGGGGCGTCATAATTGGTATCAAAGCTTAGGGATATGATCCCTGGCTAAGATGTTAGACTAGAACTAGGAGGGGAGAGACGGGGAATTCCTTCGCTAGTATGACCTACCTAAGTTTATTTGGTATTTAATTGGTCGGTCAGAGTATAGGGATAATATGTGATATGTCAATTAACCCTTGTTTTGTGATATGTGATATTTATGTATAATCAAGTCCAGCTTGGACGGTGGCAGCAAAGGCGGATACGGACAAAACAAAGTCTGTGGTTTCAGGAAGAGCGTTTTTCGTGACTTCTTAAAAAAAGTGAGTGACCCGAACGAAGTTATCACGGGTTAGTTAATTATAAATTCTTACGAAGTCTATACCTTATTCGATACCGGTTCTACCTATTCTTTTACCTCTCTTGCTTGTGCTCAACGTTTAAATTTAACTCCTGAGAAGTTAGATTTTAACTTATTGGTTGAAACTTCGTTAGTAGAAACCTTCGTTACCTCCACTATTTATAAATCTTGTTGATTCAAATCGACACTTTCACGTTACCTGTCAATCTTATCTCTTTGAAAATACTTGCCTTTGATGCCATTTATAGAAATCGATTAGTTAACTACTCATCATGCTTTTTCGTAAGGTTGTTAGCTTTCATATTCCTAACAATCCTGTTATACGAATTCAAGCAAACAAACCACTAAAGTCATTCATTGTCATATAAAGCCATAAGTAACAAGCCCCGGTCCTTTCGTTGTTGACTTTCTTGTGTGGAATGCACCGAAGCCAGACTTTCTATAGGCAACATCGTGAATGACGATGGCAAGTTGATAGGAATCAATGTGACGTGTTATCCAAGTCTTGGATGAGAGTCACAGTTTTGAATGACATTTCTATTGTTAATAGATTTCCTGACGTATTCTTCAAGACTTCTTAGCCTACCCTAGAGCGTGAAATCGAATTTTGTATTGACCTCAGTACAAACCCCATTTCTAAAACCCTCAAATATTTCTTTACTTAAGACGAAGGTAACATGCGCCAAAGACGTTGGCTCGAGCTGTTGAAGATTACGATCATACCATTCAATACCATCGTGGAAAAGCGAACGTGGTAGCTGACGCGTTGAGTAGAAGATCGTATGCGTTTACGAGTATGATGTTATTAACACAAAGGCCCATTTCGTACGACTTATAAATGATGAAGATAGAGTTAAAGACTCTAGGAACCCAAGTGAAGATAATGAATATACGAGTAGAATCGACTTTAATCGATAAAATTAAAGTCGCTCAAGCTACATACTCAGAGCTGATGAATGAAGAAGGTTCAAGAGGGCGTTATTCTAGAAGCAAGAATCGATGAAGAGAGGAAATCTCAAACCTCGATTTAATTGACCCATTTGAAATCCTCGATCGAGTAGGAACTGTGGCTTATAGATTCATTTTACCGCCAAGTATGTCGTGTGTTCATAACGTTTTTTTTACGTATCGATGTTACGTAAATATGTGGATGACCCGAACCACATTATTAATTTAGAACCGGACGAGATAACGGCTGATTTAACGTTTGAGGAGATAAGTGTTAAAATCTTGGATAAGAAGAATCGTATTCAACACTCAAAGGTTATACCTCAAGAGTTAGAATTTGAAATAAAGTCGAGGTATCCTCACCTGTTCAGCATACCAAGTATGTATGTAAATTTCGAGGGCGAAATTCATAAGGAGGGGAGATTTTGAGACCCCAGATTTTATGAATAAATATTTAATTTTCTCAAAATAATTTTTTAAATATTATGGTGTAGATTTGATATAATGTTATAGTTGTGGGTTATATTTATAAATTTTGCAAAGTACGCAAGTTGTTATATAATATTCAATTGGTCAGGGAATATTCTTTTTATCGGGGAATATCCGTACAATGGTACAATCATTGGTAGACCCCACAATGGAATTATTGTCGGATTGAGAAAATGACAAAAATACTTTATGAAAATAACGGCGGAAGTTTTACCGTTAACTGTTGAAACACCCGGTGTTAAAAGTACAATAATACGCGTGGTTGCATAGTAGCATACGGTATTGATTATTGATGCATACGTGAGAAGTCACTCAGTTATACTCAGTAATTGCTGCAGTAATTGTTGCATCATATCTTTTATATTATTGATTCAATTATTGTTATAGTATCATCTGCATAATATGATATATTATTAAATCAATAATTGAGACGGCAAAGTTATTCATATTATTATTTGCAATCTTGACAATGTCTAGAAGTTCTGTCAATGAGAGGTTTGGTCACCTAATTGTGCGCCAATAAAGAGAAATCCTTATCGGAAAGCCCCCTCTTTCCTGGGAACGACCTGGTTGTTAAATATTGTGAGTTATAATATTAATGATGAATGTTATTAAAATTGAAGTTGTGTTCAGAGTTGAATTTGGGGACGCAGAAGTGATGTTTGAGTCCGGAACGATGAAATTAGTAAAAATAGTCTATAAACACAAAATTTTCCCTAAATTCACTATTTGGTCAAAAAGTCAACAGTTGACTTTTTCAGGAAAAGTCAAACTTCGAAATTTCAAAATTTATATTGTTGATAAAAATAGTTTCATTATGTTGGAATTGTTTGTGCTAGTGAAAATCGACATATATTCCGATGATAATTGATGTCTGGGGGTTATATTGATAAATCGGGTAATTTATCGGATAAATGAGCAATTAATTGCTACTAATTCACATGTTTATATAACTATTTGTTTACATGTGTGTACTATTGAATCACATTCTTGTACGATTAGGGGAGTTGGTGCAAAATTGATAATACTTGCATGACTAAGTTAAAAATGGAGGTATAGATGGAGGTATTATACTGTAATTATTTTTATCACATGATTAGAACTATTGAGTCACATGATTTACTATTGATTCACATTATTTACTATTAGGGGAGTTGGTGCAAGTTTGATAATACTTATAGGACTAAATTAAAAATAAAAAAAAAGATGAAGGTATTATACTATAATATTTTGAGCCCCAAAACGTGCAATTATCGAAAATATATTTTCCTATAAATAGAAGTTCATTCTTCCTTCATTTCTCACCAATTCACAAAAGCTTTAGAGCAATTATTATAGAGAGAAATTTTAGAGAGAAAAAAGAAGAGAAGTCTGCTACCTCACTATTCTAGTATCCAGTTTTTTTTAAGGTATGGAATATTATTTGTTGTACTCGTAAGGGGTACTCTTTCTTTCTTATTTATGAAGAGAACTTCTGTTATTCCATTCTTTATTATTCTGTTGGAATAACCTGTATACGCGGGCTACCCTATACTTGGTGAAATTCTTCTGTTATTCAATTCTTTATTATTATGTTAGAATAACCTGTCTATAAAAATTACTGTATACATGGTGAAATTATTCTAATATTCCATTCTTTATTATTCTGTTGGAATATCCTGTCGGTGCATTTTACGCCGGACCTGGTTTCGTTCTTTATTATTCTGTTGGAATATCATGTCTGTGCGTTTTACGCCGAACCTGGTTCCATTCTTTATTATTCTGTTGGAATATCTTGTCTGTGCATTTTACGCCGGACCTAGTTCCGTTATTTATTATTCTGTTGGAATAATCTGCATGTGCGGTCTATCGCATGCATGATAATTTCATTTGTTATTCCATTCTTTATTATACTCAGTTGGTTAAAACTTTGACTTCTGTACTCCATGAAATTAGTGGAATATCATTGATATTTGTGTTTCATCCAGTATCTTTTCATGGAAATATTCTTCTGAGCATTCTTGAATTTTACTCTATAAAGTAGTATCATGTTGACAATTTGGACGTTATCAGTTCCTAGATAAATTAATTCTTGAACTTGTTTTATTGAATTCTTATATCATTATCATCATACTCATGTTTATATTTTGTTGAAAGTCATCTGTGGCCTTTAGTGCATAGATGGACTTGATATGATTATGACCAGGGATTATTCGGTATAATCATAACCGTAATGTTATAAATGATGTGGAAATAGTCCTCATTGGCCCATAGTACATTGATGGACAGTTTTTGGTATGATTATGGCTATGGATTCTCTTAGGTCGTAGTGCAAAGATGAATTATTTTATGGCATGATCAGGACTATTGATGAAAACATGATTATCTTTAGCCGTAGTGCATGGATAATTCATGGTCGTGATACTAAAGAATATCCTTGGTCGTAATGCAGGGGTGATTCGATGATGTGGATTATTTATAAAGCTAAGTTCCAGCGATAAAAGTGATGAAAAACCTTTTAAATCATAGAAGATAGTAGATTTTATTCCCTACTTGACTCTTCTAATGGATTGCTTGTTCTGCTGCAGTTAAACTTGATAGTTATTATATTTTATCAGTTTAACTCTGTTGAAGGCTAACGATAAATTATTCTTCATTATCTTAGTCATAATATTTCTTACTGGGCTAGTTGAGCTCACCCTTTCTTTCACTGTTCTCTTCAGGAAATGAGAATGTAGCTGTGACTAGTCGGGGAGCGGAGTGATGATCCTATATGGTGCATTAGTAGTTCTCACTATTCTGTGAAATAGTGTGATAATAATTGTAATGAGGACTCCTTTTGAGTTTGTATACTCTCTAATAGACAATATTTGTATTCAAACTTACAGTTTATGTTTTGTCGTATTGTACACGACAGTTGTATTATTAAGTTGTATTTGAATTTTGTACGATGTATCTGGCGACTCAAGATGGGTGATGTATACCTGTTTTGGGGGCGTCACAGGCAATATATCTTCGTCAACAAAAAAGCCCCTAATTCGATCAATTATGAAGCCCTAGATTGATCATCCTCAAAACTTCTATCTATCGATCCAATGATGTCTCGATAATATTCTAGGTTTCAATTTCTCCAACCTCAAACGCATATCAGGTATAGATTGTTCTTCTAGCATCCCAAATCTCTCTTTATCTATCTCTGATTTACCCATTATGACAAAAGTGGCTTCTAGGGTGCCTCTGTTTTCCAATGTTCTTTATTGTGATACTATACTTTGATGGATGTTTTTCAATTTGTTGATACTATACTTAAAGTGCATCTAATTGATGTAAGTGTTTCTCTGTTTTTTCATTTGTTTTCTTTTATTACCTTAAAAATCAATTTATTTGCTTACTTCACAGTGTTTGTTTGAAAGAGTTAATATGAGTCTATAACAAAATTGTTTGTTTTGTTTAATTTTAATATTTCAACCATCAAGGGCTTAAATGTTTGTATTAATCTCTCCGCATCTCAAATTCTTGACCAAATAATTGCCAAATCCAAGGAGCTTCATGATGCAGTTGCTTTCGTTCCTCTTGACAAGGTATTAAAATAAACTAGCTTACAGTTATTGACTTGAGTTGGGACTGAATCTTTGCAATACGTTGACTAAAACACTGGTTTAGTGTTTTTTGGATCATTTTTGGTCTCCTCTTCCTTTAATCCTTCTCAGTTTCGTTGCAATCACCGCCAAATGAGGAATGAATTAATATTATATGGATTATTTAGAATAGAAACATAATGATGCAAGTTGCATTCATGGAATCATATGATGCCCAAGACAAAGAGGATAATGCGGTAAATACTTGATTTTGCTATCTGAAGTTAGTTTCCTGTCCCCAAATTGTACTTTGTTGGTCTAATTTGACTTTGAGTTGGCCATTTAGAAAAGTGCACATTACATGTTTAATGCAATACCAAAAAAAGAATATTGCATTTGAAGTTGTAGTAACCTTTATGCAATATTGAGAGTGCAATGTTTTCATAATACATAGTTGTATTGGTATATATATAAAAAGTTTGGTAGGATCTAAAATTAATTTTAATTGTTTTTGTGAATGCTTGGTTTACATCATATCAAACTCTTGAGAAGGTTGTTTGGCGATGGATAATGAGTTAGTTGTTGGTGCCTTTTGTAATTACCAAAAAGAAAAAAAGTAAAAAAAACATATCTATAATAAGATTTTTGTTTTTTTATTGATTTTGATCTTGGTGTGCTTCTTCTTAGTTACAAGCAAACACGGTTCTTACTTGATGTTGATAATATCAATGTTGTGGGTATTTGAGTGGTTTAGTATCTAGCTGTTCTAAAACCTGAGTTGAAAAATTGAAGTTGGTTGCAAATTGATTCGGTGTTATTATAAGATTGGCTCCCATCAAAAGAATAAAAATAAAATTAGCAGATGAAATATTTTAAAGTATTATTAGCTCTCTTTATTAACTTATAGTGTTGAATCAAGTCTAACTTCTTCTTCTTTTTTATTAGCAAGTCAAAGGTGAAGGAATGAACCGTGTTGGGTTATAAATCTGTCAGAAACAATAAAAAAGGCCTACAAAAGACGGAGCTTTCTTCCACCAACATGAAGAGGAAATATGTTGCATTTGCTAGAACATGAGATAGTCGCAAAGCTTATTCAATTCAAACTTCCCCCATTTTGATTTAGATTATGAGAATTTATGAGTTTTTATATTTCCTTTTACCTTTAGTACGTGGGCCAAGTTAAGTTGATTTGTTTTTCTATAAATTTTTTAAGTCAGTTTAAGTTGGGATAACCAGTGTTAAAAATATTTAGAATTACCATGCTCTGCAGGGATGACTTTTAGATGATTCCTCTTGAAACTCAGCATAGCAATACATTTTTTATACCTGCTTATCCAGGTTAAACTTAAATGATGGGACTGTTTATTTATTTTTGATTCTAAAGCTTTTTAAGTTCCTTACAGACGGATACTTCTGTCCTCCTCGAGGCAATGGAATATATAAGTTTCCTCCATGAACAAGTCAAGGTTTGGCCTTCCCCTACTTTTTTATACACTGTTTAATTCTACTTATTGGCTTGAAGATTTATATTCCAGATTTATTATTATAGATAAAGTTATAAACATCTTATTTTGTGATATCACCACATTTAATCTTCGTGATAGTAGTTCAGATTTTATTTTCATATATTAATTGTTTTAGGTACTGAGCGCTCCATACCTTCATGGTACATCAGCGGCTAAAATACAGGTATATTTGACTGGTCATGCAGCTTATATTAAGCCATCTTATAATCTTACATTTTACTTGATGGTTTGATGCTACAAATCCATCTTTATGTGATTAAGCCTACTTATTTTAATTTTAGTATTTTTCTGATAGAAGTACTCTTATGGTAATTTTATTTTGTCCTAGGTTTTTTATATCAATGGATGAGATGAGTTTGTGCAAAAATATTTGTGTTTTTTTGTGTGACAAAACTGCTAGAAATGTGTATCTTCATAGTATTTACTCTCTTAACCAGAAAAGTTAATGAATTTATGACTGAAATATACATGATTTTGATGTATTCTTTCTCGAAGGAATCAGAATCAAAATGCACCTCTCTGCCACTGAATGTGGTCCTTGGAGGATGTTGCACTCAATTTGCTAATGTTGGTCAGTCACATCCACAGTGCCTCAAAGAGGATGTTGCACTTAATTTGCTAATGATGCACTCAATTTACTAATGCTCCAGTCAATTTGCTAATGATGTCCAATTACTTACTTTGTCTGACTTGATCCATTTTAAGTGTTTGAAATAATGCCACATAGAGTTTGTTTGATTGGTTGAATGTCACATAATTGTGAATTTGCATGTATGTATTATTTGTTGAATTCTTTTTTGTTATACTTTATTTATTTCAATTATGTCCAAATATAAATCCTAACTTTGCATAGTTGACAATTGTGTCATTAGCATTTTGAAGCATGTTTAATTTTGGCTTGATGGTTATAAATTTACCTATAGTGATGGGTTTACTAATATTTTTGAAGCATTGTTTTTCTTCTCCTTTTCCAACTGCAATACCTTTTTGGGTTTCCATTTTCACAAGGGAAATTGCTCTGTTTTGGCTGATAAGAAATTTTCCATGGGAATCTGCTTGGAAAAAGCTGCTAGATGCGCTCATACTTCTACTAACCAATTATTTGGTATGTCACTCCTCTTTTTATGATTTCTTATTAAATCTTCCTTATTTGAACGCTATATTTAGATGATTTTTAGTGGTCAGGTCATGAAGATTGGCGAACTTAATAATTCGGATGATATTAGGGAATATTGGGTACTTGGAGAAGAACATGACTGGAAATGTTAACTAGGTTGGTACAATTACAATTTTTGACTGAATTCATTTAGAATTTTAAAGGCCTAAAACTAGATGAATTTGATGTATTCATAAAATTTTTGGGGTTCTTATTTGGAAATTAATCTTCTGTTGGTGTAAACAATAAAGGAATTTATTTATAGTGTGTGTTTGTACCACTGTGCTCCACTTATATGAAAATGATGAAGTGGAAACATAAAACCGCTTTTAAATTTAACTATTTGGTAGGTATTTAACTTGAATGTGCGTATAAATTTCAGAAATTCTACTAAATTAAAGAATATATAGGATAATAAGAATTTTTTTCAAAGTTTCAGTGAGCTTTGAATGGCAAGTGAGGCAGAAATTAATGAAAATGGAGATGCCAAAGGTAGCATGTGGGCTTTGGATCAGAAGGTTGATCAGCACATGGATGAGGAAGCTGGAAGACTTATAAATATGTATAGAGAAAAAGTAAGATGCAATTTCTCTTTCTCTTCTCTTTCTCATTCAATCTCTCTTTTAGTCTTGCAGATATTCTTACCTTTTGTGTTCTGGCAACTATAATTAGTATATAGGTATTATTTTCTATTTTACATCCTGGCGTTTGACTACCTGGAGCTGAATCTATGAAAAGTTTATTTTTTTAATATTAATTTTTAAAAATATTTTTTTCCCAAATCTTACTTTAGAGGCTTCATGTTCATAATGGGCACCCAGATTATTTATGTATATGAGTGTGTATTTTAGGAATAATGTGTTCAAGAATAATCGAAGTGAAAGCATAACGAAGAAATCTTCGAATGCATCTGTCTGAATTATGTCTATCCAAGGATTTAGAATTTGTTTATGCTGCTTGATGTGATAGTATAATGTTAGAATTGCTTAACTCGGCTTTTTGTTTGCAAATTGGATAGTAGCTTTAAGTTTCATTACTATCCCTTTAAAATATGTCGATTATAATTAACCATGTAGGGGATGGTGAGGCTATTGCATTTAATGGAAATTGTTTTAAGTTAAATATTGTCATTTGATGACTCAATTTTGTTTCGTATAGAAATTCTCAACTTTATTGCTTTTGCATCTTGCGATCCAGAGTCTTGGAGTGGTCTACGAAGACTTGGGAACTTCTCCTTTGTATGTATTTTACAATACCTTTCCTCATGGAATCAAGCATCCAGAGGGCCTTAAAATATTACTCCGTCCTTTATTATTTATCTTTTTAAAATACATACATACATACATACATATTAAAAAAAATAATTAATATTATATTTATTAATTACAAATTATTTTAATATTAATATTGTCATTACATTGAAAAAAGTGTTACTTAATGAATAGAAAGTAATGAGAAAACTAAAAGTATATTTAATACTTGATTTAATGTTATGTTTGGTGTTTGCTTCATCTTCCCTTTAGCTCATAATTTTTTTGTTTTTGGGTGGTAGGAATTTGGATGCCACGATGACAAGACGTTTTGTGGGATATTTGATGGCCATGGTCCATGGGGGCATTTTGTTGCCAAGACAGTTCGAGAATCATTGTCGCCGTCTTTGTTGTGCAATTGGCAGGAGGCACTTGCTTTAGCATTACTTAACCCGAGTTTTGATTTCGAGTCGAATAAAAGGCTTTAGAAATTTAATTTATGGGCATTCTTACTTTTAAGACTGAGGATTTTAATTGAACAGAGAATTCCATCTGTGTTTCCTCCAAATGATGGCCCGGGCAAATATGTGAATGCAAAGTTTTATTTTTTGTAAGCTTATTGCTTATTATAGCACTGATGATCTTAGATATATAGCTAACAGGTTGTGTATGTGTGTGGAATCGCATTACTATTCAATATCCATCATAGTATTATACTATATGCTAAAATTAACTGTTAAATTGCTTTGGGAACCGTTTTAAAATTGTGTCGTTAAGTCACGTGGATAATACATATTTTTTTGTTTAAATACCAATTTTTTTCCCAGTTCTTCGAACTAGCCCGTGCATTGCACGGGCTATCAACTAGTAAGCATAAATACATAAAGTTGAAATTTAAGGTCTCACCAATCTATCCAAAAGAGATCATTAACCTCACAAACTAAGTACATTTGCTACATTTGGTGACTCCAAAAGAAATCATTAACCTCATGGTGAATGCCAATAATTTTGTTTCTTTCTTTGGGGGAGTGATGGATTATTAAAGAGTGAGGACTATATTGTTAACACAGGGTGCGGGTGTCGGTTGCGGGTACGAATCTAAGTGTCGGATACGTGAAGTCAAAAAATAGAGGATACGCGGATATGGATCTAAATTTGGACACGGGGTGTGGGGATACGTTATATTATGATTTTTTAATAATAATGTTTATACTGTCCAAATTCTTATAGACATGAATTTATCATGAAACTTTAGGGGTTGAACTGCAAAAATATAAAGAAACAGGGGCATAAAAACAAAACTACAGGAACTGATATGCAATTTTCCAAGGCTATTTTGAACTTTCAGAAAACCTAAGGGACTAAATTAAAAAATTATAAAAACTATGGGATACCTAACTATAATTTTTCAACCATTGTTGGAGGAGAAGATATGTTGGAGAAGAAGAAGAAAAAGGGAACAAATTCGTAACTCGTTGGAGGAGAAGAAGAAGAAAAAGGCGACATGGTAGGTCTCACTCCTCTTTCTTCAGTCTTTCCTCTTTCTCCTTCCCCGTCTCTTCTTTTTCTCCGATGATGCTGCGTATCCGGATTTCTGTTGCCGGATCTCGTACGAATCCCGCACCCGTATCAATGTCGTGTCGTGTCGACACGAGTACTCCACCAAAACATGGCAAACCCGAGTAACACAGGTTAGCACATAACCAAAATTTACTCTTTAACTCCTTTCCAAACAATTGGATTTCTTGTTACGGACATACTCCATTTGTAGAACGATAGTGCTTAAAAGATATAGCATAATTATATGGAAAATGATATGCATGTCGACAAATATTTTAACAAAGTTGGATTGTGATCAATGTAGAGGTGTATGGGAAAAGATAGAATACCTTCTTAATTCATACTTATCTCATATATGCACATACGCCGTAATCATAATTTGGTTGAAAACTTTCACAATGTATAACAAGACCTCATATAATTAATTATATGATTCTAAAATATCCACACTTTGTGTAAATGTTCTGTTATTTTATAAAGTTCAAAAGCACGTATTTAAAAGCATACAAATGGTATCAATGGTTTTCTGTATACATATGCTGAGATGATAAACAAAATATATCTATAATTTCGATTACCACGGCTTCCTTCTGTATAAACTAACTGAAAATGATCTACTTACTATTCTGTATGTTCCATTAAACCTTTTGAAACCTCGGTTGGACTGCCAGTATCTGCCGAGTGCTTCACTTTACTTGATTAGGGTGAGTCCCTAGAAATGGAGGTGCCTCGATCTATGGTATTATTAGCCTATGAGGTTGTGGCAAGTAGTGTCACAGGGATAAGCACAGTCGATCTCCTTGGTGACGTTTCTTTCAAAGTACCAATCACCAACTGCCTCTGCAATTGTCTGCAAGAATTCTGGTTAATAATCATAGCAGAAACTTTCTGAGAATTTGTACAGCACAACAATTTAGCCATTCTCATTGTTGGTTTTTATTACTTTCTCATTATTCGGCAAAATTACAATAGCTAATGTACTCGTAAAACTCATAATGGCATGCTCTTGAACTCACAACTACTAAGATCTAATCATGCCCAAGTTTTTTAGCAATTGTACAAAGTGCTTAATTCATGAACTCGGCCAGACCTGGATTTCAGCAACAAGAATGACAACAATTTACGTAATCTGGTTTATTTATTACCACAATTGGACATACCGTGAACTGGTATTTACCATGCCCTCACCATATGTTATTAGAAGGTCAATCAACTACTAAAACCATTCAAAATATTCAATTTAAGGTCAAAGATTGAACAGAGACTCATAATTTGAGGAGCTGATCAACTTTTCCTTTTTCTTTTTCTCTTGTGGTTTATTTTAGTGTGGGATTAAACAACACATAAAAGCAAGTAAAAGTGTGGAGTAACAGCAACTGGATCACCATTATGCTCAGTATGGTAAAGAAAAGAATCCGTTTATAAACCTTATTGTGCACTCTTGGTGAGTCTGCAGCGAACCATGTGTCTTGTAACTCACTTTGGCAATGAGCAAAACAGGAATTTATAAACATCCCTCCACTTCTTGAAAATTCAAAGACAAATCGCAAAGCTGAAAGCATGTCGTTCCTGAATCCTGAACAACCAAAGATTGAAGTGACTAATTTGGTAAAGAATGATACCATCAGAAAAGACTATTCATGTGGATTTACTTCTAAATGATGATACTTTCATTTTACTTGGAGATGGCAAAAAACAACCTTGTAAAATATGTATCTGGCTTGGTGTACATGCTGTCGGATTAAGCTTGCAGCAATTCCACTGCCCGTGCGGATCAGCAGAAGGTGGTACAAATATATGATGAAACTGTTTGACACAGAAAATTGTTGTCGCTTCTCATTATTGCCCCAAAAGTGAAAAGAAAGTGTATATGTTAAGGGAATTTAAAATGAAGCAAATGGAGAAACAATCTTACTTGGTACACATCATATGCTGAGTTTAAGATAAATAAAGGTGTCCTAATGTATCTCAATGCATACTGTGGAAAGAAGCACTGCACAATAACTTGGAGATTGTCACAATAATGCTTTAAGCTTAATAGTTGCTGAAACCATAAGGTGTCACCAGGTAATTCATACTTGCTCTGGATAGTAACGAGACAATGTGCAGTTTTTATCCAGATTGTTTACTACTCCCTGCAACATAATCGTTTCACAGGTGTAAACAGGACTAATTTTTAAAAATACTGAATGCACAAGATATCTGTACATGTTCTTAAGAGGTTTTATCTTCTTTATAACAAAGAGGTATACCTGTAGGGAAATTAAGTCTTCATAAAAAGTTCTGATAGTGTGGTTCAACATTATGTCTCTTCTGCAAAGGGAAAGCCAAAATTCAAGACTTAAAGGAAGTTCTAGCAATTCCACTTCAAGAACTAAGGAACTTACACATCCAAGAAAAATCCAGCATCACTTAAGCATTTGACACTTGCATTTGCTGGTAGATAACTGGTGAAGTTATCACAGTGTAAAAAGACTGACAACCCCCCTGCAGAGCACCCTGAAAGCAAAGCCTAGGCAAGAAATAAAGTCAAAAAGTATATTAAGCACACGTAAAGCTAAATATATTCTAGTACTTGCTTCGGTACTTCAGGCATACACATAGGTCCTTCAGTAATATGTAGCAACAATCATGATTCATGAACATGGTGTTCTTTATGTTGAATTATCATCATATTAATTGTATTTCTGATTACATTAACCACAAGGCTCAACACAATTAAACTTTTTGAGTGTTTTGTGATACATCAATCTATTTGTGCATCATATAGTATAAAAGCAGCATGTATCTGATCAAAGAAATATACATAATCTCATACTACTATTTTGATTCAAATCCTGAACAGAAACAAATGAAAGTATGAGTGTATGACATGAAATGAAAATATACACTAAAGTATAGCGCTTTACCTTTTTTGCGTAGCTTAGACCCTTTGGAAGAAGATCAAGAATAATTGCCTGCCAAATCCTTTGTCCTCTGAAATATAGCAATGATGTCTGTTGTTCATTTCAAATATATCAGTAAGCGGTACAAGTTTTAAGACGACCATATGACTTCTTGTCTCATAGAACAATGACACCAGTCAGTCCAAAGGAGAAAGTCAGCAAAAATTTACCCCGTTGTCAAATATAGCATCCCCAGCAAATGAGGCTCCATCACAATACCTAATCTTTACACGATTCCAGTTGTAAAAATCTGTTCAATTTCATGTACATTATATAAGATTCCAAAACATATAATAAATGTTTCGGAATATCATTTACAATGAGGAGTTTACATATTAAAATACTATACCAAATATCAACGGTCCCGTTAAAATTGAGTAACAACCTAACTGGCTCTAAGTTATTTTTATCTTGACCTCTTATTGCATGTTATATTTTGTAAGAGTTTGGCTATAATAATAGCCCAGACATGTGATAAAGATCTCCTGTTAATAGATGGAGTGGTTCAACCATACTTGTATATATCTGGTTTCATTTTTCTTTTGATGAGCAACAATGCTACTATTACATAAAAAAGGTTCACATAATGCTCACAACATGCATACTATGGGGCATGATATGTGGGGCCTACAAATATGCATGCGTGTATGTGAGCATTATTGGAGCTACTATTATGTGATAGTAGCATTATTTTTTGATGAGAGAGTCGGTGGCCCCATCTAGAGCATGGACATCAATAAAATTTTAGTACAGCTATGATTATGAAAATGACAAAAGAATATAATACAGCCATGATTAAGGAGATGACAAAAGAGTCAAATGTGGGACTCTAACTTGGATGAGAAATGACGTTTGTAACCTTCTGGTAATTCACTCTGTTAAACAACAATTACAAATATAGCAAATAGAGCATGAATATGTCTGGACTTCTAAATCTACAGTCTCCCACTGACAAGTAGGACTGACACATAAGAAAAAGCTACTGGATAGCATGGGGAAGGTGAAGGTTGGAAAACAGAAACAAAAGCAAAGCAAATAGCTGTCTGCTTGCAGCTAGGAGTCAATAATTTATCACATGAAAAGGACAATAAAGAATGAAGTAAAGCTAGAGTTTCCAAATGAGAGCAGTATTACGGTGCCTAGGAGATAAATTACCATAGCACTCACAACAATGGCCCATCGAAAAGCAGTGCACCACGTTGTTGTGAGTACTCCAGGTGCTCCGAACATTCATCGCCAGGGCGTACATTTATTTCAAAATGTTGTATCTCAAAATACACATTTTATTATTAAATTAGTTGCTATGGAACATGAATCCGTACCAAACCAACATTGCCAGAATAAGTTTTTTGGGTGAAAGTGAAACAACATGTTCTTTATTGTAGCCACCGACAACAATGTCTGAAAATTTTCCAGGTCAAAATATCACAAAATACTGGGCATCAAGGCTTAGTATGAGTTGAACCAGTTGATTAAGTTTTAAAGGTATAACTCAACTCTCATTTGATTTTTTCCTAGAGGAGAATTAAATTGGGCTGTGTAGATAATTTTTGAAATGGCAAAACAATTTTCAGGAATTAACATATACAAATAAGAAGATTCTTAGCATTTATTTCGTCTTAAAAAGTCTTATTTTAGAAAGCATTGATAGTGGGAAATTTGTAAAATTACATTTTTTAGTTATTTATAGAAAGTACTAAAATGGGAATGTGTTAAATATACCATACAAACTTTATTGTCCTGGGGCACTCTGTAGCAGTACCCATTAACACCAGATATGGAGGTCTTGATCAAGGACCTTGAATCAAGATTGGTGACAAATACAAGCTTACCAGGATTTAGAGAGGCGTTATTGCTGAGAATACCCGAGAAAACCTCCATTTTGCCCATGTAACGTGTTGATCCACGGCGAGTATTGGCTCTATCCAAACATGAATTGAGATCATTACACCACCCACCGCCCTGTTATGATAATCAATGAAAACTTGAAAATCGCATTGAATATATTGCAGGACCCACATATCTACTTGTGTCAAGTGATTGCTGCAACAATTCATATGCTGATCATGCCAAAGATTGAAGCATGCCAATTAAAGGGTGGGGAATTGACTAGTCTATAAAGATTGTAACCGTTATGCCATTTTTGATATTTCATTATGCTTTCAACAAAAGAAAATATGGAGAACTTCGAAGAGATTGATTGAAGAAGATATACCACTCACTTTAAGCATATTACTCTCCCTCCGTCCCATGATAAAAGTTTTGGTGGACTTTTCACGCATATTAAGAGGATAAATAAAATGACAAAATTGTCCATAATAATGTCATTAAATATGGAGAGAGAATTAGAATAAGAAAAGTATGAGATATTTAATGTTACAGGTATAATAGAAAAATATGTGTAAAAATTTAATTATTAAAAGAAAATAGACACTTAACATTGGACTACCAAAATAGTAATAATTAAAAAATTTTATCATGGGATGGATGGAATATTATTTATTGTTGTGAGGCACTACAACAACAACAACAATACAGCTACAGAACAACAACGGTGCAATAAAGAACAGATATTGAATTAATTATGGCGTCAGTCATTTTCAGACGGCCTGCATAGTACAGCTTTTTTAATGGGACATTTGGGAATTGGGCAATTTATACTACACTCAACTTTACTATTATGAGTATATTGCTAGAACAAATAATTAACTTAGCAAGTGTATGTTTAATATTTTTACAATATAATGGGAAGCACTATTCCTAAAAAAACACATATCACCAAAAGAAAACTTACAAAGGAAAACTTTTGCCTACATTTGTAAGTTAAAAAATTATGGTGTCCAAAAATGCAATTCCAGGTACTGCCCAAATATGTAATTGTACAGCATACTATTTTAATATGTCTATGCGGAAACTTGTGACTCATAACATAGAAGCTACTGAAAAAAGCTAGTGCGGGGCGGAGCAAGGGGCCAAAGTTTCTGCAAGTATGGCGCGAAGCGAAACAGTGCAAGGCTGGGAGTGGCGCGGGGCGCGCCAGACTCGATGCAACTACTGCACATGTGGCGCGGGAAAATCCAAGGATAGCTTGAGAGCGGCACCGCGCCGGTCGGCGGACTGAAGTTTAATAGTTTGTTTTTGAGAGGACATTATGATAATTAAGATAATGTGAAGTAAGATTTGAATAAAGCCCTATGTAATCAAATCATCAACAACAAGGAGCATGTGGAGTATTGAGGAACGACCTAAATCTTTGAGAGCTAATTTTCTTAATTTGTAACATTATTCAAGTTCCTCCGATGACTGATGAGGACTTTTAAAGAGAGAGAAAAACACAAAAATATCCAGAAACCACTGACGCGTGATGAGGTGATTTGACAAACGAGAAAGCATGCTAGTATTACTTTTTGGATCACAGAACGCCGAAGGAAAACGAAAAGCCACTACCTCAAACTGCAAAAGCCAGTTGCGTACTCCAGCACCGAATCCTCTGTGGATGTGGTACGCAGGCAAACTTCCGTCCAAGCAATCTACAAATACAAATATCATCAATAAATAAATAAAACTCCATTAAAATTAATAACGACATATAAACTGGCGATAATAAAATTCCACGAAATTAAGTTAAGCAGACATACAAGCTCCGATTGCCGAAGCGTTTCGAACCAGAGTCATGTTCACGAGAAGCCGGTCGTCGGAGTAAATGCACAACGGTGCGCACGTTAGCAATAGCAAGCTAAACAACACCGTTTTCAAAATCTCTTCCATTTAATTCACTCTTATCTGTTTATGAATTTTGTTTGACAAATAAATGAGTGAAGCTTAAAAGAAATTAATGTTCATTTATGAAAGAATTAATGCTGCATGTTTTGAGGAAGATGATGCATTAATAGTTTAAAACAAAGAATTATGTTTAGTGAATTGAAAGCTAGTTGAAGATGATAAATTGAAGTAAAGAATACCAGCTGCGAGGAGGAGGAGAGGAGGATAATAATGGGGAAATAATTAGGGGGGAAGCGGCCGGGAGGGAGGGAGGAGTAAAGAGAGGAGAGGATTGCTGGGATTTCGTTTATTGAGGAGTAATCCCAATGAATGTGATTGTTATGTGGGAGTGGGAATGATGATGAGAGCTTGGTTATGGTGGTACAGGAAGGTAGAGTAGCAGCTAACTTATCAGTTTTGGTAAGGTAGTAGTAGGAGGTGGTTAACCACTTATCTTTGGACCATCCAAATTCCAACTTAGTAAGCCTCTCCCTTACAATTAAATGAATTTAGTTAGTATGAAGTTTTTTTTTTTTTGATAAGTTGGTCTTGGCCAATAGAATACTGACACACATACAATTTCGCATGCGTGTTAATATTCTATTTGTTAATTGACCAACTTACCGCAAAATAAACTCCATACTAACCACTTCCGAATTAAAGTCACTCCGATGGGAGAGCAGATCCTCTGTCCCCAAATTTCCTGTCCCTTTGTGTCATTCCACTTAAATATTGACACCTAATCTATTACTTAAGATTAATTAATTTTAAAATTAAATAAAAAGACATGTGTCATGATTTAAGTGGAGGGACACAAAGGAGACAGAGAATTTGGGGGCAGAGGATATGCTCTCCTCCGATGGGCGTGGGCCCCTGATTAATTTGTTGCTTCACAATTTTCCCCGTATATGATCATGTATTTTTAATATTTTTATATAATTTTCTATTATATAAATATGAGATTCACTTTATGTTTATTTAAAAGAGAACATGTAAAAATATCAGGTATCTTGTATTTATGAAGATGTTACAACATGGTAAAAATGTAATTTACTCCCTCCGTCTCAAAGATGAGATGAGTAAAATATAATTTGCATACATATTAAGAAAAATAAAAGTAAAAAAAATAATCTAAATTTATCCTTAGTGACCCATAAAATTATATAAAGTGACTAGTACTTTTATTTTTTTAATACTAATAAACTTTAATAAATGATATATTTACTCTTTATTTTATATACTTTATTTTATTTTATTGAAAATAAAAAAAAATTATACTTTTAATTATTCTTTTAAGAAGAGAGTGAGAGGGAGTATAATGCATTTATACATTTATTTCATACCATAAATACCACGGTGTAAAATGAAACTGTTATAATGAATTTATACATTTATTCTTTAACCGTATATATGTTTTATTTACACCATCGCATGTAGACTTCATTTATTACTCTATTCATGGAGTAATATTTATTTTTTTTAGGCTTTGATGATTTATGGATTAGAATCATGTCAAATTAAATTCAGATAAGGTAGAAGCCTTTGTGACTTGTGGGGACTTTTGTTCTTTAAATTGAGCCCTAACACAAGATACTGCAGTTTGTATACGTGCTAGTCTCATTTATATGATTGAGAGAGTTGCGTGCTAGATATACAAACTCCTTCCGTCCCATAATATATAATATATGTTAAACAATCTTATATATTAATATATGTCGGAATCATAATTTGACAAAAATCTTTCACGCGATTCTAATCACAATAATTTATACTCCTAATTAAGTTTTGTATGCCTTTGTAATTTTGATATAACATCTCCAAACAAGGTGACGCTTAACAATACAATAAATTATTTGAAATTTATACTTCAAAACAATAAAAAATGAACATTGATATTTCCACATATTTCTACATAATCGTCTTTCACACCAGAAGAAAGTGAGGGGAGACCATGTAAAAATATTAAAAATGATTTTCTCCTAAATAATAACAAAAGACTAAAAATCAACACTCAAGTCTAGGCCCATATTTGTATTTACTCAGATCACAATTTCCCTTAAAAGCCCAAGATATTTTTGGGCCTTAATATCATTGCTAAAATCGACCATAAAAGAGGGGGAGGGGGGAAAGTAGTCTAAAAATTCTGCATTTTGGAATTCCATCCAAGCCCAACCCAGCAACTTAAAGCTTGATGCTGAAAAAGAAAAAAATCTTAACTTCAGCGAAAAAATAGGGCCAAAATAGAAAATTAATAATAACGGTGGTTCCTTTTGGTTTACAGCTCTCTGTGCTTTGTAAACACCCTCCGAGAAAGAAGCTCTCGTTGGGTTCACACAGAGAGATCAAGAATTCAAACCTTCAACTCCAAGGTAAGTCCATCATAGTCATCCCTCTTCTACGATTAACAAAAGAATCTCATTAAATTTCTAAGTTTTATATAGAAAATTAACTTCATAATCTTCACATTCAGATCTTTTTTAGCCGGTCAATCCTGTTTAATCTCATTCTTTATGATATAATCAAACTGTTATAGCTTCTTTTTGTCACCGATTGCTCATTTTGAGCAATTTCTCTTTTAATTTCAGCAAAAGAGTGACTATCCCCAATCAATTTTTTTGGATAATATCAGTATTGGGTTTCAGATAGGGATAATTTTTTTTGGCATTCTATTTGGTATTTTTTCTCTGGTTTAAATACACAATATTTCATTGATTAAGTTTGTATATTATTCCAAGAATATGAAAGATTTTTTTCAGTACATGAACTATTTGTGGACACGTATTGAGAAAAGATTTTCTTCTGTGGTTCTATATCCAATTATCCACAGTGGGTGTTTTTGATTGATCAATCATTTTATACGTGCAAATAACCCTTTGATCCCTGAATTGTAGCTTCTTTTGCTGAGAAAACTCACATTGGCAAACGTTAATGTTGGAACTAGGAGGTGAGATTTTTAATAGAATTTAATTTGATGAAACAACTGGAAAAGATGATATTTTTTTGGTATTATTTGCATATTATTATTGGATTTGGAGAGTATTTGTTGCCTTTTAGGTGTATTAATTGAACTTTTGGTTGTTAATTGTTTCGACAGGTTGCTTGAATTTCTTTTGGTGCAGAATTCATCCCACAAGTGTGGATTTAACTTCCAACCTTATAATTTTCAGGGTGTTTTGGAGTTTGTGGCGATGCACTAGAGAAAAATTGAGATAGAAGCTTCATAAGACGTGATTATTAAAATCAATCTAAAAGGAGGACAAAGTGATTCATTTAGTTTTAAATGGAGCCTCTGTGGAAACTTGCATACTTGTTGGAGCCAGCCCCAGTCACTCTCATTTTGACCGCAGTAGCTGTATCATTCGGATCTGCCTTTCGAGCATTAAATTACGGGAAAGAAATGGAGCGAAACCGTGACATATCAGAAGCAACCATTACTTTGGATAGATCACAAGCACTCATGATACCTGTAATGAGCTCTTGTAGCCTGCTTTTGATGTTCTACTTGTTCTCTTCTGTTTCACAACTCCTCACAGCCTTCACTGCAGTTGCCTCCGTGTCATCTCTGTACTTTTGCTTGTCACCGTATATTTCTCCCGTCAAGTCACAATTTGGTTTGGCTGACCCACATGTGTCTCGGTGTTGTTCCAAGTCGTTTACCCGAATCGAAGGGCTTCTGTTATTGCTATGTTGTGGAACTGTTGCAACATGGCTTGTTTCTGGGCATTGGATATTAAACAACTTGTTGGGCATCTCTCTTTGTATTGCATTTGTGAGCCATGTGCGTCTTCCAAACATTAAAATATGTGCAATGCTTCTTGTTTGTCTGTTTGTGTATGACATATTTTGGGTATTCTTTTCTGAGAGGTTTTTTGGCGCAAATGTTATGGTCTCGGTAGCAACTCAACAAGCATCCAATCCTGTACACACTGTGGCCAATAGCTTGAGTCTTCCAGGGTTGCAATTGATTACAAAAAAGCTGGAGTTGCCGGTTAAGATTGTGTTCCCCAGGAATTTGTTGGGTGGTGTAATTCCTGGAAATAATGCTACTGACTTCATGATGCTTGGCCTTGGCGACATGGTAAAACATCTTTTTTCTTCAGTATGGAGCTGTAGTTCTGCTTTATGTAACTAAGTTGCAGCAAGATGTAGCATTTTGATTTAATCATCCATCTCTTGTTAATTAATTAGAGGTGTAATATCTAATATTATATGCTATGTTTTCGGACCATAATATCAGGGATTTACTTCTCTTTTTGCTTCTCTTGCTTTGTTATTCATCCTTAATTGCAAACTTCTCCTTAATCCTTAAGCAGTACTAGTTCTATCTCAAGCTCCCATGTTTCTTCGATTAACCTGTAGCTATGCATTGGTATCACTTAGTGTATGATTGTACTAGTGCCCACAAGTGGAAGTTTGCAATTAAGTACCAATGGCTGGCTGTGGTTGTGCTTATTGTCACTTTCTTGATAACAGCTCATGCATTATTGCACTGAGCATGATTTGGAAGTTATTATATCATAGCTTCCGATCCTCGATTAATCGAGTTTGTTAATATGCCATACATACTATCTGTTACGCAAGTAATATTTATAAGACTTTAAACACCATTACCTTTCATAAAAACTGCTAAACTCTTGTGGTTTTGTTGTTTGGGCAGGCTATTCCGTCAATGCTCCTGGCATTAGTTCTCTGTTTTGATCATAGAAAGGGAAAAAGTTACGCTAGTCCCTTGGATTTACCAGCTCATAAGGGGCATAAATACATCTGGTATGCCCTTTCTGGATATGCAATCGGACTCGTAATAGCTTTGGCAGCTGGCATTTTAACTCGCTCTCCTCAACCAGCGCTGCTGTATCTGGTATGTCATTTGTTGGTGTTGGTTGTGATTATGCTATCCCCCAAACAAATCTGGTTGAATTTATATTATTCGTATATGCCTAGAACATATTCCATTTTTTAGGCTCGTGCATGAGGAAAAGTCAATATCCTAAATTTGCCATTCAAATACAAATTTCTCAAAATTGATCATTTATGTCTAGGACACTCTCCATTTTTATATGTTCATGCATGAGGAAGAGAGTTATTGACTTCTAAATCTGCAATTCAAATACAATATTTAACGAATGTGTTGCTTCTTCTATAACTTGAATTAGGTGCACAAAAAAAGCCCACCAAGATGAATTTATGTTTGAAATCGTATACAGGAATCATTTATTGGGGGCACTTTGAAGCTCAGAAATTTGGATTGCTGATAAGATACTTTTTGTATACTAAAAACTAAAGAGCAGATGTTTAGTGGGTGTGAAAGTTTTAAGTGTTTTCTTATTGTTATTATAATTATCCAAAACCAAGAGTGTGAACTTGGCCCATTAAAAGAAAGAAAGGAATGTGAACTTACCACTAATATTCCTTTGTTTTTCAACGAGTGTAGGTACCCTCTACCCTTGGACCTATAATCATCATCTCATGGATGAGAAGAGAGTTAACAGAACTGTGGGAAGGAACACAGGCAAACACTAATGACAAAGCTCATTTAACAGAAGTTTGAGCTATAAGAGGCAGCTGAAACATGTAAAATTTGTTGGAAGGATGATTTTGCCCTTGGTGGAGAAACTTAATAGTAGGAGTTTAGCAATTTGTTTATGGTTGACAGTTGAAAAATTGCTCATAATATCAGTTATATTGTAACCAAATTACCAATTGAATGCAGCTACAAAAACTGAAATTGCAACCTGGGTTGGTATTGTGCACTAGTAGTAAATTGGTTGCATGGAGACATGTCGCAGGATATTTGAGATGAGAAATGCCAACATGGCTGCATTTGATTTTTACTCGGTTGAATATTCTTCGATCATTCTAATGTTGTAATCAATGATGCAGTTGCTCGTGCTTACATATAAATCATCATCTCTGTTGATATGATACTCCATTCAAGGTTAATCTTGGAAGGTGAAAAAATAAACAATTTGGAAGGTGAAAAATGTTGAAAGATCAGATTTTAATGTCAAATTCGTAATAGACACTCCTTATTAAGGGTAAATTTGACCAAATAAATTAAGAATAATTTTGCTTTGTCACTTAGTTTGAACTAATTATGAATCAAATCTATTTACAAGGTCAATAGTCCAATTCTTGTTGAAAGCATATTATAAAGAAAAAATCAACCCCCCAAAAAACCTACCCACACAGCTTACACAAATCTATTATATACACTAAATCATAGTACATGGCACCATATATTGACAAATATCCTTCTACAAATTCAACATTTGTCCATTTTAAATAGTTTTAATTATGTCCCAATTATCTTAATTTTATCCTATCCTTTTTTAAATTATGGAAAAATAATAACAAACCAATTATCTTAATTATATCCTATTCTTTTTTAAATTGTGGATAAATAATAACAAACCAATTATCTTAATTAAATCCTATCCTTTTTTAAATTATGGATAAATAATAACAAACCAATTATCTTAATTATATCCTATCCTTTTTTAAATTATGGATAAATAATAACAAACCAAGTAGAATTTAATCTCTCCAACAACTAATGAGCACAATTTTATATGGATAAAACTTTCTAACTGAATTAGAGTTTGAAATAATGTTAATGATTACTTGACCTAATCCTCCATGCATATACATATATATACGTATATTAATCAGGCTAATTATTTATTTTCATAAGTGAATAACAACCATGACTTCTTCTTCTTCTTTTTTCACGGTCAATTTTCCTTTTCTTTTCCGTTTTGTCTCTCTGTCTTTCTTATACTTATGTCATTCACGTTTCGCACGATGGAAGAGCCATTATATACACACATTATTACTTACAGGTTACAGCTATATGCAGGAGTGTGAAACATAACCCAGAAGCGGGTGAAATTATTTCATTGGTTTGCCTATTTTCTAAATTTTTAGATATTATGTCATAAATCTGAGATTATTGCATTTGCATTTAATTGCTGATATGCGGAATAATGTTTGCAATTGATTTGATTGATCTGATATTTGTATTGTCAATCGTGTTTAATTGAAAATTTTGGTGGATTTTCGATTGGAAAGTTTGTGTTTAGATTAGAGCTATTCATGTTTCTTATATCAACAGTAAGGAACTGGGTTTATTTCTTAATTTGATTATTTAGTATCTTAATTTTAAGTCTGTATTTTGGTTTTGTTAATATTATAAATAAACACAAACATGTAAGTATGCATGTAAATGATGAGGACATTAGTATTTTATTGGTATGGCCTGTAGAGTTTTGGTTCTAATCCACACTCCCGAGTCCCGTGTACAAATTTATTTTTTAATTGTTGCCTTTATTTAGTACAAATTTACACTTTTAGACTTATTCGTTTTAAATGTGTTATGGTCATTCTATCTTCTTCTTTTTTTGACTTATCTCTAATCCGATTATTGATGTGATAAAAATATGTAACTACAAGTGCACAGTGTCGAATTGAAGAACTGACAAGTACAGGTCGAACCCACATAAACTAGATTAATTCTTTAATATATCCTTAATTAATATTTTAGGCGAATTAGAAATAAATATGGTGGAGAGAATTTATTAACTAAATTATTCAAACTATTAATTAATAACGGAAACTATTAATGAGAAAAGATACCTAGGAATCAGAATCCACCAACTATTAACATAATAAATAATTTCTTATTTCCTAAATTAATTCTCAAATTATTCTCCCTTCCCTTTAAAAATAATGATTCATATAATTAATATGGGCAAGCATAAGTTGTGAAAAATTCACAGATTAACTATAACTTATCAAAATCTCGCAATCAATATAAAAATTATATGCAATTTATGCGGAGGAAAATATGAAGGCGAAAATAATTCGGCATTAATTTTGGAACGGAAAGAAAATATTATTATGAAATACTTAGTTTCATCATAATCCTTGGTATTAGAAATTTAGCTAGCCATGGAATTAAAAACAAAAACAAATAATATTAGTACTACAATTCGCATGAATTAAGAACAATAATTAAAAAGAGGATTTCTATTATATAAATAAAAGAAAGTTACAAATACTCCCTGACAGTATGTTCCACACGTGATTGGAATAAGAGAGACAAACTCTAAATATCTTCTCCCTCCTACACTAGTGAAAAACTAAGAAAAATAAAATAACAAGTGATGTTTCTCTCTAAAATAAGAGGCCTATTTATAGGAAAAATAACTTTGAACCCTAATTTTGAACTTAGACACTTTGGTTCCCTTTCCATGTACGATTCATCTTTCTAGTGACAATCAACTTCTCAAAAAGATCTTCTAGATGGACTTTTCTTTCTCTTATTGAATTTGACTTGCACACCAAAATTGTTCCACCTCTTTCCTTGTCCTTGTAGGATTCTTCTTGGATATTCCTTAAATGAATAAGAGCATTAAATATCGCTTGATCACCAAGATTTTGACTTTATTGCAACAATTATTAAATCCTACAAAATAAAATAAAACATATTAATTTAATAAACTAATATAATTAAAAGGACAAAATTAGGGATAACAAAATGTATGAATTACGTGTCTATCAAATACCCCCATACCTAGCTTTTGCTCGTCCTCGAGTAAAATAAATAAAAATAAAACGAAAATTACACAACCCTATTTTCGTAGGAAACACAATTGCACTTAGCATGTGCAACAAGCCTTTAAACCCCAAGTGGATGAGATGTGTCTCATGAGGGTTTGCAGTAAATATACCCACAAAATTCAAAAAATAATTTTGGATTCAACAAATTATGAAATTAAAAGAAAGCTTTTAAATATCTATGGGCATTATACATAAGTAAGATTAAATTAAAAATCACACTTTTACCTTATCAAAAATACTCAATCTTCATTTTAGACACCATCTTTCATTAAATCAATTCCATGTGATGCATGCATGTGTATATGATGTAACTCTTAGTATGAATGTTTACCATGAAAAAAAGCTTATTTTTTTCTTTTTCTTTTTCTTTTTCTTTTTTTTCTTCTTTTTTTCCATTTTTTTGATTCTTAACTTGTGCAATGTCTCATTTTTTTTTTGTTTTTCAGAGTTACCCATGTAGAGCGAGCGTTGGACCAATGACTTCCAAACCAGATGGCTTTAGGGCACTAGGTGTAGAGACACCCCTAAGGGCTTATTTACTCGAGTAACAAAGTCCACAAAATTAGACCAGTCAAGTTGCTTTATCCATCACACTTTTCAGCGTGAATATTGATACTTCCCGAGGCTTGGATACCCAGTTATTTCATTTAATGGACATTGAAGCAGTTATTTATTCTTTTTCTTTTTTTTTTCTTCAACTTTTCTCAACTTCATTTATTTTTCTTTTCATTCTTTCTTCTTTTTTTTCTTTTTTTTTTTTGAAATTACTTGAATCATGGTTTATACCCCACAACTAAGAATTAGTGCAAACGTGAAGTGCAAAAATGCTTGTGAAATCAATTTTAATTCGGATGGTGTTTCAAACTAAGATTTCGTATCTTATCAAAAATTCAATAGTTCTAAATCTTTCAATCTCACTCATGATTTTTGCTCCACAAACACTTATTAGAATTAATTCAATTCATAAAAGTCTAACAAAATTTTTATTTTTTTAATTTTTTTTGCTTTTTTTTTCGTAAAAAGAAAAAAAAATCTATTACAAACAAAATCCCTCAATACCTAAATCATGCATTGTCCTCAATGTATGCAAATGAAGAAAAGAGAACAAAGATATGAAAGAATTGTATCTTGTATGCGGGGCATTTGTTCTGCAAGAAGATGTGGTGAGAAAGAAAACAAATGTACATATCTACAAATTTTATAAATCCTAAAAATTATGTGACTAAAAATGAATGTTACAAATGGATAAGTGAGTGTGAACTTTTCATTATTTTCAGGAGGTCTAGGAAATTGAAAATAGTCAGAATTTTCATCACAGTTATGTTTCAAGTTTACCTCAAGAAAACTTTCATTAACATGTTCAAATGATGAAAGAATTGGTTCAAATACGTGTTCTAGTGTAGTTGACTTATTTATAGTGGATCTCAATAGCTCATTGACCTTATCTAAATATTCAGATTCATTCCAATTTTGGTCAAGGTGATTTAAGAAAAAATCAATTGGATCTTTTTCAATCAAGAGTCTATTTTCATTTATTTTTTGGGTCATTGACAACTCTTGTATCATGTTTACTTTAATGGGTTGGTCTAAAAAATCACTACGTGGCTCTCCCACATTAAACACATTTAAGTCAATTGTCATGTTTCCAAATGTCAATTTCATTAGCCCATTTCTATAATTAATTAACGCATTAGAGGTTGCTAGAAATGGTCTACCTAAAATGACCGGAATTTGACCATTGGGATTGACAACAGGTTGAGTTTCAAGAACAATAAAATCAACATGGAAGACAAAATCACCAACCTTAATGAGTACATCTTCAACTATTCATTTTGGCACTTTAACGGAACGGTCAGCTAGTTGAAGTGTGACACTTGTCTTTTTCAACTCCCCTGAGCCTAAGGTTTGGTACACAGAAAATGGTAATAGGTTTACACTAGCTCCTAAATCAAGTAAAGCCTTTTCAATTAAGGTGTCACCTATGATACATGAAATAGTAGGACAATCGGTGTAAGACCCCGAATTTTATAAAATAAAAGTCTTCAATTTTTCTTATAATTAATATTCAGTAAATGGTTAAATTGATAAAAGTTAAAGTTAATGGTGATATATGAAATTTTTTTCAAAATACACAAGTGGTTATAAAATATTCATTGTTGTCGGGGAATATTCGTTTGGTCGTGGAATATTCTTTCTGTCGGAGAATATTCGTACGACGGCGCAGCCATTTGTGGGCCCCATAACAGAATAACTGTCGGATGAAGAAAACGACAAAATTAAGTTTTTATAAATAACAGTGTAATCGTTACCGTTAACAATGTTGGAATACCCGGTGGTTAAAATACAGTAATACGCGTGTTTGCACAGTAGCACACGATTTTACACAGTATTTTTGAATTATTGATCCTTACATAAGAAGACACTACTCAATAATTATTACAGTAATTATTGTTCAATATTTTATTTTATTGATTCAATAATTGTTGCGTTGATATTTTATATTATTGTTGTTTCAATAATTATCACTGCACAATATTTCTCATTATCAGATCAATAATTCATATTATTTGAATAATATTATTACATAGCATTATTGGCATTGTCTAGAAAGTTCTGTCAAGGAGGGGTTTGGTCACCTAATTGCGCGCCAGTAAGGAGAAATTCTTATTGGAAAGCCCCCTCTTTCCTGGGAACGGCCTAGTTGTCATAATTGTGATTCTGTAATATTATTTGTGAATAAATAATTATTGATTTATATGATAAGGAAATATTTATTTGATGTGGATATAAATGATGTATTTATTTATGTGGTTATAAATGAAGGAATTAATGTTGAGGTATTTTATCAGTATTTTTGTCGAAATGAATGTATTAAAAATTAAACCAGTATTTTTGAGATATATTGCGTGAGTTATAATTTTTAATCCGACCGTTGGATCGTTGTAATTTTTGGATATGTTATACATATATAAGTTGAGTATATGTCCAAATATTTTGAACCGTTAAAAATGAACGTATAATTTTTTATGAATTTTAAGAGGTGAATGGTTCAGAAATTATTGAAGTATCCGAATTTAGCATTTTGGTGGAAAATTCTAGAATTGAGTGGGCCCCACTTGTGGTTGGTGAAGAAATGTGCTGAATTTTATTTCAAATGTGGTGGGTGGAAATAGTAGTAGGTAAAGCCATCAGGTTACAAGTCAAGTCTGCTAAAATTTTCCTGTAAATAGAGGGCTAAGTTAGAATTGAAAATCACACCAGAAACATAAGCTTTCTCTCTTTCTCACTTTAGATTATTGAGTGTATTTTATGAGTATTTAGATACTTGGTGAGTTGATATTCATCAGTGCAAGTTTCTTTCAGCGTCATATCTTATATCCAGTCAGAAGTGTTGCTCTTTTGAGGTAAGAGATAGTAAGGGATAGTAAAAGATTTTAAGGGTTATTATGTTTTTCAGTTCGTACCTCTTCTGACCTTCAAAAAATTCTGGAAAAATTCAAAATGATAGGTTGATGAGTTTTATTGATTGTGTCCAAAAATGATGATTTTTGGATGTATAGATTAAGAGTTATGAATTTTATGAGAAAAGACTATTTTAAAAGTAACCACTTATAACTCCTTGTGGTTAACTCCAAAATTGATGAAATTTTTATTGGGAGTACGTCTATATAATATTAGCGTACTCTGTGAATTTCGGAATTTTTGGATAAAAGTACAATTTATGATAAATGTCTAAATATTCGGCGGTTTTGGCCATATGAAAAATAGTAAATAAATTTTAAAAATTCTAAGAAAAATATATGTTCAATATGGGACTATATTTTGCTAAATCCCAAAAAAGAAATATTTTTGAAACTGATTTGGTATTTTTTATGAAAATGGTCTAGTTATGAATAAATGAGTTAAATATGTTATGTGAAGGAAGAAAATTTGAAAATATGATTTTATGGTTTGAAAATCATATATGTGGTATATGCAGATTTTTGATGAGGGTTTTAGTTATTGGTGATGAAATCTTATAAATTTGGCATTTTATGATAATTAAATGCATTATTTAGTAAAGTGTAAACAATTAAAATAAATTGTTTATAAATTTAAGAAATGTTATTCTTTCAATATCATTATACCGAAATATTGGTATGGATTTTGTTGTGGAATTTCTATATTTTTGTGCCAGGGTTACTATTCATGAGTTACTATTCACGAGTTACTATTCACTACAAAATTGGTTTCTTTTTCTAACCAAATTATAGTTGATTTATGAATATTACTCTGGAGATTAAAACTATATATTGATTTTATTATCATATATAATATTTTTATAACCCTGATGTTGAAATTCTCATTCACTGGAGTGTAAAGATGAGTAAATTATTGGTATGATCATGACTAGGGTTCTCTTTGAAAAGTAGTGAAAAGTTGAATTGTGACTGGTATGATCATGATAATTGAATTTATAATTGAATATCTTTAGTTTAAGTGCAAATGAGAATTGATCAACATGGTTATAATTATTGTTTATATAAATTCTGAAATGATTATATATTTCTTTGAGATATTAATATATTTGGCCTGTAAAGCAAATATGAACTGTTGATGAATATATTTGGCTTGTAGTGCAAATATGAACTGTTGAGGAATATCTTTGGCATGTAGTGCAAAGATGAATTATTGATGAATATCTTTGGCCCATAGTGCAAAGATGACCTGTTGTTGAATATTTTTGGCCAGTGGTGCGAAGATGAACTGTGAATGAATATCTTTGGCCCGTACTGCAAAGATGAATTTATTAGTATAATTATGAACAGGAACTGTGATTTGGTATAACCATGATCTTTGATGTTTCAGGTAAAGACATGTGATGAAAATTATATTCGTCCTAGGTACGAAGAGGAATTTAGAATTACAATTATGATTATGAGATATTCATATAATTGTGGAAAGGAACTGTTGATTGATGTTATAGGGAAAAACATTGTTGGTGGAGTTTTAACATGAAGAAGATAATAGGCTGTATTGTCTATTTGACTCTTCTAATGGATTGCTCGTTCCGCTGCAACTATGGTTGAAATTTTTATCATCTACCATATGTTCTAAATCTCTGATTTGTTATTGGTGAAGGCTATTGATAATTTAATTATCTTTAGTTATGATATTCTTTACTGAGCTAGTTGTGCTCACCCTTTTTGCTTCATAATTCCTTTCAGGTAATAAAAGTGTAGCTGGGTCGAGCGGGGGTAACAAGGGAATAGAACGGTGGTCTCTAGCTGTGGAGTTCTCCCTAAACAGTATAGACAAGTGTGTTGTATACATCTTTTAGTTGTTATATTTGGTGAATCATATAGGGAGAGGCGAATCCAACGTTGGAAGGGTGTTTTGCCACTACCATACAAGATGTCTAATGATATACAACCTCGTGTCATCATAAGATAAGGTTGTGCTCATCCACTTGCTGAGTATATTTACGAGCACTACCTATATAATCTTGGTATTTATTTGAAGTATAATTCTCAATTTGAGACAGTGAAGATAATGATAAATCAAGAGAAGACTCGCCATTGGGAAGAATGTGATATTAATCTTCTCGTTTTTCTTTGGGGTCTATTGGGTCAACCAAGGATAATTCTGTGGTCATATGATATCTATCATAACCTATAAGCATGGTCTCCCATGTACGAAGGTTTTCTTGAGCACTTTCCAAAGATTTTAGTTTCTAAAACAGTTTTTGACTATACCTTTATATAAGGTGTCACTGTGAGGTGTTGTCCACGGTTGGGACATGTGTCATATTTGGTATATATTTGTATCCAAACTCACAGTATATGTGTTGTTGTATTTTACACGACAATTATTGTAATAAAGTTGTAGTTGTTTTCTGTACCATGTATTTGGCGACTCAGAATGGGTTGGATGGAATTGACCTATTTTGGGGTTGTCACAACCGGGGTCCTTATATTTCACAAGGACTTGACATGACAAGATAGAACTAATATGAGCTGTTAGAAAAGCTTTCTTAGGAACATGAGTGGTTCTTTTGTGTGTGCACAAATCTTTTAGACATTTAGCATATGAGGGAACTTGTTGAATGACATCTAAAAGAGGAATGTTAATTTTTACTTGTTTGAACACTTCTAGAATTTTGTCCAACTGAGTTGACTGCTTGTTTGAAATAAGTCTTTGAGGGAACGGGGCTTTTGGTTTGAAGACTTTTTCAGTTGACTCATAAGGTATGGTTGAATCATGTTTTGAAACATGATTAGTGGATGGGTCTACTGACTCAGAGTTTGTGGGATTTTCAGGCTGGGTTGACTTTGAAGATGGATCGTTAGATTCAACATTTAATTTTTTCTCTTCTTCATTATCAATTCTAGCATGATTGTTAAAATAATTTCTAGACCCTAAAGAGATTACAGAATTCACATGATTGACTTGGTTGTTTTCAACTGAATTAACATGATAAGGTTTTTGAGTAGGGACTGGAAATTTTGGATTGGTCTCGGGTTGACTAGGAAGTTTACCCTTCTCTCTTTCACTAACTGTAGTGGCCAATTGACTCATTTGGATCTCTAGGCGAGAAATGGCTTGGTTAGTGCTTTGCTGAGATTTTATTAAAGTTTCCACACTCTTCTCTAAGGTGTTAAATCTCCTCTCACTTTCATTAGAAAAACATGGTGGATATTGAGGTGCTGGATTTGAATTTTGGTACGGACCAGGATTGAACTTTTGGTAAGGTTGAAAAGATTGATTCAGAGACTGATTGACTTGATTTGAAGAATTACTTGGGTAGGGTCCTTGGTTCCATGCAAAATTAGGATGATTCCTCCAACCAGGATTATAAATGGGTGCAAATGGATCATTCCAAGTTCGTTGAAACATTGCATTAACCTGTTCATATTCTTCAACTTGGGGCACGACTCTAGGACATTCCTCAATCACATGGCTTGGTGAATTACACTTTAGACAAAAAGGTGTCGGTGTTGAGACTTGGTTCACGTGTGATAGTCCCCTAGTTTCTAAATCTTCAAGTCTTTTAAGTACACCAGCCAACTTAACTTCTGTAGCAATTGAACTATTAATTGTATGAACACCCCTAGATGAACTAGGTTTATCTGTCTCTCGGGTGGTTTCCCATTGCATGGTTTTTTCTGTTAAGTCTTCTAAAAACTCCCAAGCCTTTTCCTCATCGTTATTCAAAAAATTCCCTTGACACATTGATTCTAACATTATTTTAGTGGGATAGTTTAAACCTTCATAAGCAATTTGACACAATCTTCATTTTTCAATTCCGTGGTGTGGGCACCGGGATAACAAATTTTTAAATCTATCAAAATATTTCCAAAATGACTCTTTTTCAAGTTGGCAAAATTGATGAATTGCAGTCCGAATTTTAGCAGTTTTATGATTTGGAAAATATTTTTTTAGAAATGTAACAACAAATCCATCTCAGGTTGATATGGAATTATTTGGTAGGCTATATAACCATTTTTAGCATTATCTTTTAAAGCAAATGTTATAAATCTTAGCCTAATTGAGTCGTCAGACAATTGTTGAATTTTCATTAAGGCACAAATTTCCTCAAATTCCAGAATAAATAAATATGCATCTTCTATCCCCGTAAACCTAGGTAACATATTTATAAAATGTGGCTTAAGTTCAAAATTGTTACTAGTTATCGGTGGTAGACTGATACATGAAGGTTGGGCAGAGCGGGAATGATAACATCGATCCCTTAAAGAAACAGTTTGGTCGCCCTCCATTTTTGTTAAAGTGAGATCTTTTAAAGTGAAATCCGAAAAATCAAGTTTTTTCACTAATCGGGATGTTTCGTCCTTAATCCACAGTTTTTGCATACACTAATTAACAAATAATCAGATAAACACAAAAAAAAACAAAATAAATAAATAAATAAAAATAAATTTACTTCTAAGGTCAACCTAAATAAAATCTAGACAGCTCCTAACTGTTCCAAGTTACACCGCAAGGTCCACCAAATTTGAAATTAATCACACCACTAGCCAGGTAAGTGTAAGAAAGGTGGCAGTCTCTCCGTAGAAACGGTGACTAATTGAATAACCACACAATTTTTAGGCGTATACCTTTTGAACCACTTACCTAGACACCAGTAGTTTGATTAATTTAAAATTCAGACTCCTCTTGGGGTTTCTTGTCCTAATTGAGCTCGATAGTCCTAGGGGCCAACGTCTACTTGATTTTATTAGGTCATGGTTATGCAAAATGGTAATTGGGTTGTTTGTGGGCCAAGGAGAGTGATGAAATCCCTACCTTATCTTGTTACAAGTTGTGCCTTTAATGTTAGATTTTAGATGAAAATGCACAAAAAAAAACTATAAACAAATAAAATGTCCTAAAACTATGTGAATTACGAAAGAAGGAGAAATTTTAACGTACCTCAATCCTCCAGCAATCACCACAGTTTATATTTGATAAAAAAAAAACCTAATAGGATGTGCTCTACGTGAGTGAATGCATGAATTCGACAAATAAAAAATATATATATAAAAAAAACTAAACTACTATTATTTTTATTATTTCAAATTTTTTTAAAAAAAATATAGAGATACGAATTACCGAAGAAAGCGCAACAACAAAATCTTTATCTTTTCGCTTCTTCAATCTGCTTCAATAATCCTGAAAAAAAAATGAGTTAAAACTAATTCGAATAAATAAAAATTAAGGAATAAATAAAAATTAATTCTAGTCCCCGGCAACGGCGCCAAAAACTTGATGTGATAAAAATATGTAACTGCAAGTGCACAGTGTCAAATTGAAAAACCGGCAAGTACAGGCCGAACCCACATAGACTAGATTAATTCTTTAATATATCCTTAATTAATATTTTAGGCCAATTAGAAATAAATATGGTGGAGAGAATTTATTAACTAAATTATTCAAACTACTAATTAATAACCGAAACTATTAATGAGAAAAGATACCTAGGAATCAGAATCCACCAACTATTAACATAATAAATAATTTCTTATTTCCTAAATCAATTCCCAAATTATTCTCCTTCCCCTTTAAAAATAATGATTCATATAATTAATATGAGCAAGCATAAGTTATGAAAAATTCACAGATTAACTATAACTTATCAAAACCTCGCAATCAATATAAAAATCATATGCAATTTTTGCGGAGGAAAATATGAAGGCGAAAATAATTAGGCATTAATTTTGGAACGGAAAGAAAATATTATTATGAAATACTTAGTTTCATCATAATCCTAGGTATTAGAAATTTAGCTAGCCATGGAATTAAAAACAAAAACAAATAATATTATTACTACAATTCGCATGAATTAAGAACAATAATTAAAAAGAGGATTTCTATTATATAAATAAAAGAAAGTTACAAATACTCTCTGACAGTATCTTCCACACGTGATTGAAATAAGAGAGACAAATTCTAAATATCTTCTCCCTCCTACACTAGTGAAAAACTAATAAAAATAAAATAACAAGTGATATTTCTCTCTAAAATAAGAGGCCTATTTATAGGAAAAATAACTTTGAACCCTAATTTCGAACTTAGACACTTGGTTCTCTTTCCATATATGATTCAACTTCCTAGTGGCAATCAACTTCTAAAAAAGATCTTCTAGATGGACTTTTCTTTCTCTTGTTGAATTTGACTTGCAAACCAAAATTGTTCCACCTCTTTCCTTCTCCTTGTAGGATTCTTCTTGGATATTCCTTAAATGAATAAGAGGATTAAATATCGCTTGATCACCAAGATTTTGACTTTATTGCAACAATTATTAAATCCTACGAAATAAAATAAAACATATTAATTTAATAAACTAATATAATTAAAAAGACAAAATTAAGGATAACAAAATGTATGAATTACGTGTCTATCAATTATACTATTTGATCATCGCACTATACTATATTTTTTTTTATTATATTTAATTTATTAATTATATACACATTTATTATTAAAAATTTGAATAATCCTCCGCAACGCGTGGTTTGTATCTAGTAAACATCTATAATTCTATACCCACGGCCACACCTTAGACACAAAGGTAAATCGACAAAATCGTTTTTTATCGGAAGGAAAGAAAAACTAAACATTTAAATCAAAACGACACCGTAGAATCACGGGTCTGTACTTCCCGGACCTCAGCTGGCTAGTAGCAACTTTGCAAGAAGAAGAAGAAGGCCAGAAATTGGAGACGCGGAGAGAAATAGAGGGAGAGGAAAATGGGGACATCGGTTCAGGTGACGCCACTGTGTGGAGTATACAACGAGAACCCACTCTCTTATCTCGTCTCCATTGATGGCTTCAACTTCCTCATTGATTGCGGCTGGAACGACCACTTCGACCCCTCTCTCCTTCAACCCCTCTCCAGGTCTCTCTCTAATTAGCTATACAAATTCCTATATTTCTCTTTAGCCATTTGAATGTATATCTAGTTTTACTCGAAATTGACAAATAGTAATTCTCCAGTTTGTTAAATTACAATGTGCTGAAAGCTCTGGATTCAAATATGGTGGTGTTTTTTTTGTTTTTTTTTATTTAGGGTTGCGACAAGTGTAGATGCTATATTGATATCACATCCGGATACACTTCACTTGGGAGCTTTACCCTATGCCATGAAACAACTAGGTCTCTCAGCTCCTGTTTTCGCCACTGAGCCTGTTTTCAGATTAGGGCTCCTCACTATGTATGATCAATATCTTTCGCGAAAGGTGATTTTTTTTATTGTGCAAATTTTGGGCTTTAAAATTGTGTTTCTTTCATCTTTTTAAATTTTTTGGAGTGATATTATTATCAGTTGGAAGAATGTTCTTGGCTACTTTTGTTAATCTTCCTTAGTTTCCCAATGTTTTAGTGATTGTGACTGGTGTTTAATTTTTTTTTTTTTAACTTTTGATGGTGTCAATATAAGTACGTGCATGTAGTATGGGCTGAATTCTTCTTTGTTGTGGATGTATCATGGCTTAAATTTTATCCATAATTCCATACCCAGAGTTTATTCAGTAGGATGGATGTTGGAAATGATTTATGGGTGAGTATGAAGATCTGTTTGTACTGTTTTGATCATAAATGATGGTAGAATTGTGGGAAGGGAAAATTTTGAGACTATGTAAAGAATATAGCTGCAATTTGCAACAGATATATCAGTCCCAAATCATTAATTCAGACACTATATCTATGAGAAAGGTGTCTTTTGTTGTTGATAGTTGATTATCTAGAATTTCCCTATTTAGAGAACACCTGTAGGCTCTTCAGGTTCATTGGTTTCTTGAAAATCCATTTTTAATTTCTTTACAAAAGAAAAGGTGGGGCAAGTAAGAGAACCGGTTACTTGGATAAAATGCAACATGAGAATATACTCGAATTTGCCTAGAACACAATTGTTTGTAGCAAATTCAAACCACTTATTGGTGCATATCCTGAATTACTCTCTTTATTTTTTCACTTTTTTGAATGTGGATTAATTTGGTTGGAATATGGACATATGAATAACTTTTAAAATATTTGAGTGTGCATGAAATAAATGTTCATGCAGAAGTTTGAACTGTGACATGAGCTTGACTATTCTTTCTAGTCTAAACGACAAACTTGTACTGCCTTGGGAATACTTAACATTCACAAATGGGTTGCATGTTTCTTTCCTTCCCCAGTGCCCAAGATCCATAGTCTTAGTCACCAGATATTTTTCTTAGGCCTTTTCTCTTTTATTTAGTATGATAATTGGTTTATTTGGGGAAACTATTTTCCCTTTTGGCTGACAGCATAATCTCCCACTGATTCAAAATGAACGAGAGCGGGTAATTACAAACTCAAAAGTCATATCTTCTCCAGACTTGCCACATAGTATCAAACAATATTACATGTTTGCATATAACACCTTTATTTGCCTACATTATGTTCTTGATTGTTTCAATTGTTTGTCTTTTATGTATATAAGTTGTGTTGACATTTCTAACTGCATCCTTCCTTTGCAGCAAGTATCAGAGTTTGATTTGTTTACATTGGATGATATTGATTCTGCTTTCCAAAACGTGACAAGATTAACCTACTCCCAGAATTATCATATGTCTGGTAGGTATTTCTTCGGTGATGTGATTTACTTAATCTCTATTTTTGCATTAGTTGTCATCCCCTTTTGGAGGCTGTTTTCTTTTGCACTTTCTCCTTTTAGATAGACAGAGAGAAGGGGATGGGGTGGAAGGTATGTGCATATATGACTGTCAGGTGGATCTGATGTACAATAATATATTAATTATCTGGCGGTATCACATATTACTGGTTTTTAATTGCCTTGTTGGATGGTTTATCAGGCATACTACTTTCTTTGACTTTCCTGTTGTTTCCAATACTTAATTTACAAGATCTTCATTTTAACTCGGTTTGATTCCCTCTGATCAAACTCTTAACTATGATAACAATCAAGTTGGTCAAATTGTTGATCACATGAACAAAAGGTGGACCAAACATTATTTGGACGTCCCAGATGGTTTTATCAACGACTTAAAAATGTAATTATATTTTCTTGGTCAATTTTATTTTTATTTTTTATTTTTAGTTTTTTATGATAATAGTGAGTGTATCAGTTACCTTTTTATATTGGTTTTAAGATTGTATTAACTCATGCTAGGCAAAGGGGAAGGAATTGTAATTGCTCCTCATGTAGCTGGCCATCTTCTAGGAGGTACTATATGGAAGATAACAAAAGATGGTGAAGATGTTATATACGCTGTTGACATTAACCATCGTAAAGAAAGGTAACCCAACAATATGCATGATATTATGATCTCTACACATTTTAAAAAGAAGTGCTTACTTACTGTTATGATTTTCAACAGGCACTTGAATGGAACTGTTTTAGAATCTTTTGCCCGACCTGCTGTTCTAATAACTGATGCCTATAATGCTTTGAATAATCAGCCTGCTAGACGTCAAAGGGACCAAGAATTTATAGGTAAAGTATTCTTTTTAAGTAAATTACAACAAGCACCTGCTGCACATCTTTTGTTTTCTGAAGTTAAAGTAAGTGCCCCTGTTAGTTGTGTAACACTGGTTAACGAAATGGAAACTTGTCCAAGTTTTGCCTTTTATGTTATCACCTAGTAAATCATTTCAATAGATGAGACAATCTGCTTGGAGCCAAAAGTTTGAAATAGCTGCAGCCAAATTGTCAAACAGTATTAACACAGATCCTCAACATCATTGCCTTCCACTCCAAGCACACTGGTAATTTTATTTAACCGCGGAGCCAGACTTTTGTTAAGGTGGGCAAAAGTTCATGCCTTAAAATTATTGTTAGTTAATTTATTTTTTTGTACTTTTCTTTTAAAATAAAGGGTTCAGGCTTATTTTACCTTCACCCTAATATCAAGTTTCACCATTGCTCATGTCTTTACCTCCATATAAACTGCCAGTCAGCAATGACCCATCAAGATATACCATTACCATCACTGTTCCACCTCTACCATCTTATATTGCCAGAATTGTCTAGCAAAAACCGAGCACAACAATTATCACCATTTGTCACCTCTTTCATGGGTCACAACATTAGATTCAACTTGTATTTCAGAATGGAATGTCCAGTTGTAGTTAAGTGAGGATTTAGTTGTTGCCTTGTTGGTTTTGAAGATAGTTGTGGTCTCGTGAGGTATGGGGTAGTGTTGATGGTTGAGTTGTGGTGTAATAGTGTAAAAACTAGTATTGATGGTAGGTATGAGGTTAGTAATTTAATGAGGCTCATTGTGTGAGTCAACTGTGTTATAAGGTAAGTAGGCAATCATGAAAAAACTAGAATAATATTGTGTCAACATTTACTATCATTGGCCTATATATTGACTAATGAAGGGGTGACTTAGCTACGAACATAGAAACACCAAGGGAGGGAGTGGTTTTTCTGTAATATGAAAATGTCAGATAGATTTACCCTTTTTGAGTTAATTTTTTAATCTAAACTATGCTTTTGCTTTTTTCATTGCTTAAACATACACAACCATACATTCAAACACTCTTTTAGAAGTCAATACATATGAAGAGACTGCAGATTGTAATTCACTGAATAATTTTTACTTTTCTTTGTGCATGTCATTAGATGCTATACTAAAGTCTCTAAGAGCGGATGGAAATGTACTGCTACCTGTGGATACTGCTGGTCGAATATTGGAGTTAATTTTGATACTGGAACAGGTCAATTTTGGAATCATGATTGAAATATCAACAATTTGACATTTATGTTATTATTCTAAAAAACCTTTTTGCTATTTGCAGTACTGGGAACAACATCATTTGACCTATCCTATCTTCTTTCTTACATATGTTTCATCAAGCACAATTGATTATGTCAAGAGTTTCCTTGAGTGGATGAGCGATTCAATAGCAAAGTCTTTTGAGCACACGCGTGATAATGCTTTTCTTCTGAAGTAAGAGATCCTTAAAAAAAATCAAAATATAGGAAAATATGAATTTTTCGAAGAAATTACCATAAACTATGGAATTTGATTTCCTTTTCTTTGCTGCCTTAGTCCGGCGATGCTCTTATATGGTTTTTTCTAATTTGCAATAATTTCTACTTTTCATCCTCGTTTCTGTTCTCCATATAATGTATGTTTTATGCACAACTCACTGGAAAATTATACAAATTTGTAGGCATGTAACGCTTTTGATCAATAAGAGTGAACTAGAAAATGTTCCAGATGGCCCAAAGGTTGGAATAACTGTTTACTAGAGGAGATTGATTCAATTTCTTAAAAATCATTTGTGATGGAATTGACTGTACTCTTCTTATTTAGGTTGTTCTAGCATCCATGGCCAGTTTGGAAGCTGGTTTTTCACATGACATATTCATTGAATGGGCTGCTGACATGAAGAATCTTGTTCTTTTTACTGAAAGAGGCCAGGTTAACTCTAGGACATTGTACTTAGTCCATCATAAGCATTTAAGCTGCATCTTATTCATGATTTGATAACAATATATGTTTGAACAAAAAAGTATGCTTCATCATCACATTTAATTCCACACCAGAGACTATTAACTCAATTTGCTACTAAAAGGTTTTCTGTAATTCAGCCTAAATATAACAATGCGCCTTTCTTGTTTTTAAACAGAAAAAGAGGACCTTTGTTTTACCTTTTTGTCTTTCTACCCTTGAATGTGATTTTGCATTCAGTATCGGTCATATTGGCTGGAACTTTCATCAATCTTATCCAAAAAATATGTCAATTTCCTTTTCCTTTTTCTTTGAAGTTGCCTCCAGATAGCTTGGCACTGGTCTAGAAAGAGTTTAGCTTGCTTTATTAGAGTGATAGAATACATTTTTATTTTTCTTTAATAGCATATATGACTATTACTTTGGGTGCCATATTATTTTCTATGTTTTAAAATGTATCTATTGCTCCTTGTACTATGTAGTTTGCCACACTAGCTCGCATGCTTCAATCGGACCCACCTCCTAAAGCTGTCAAAGTTACAATGTCCAAGAGGGTTCCCTTGGTTGGGGAAGAGTTAGCCGCTTACGAGGAAGAGCAAAACCGGATAAAAAAGGAAGAAGCTCTAAAAGCTAGCATGATCAAGGAGGAGGAATCAAAAGCAACTATTGGGGCTGAGCTTCCTACGGGTGATGCAATGGTCATTGATACCAGCACTAATCAAGCTGCATTGGATGGTATGTATTTTAATGTCTTGATGAGTAATTGAGGACATAAGATTAGACAGATACAGAGAGAAGAATTCCCTAATCTAAATGACATTCGTTTGAAACATAATCATCATAAGTCATTCTCTTGAATACTGGAAGAGTTCTTGTAGACTCGGCTTTCTTTTTATCTAATACTCCCTCCGTTCCATAATATATGACGTTTTAGATGATTTTATTTTTCCCAAATTATTTGTCATTTTATATAATTTAGGAGAATTAACTACAATCTTTTCAAAATTACCTGTCATTGAAAAATGTTACAAATGAGAGAGTATGAGATATGAATGGTAGTTATGAGAATTTAAGGGTATTATAGACAATTGATATTATATTTAATGCTGTACAATTATTTTCTTAATTCTTGTGCACAACTCTAAAACGTTATATATTATGGAACAGATGGAGTATTTACGAAACCTTTTTGGTAACCCCCCACCCCCTAAAAGAAAATAAAAGATTAATGTCCTCAGATATCCTCTTTATTGGTTTTAACTTTTAAAAATCAATTTAAATTTTATTAACAGATGTTATCCATGTTCAGGGCTTCAAGTGTCTAGAACCTCAACCTGAAAGATATTTGGTGAAATTAAAATCCTTTCCATTCAAATGTTCAATACATGATTAATAACTTTTTATCTATGTGCTAAACTAAATAGCCGGTTGATTTTCACCCTTAAATGCTTCCACATGCAAGTCTATTTTGTGTTGCTAGAATCTTTACTAGAAATTCTTTGCGTCTTTATGTATTGTGCATGGAGTCAAACCATTTTATAAATCCATGTACCTTTACTTTTCCTTTATTTTAGTCCCTTGCAAGAAAAAAAGGCTTAGACAGAGGTGATTGAATATACTCTTGCACACCTTTAAAATGAAAATTGATAAAGTACAAGTTGTCTAAACTGAACTCTGTATTTCTTCTCTGGCCATCATAGCCCTAAATGATCAGGTGGCTTGTGCTACATACAAAAGATATTCAGTCATGTCTGTATACTTTATGAAATACGGAATATTTTTATGTATCATGAGGTTTGAGTTGATTTTCAGAAGGTTGTGCTTCTGCTTCGATAGGTGTGTCAGGTTGTAGCCTCTCTTACGCTCTCTCTTTGTAGCTTAGTCAGTCTCTCTCATTGAGTCACTCACTCACAACAGACAAACACACTCGAGCTCCAAACTTTTTTTTTCTTAGTTGCTATTGTAATTCCTTAACTAATGGAGTAATAAATATTTTAGACCTTTTTATACACCAAAACTTAAAAGTAAACTTTTTCCTTTATGTAGTCATTGCATCAATGCATATATTTCCAATGTAGAAGTTAGAACAACATATGGATGGTTGGGTCCTTATCCCCAGTATTTTGAATGCTATATGCTTTTTAGCTGTCAATACTGTCATTGACACCCAGTATTCCCCTCTTGTTGGCTTTTCTATTTTTTCTTGTCCATTTGCTCCATCTCTTATACATATTTGCGTGGGCCGAAGTTTAATTACTACAAATATTAAATTCAATACAAACTACAGAAAACATTTACTTCCTATTTTTTGTCTGTGGATGATTAAATTAACGAATGATTATTCCTTGCAGCTGCTGTTGCTCCGTGTGGTGACGCTTACCGCGGCATATTAATTGATGGATTTGTTCCACCTTCGACTAGTGTTGCCCCCATGTTCCCCTTTTATGAAAACTCATCCGAATGGGATGATTTTGGTGAAGTCATCAATCCTGATGATTATGTAGTCAAAGAAGATGACATGGATCTGGCATCCGTTCAGGTAAGATATCACTGTTTAATATACCTTTCAGCTGGCAGATGTTCTGTTATTTATATCGCTTTTTATGTTTAAATGTTTTATTCTTGCTTCTTATTTCCAGTTTTCTACTAATTTGATTATTCGGTGAACTCTGATTCGGAGAGAGGGTACACCTTGTCAAAACTTTAAACGGTTCACCCTTTTTCCCCTCACTATATAGACCTTTTAATTATCAACAAGATTGGTGTGGCCTGATTCCAAATCAGCGGTCTTAACTCTCTTTTGATAAATATACTGTTGTACAATAGTAATATAGTATTACGTTCTTACATGTAAAATCCGTCTGGTCGGTCATGTTTTTTACTATGGATTTATGTTAATAGTTGTAGCTGTTATGCTAATTCAGCATTTCAGTTCATACATCTTTAGATCTGATGACATGGCCACAGGCCCACAGTGAAGAATGCCCTAATGAACTAGTGTGCTCTGCGCGTAGTGACATAGCATATAAGAAGAGACAGAGACTTGAATACAAATTATCATCAAGTAAATAGGGAAAAGGATTATTTACAATTTTAGCTTCATATTTTTTGGAAATACTGCGGTAAACTTTATGATATCTCACTTTATGCTAGGTCACAACTTGCTACAACAACAAAAAAGGATGGGTAGAGTACTTGTCTGAAAGTTTGACCTGATCGACATCTCTTGAAGTTTTTAGGTTCATGTATAGTATTCATGTTGATCTGTCATTTGCTTATGTGCAATTCGTTTATTCTGCTGCTCATTTCTGTGATCTGGTTGCTGCATATGAATTTTGGTGGGAATTTAGAATTGTATTTTTATAAGATATTATTTGACATTGAAGAAGTCGTGCTATTATGGAATTCAGCTCTGTGATGGTAATTGTATTTATCATTTTGCTTTTCTTTTGTTTAGGTTGGCGGAGATCTTGATGGAAAAATCGATGAAGGCTCTGCTAGTTTGATACTTGATATTATGCCATCAAAAGTTGTTTCTTCTGAACTTACAGTAAGTTCTATTCTGGCTTTGAGTTTTCTAGGAAACAAGTTTGCTTCAGTATAAAGCTATAGCAAAATCAAACTTGACACAACACAGAATTCACATAAACATATGTGAGGTCTTATTCTGGCTTGAGAGGTTACTTTTTGTTCCACCGAGTACTTTTATTCAATCTACGTGTACATGGTGACACCTCCTTTTTGGCATTTATAATTAACTATTACTTATCGATAATAATAACTTGAACTCTTATTTGACGAGTTGATTAAATTACCAAATTTTGTATTATGATGCCAAAGAAGTAATTTTTGGACACTGGGTGAAATTATGAATTTTTGATTTGTCCTTTTCCATGAGACAATTTCATATAATGCAGTCTGTAGTTTCCGAGATTTTGTTTGGATTTTATAGTTAATTTCAATTTTTTAACATAATTTATTTGTATGATCCAAAGTTTCTAATACAGTGGTGTGTCAAATTGTTTCTATATTTCAGGTCCAAGTCAAGTGTTCGTTGATTTACATGGATTTTGAGGGGCGCTCTGATGGCCGCTCAGTTAAATCAATTCTTGCTCATGTTGCTCCCTTAAAGCTTGTATGGATCTTATTTTGTGCTTTTCAATAAATGCAGTGGGATTTTATTATTTGCTGAGTAATGTTTTACCCATGAAGCACAAACGCTTCTAAACAAGGTCTGTGCTGGAGATATGTCAGATTTCACGTGATGGATATTGGTTAATGCATTTGATGAAACTCTTGAAGAGCTGAATTCAGTGTTAATGCATTTGATATGCCTATTAGTTAATATATAATATTTTTCAATTTGGACAAACACTTCATGAAACTCCGTTATTGTTACCAACAACCTTTGGATGTTGTGATGCGACTTAGTGTTGCATGTAAAATATTTTATTGGTAAAGAAAAACTAAAGTGATGTTTTATCATAAAGAACGCAAGCAAAAGAAGACTTTATTAGATGAGTAAAGCATGGTACGAAGGACTAATCATATTAGTTTTGCTACTTATGATTATACCATATATATTCTCATTGTTATGTCTTTGTTTACATAACATATGTATTTTCTATTTCTATTTGTGATGATACAAGCTCCGTAGGATGGATGGCCATATGATATTAGTTGTATACTTGTATTCTCAATTTTTGTCATTTTTTTAATTAAAAAAGATTATTTAATATTGTCATATTTACTTTCCCTTTCTAAATAATGAACTTAGTAATTTATTGATGTTTCCTTGCCATGTTTACTCTATTCTTTTAGGATTTGTCATATACTATTCATGTACACACCTCATTTCGGTGTTATACATGTCAAGAGATGGCTTCAGGAGTTGCAGATGTCATTGACTATCGCTGGCACTGAAAACTGTGTTACAGCATGTCATGTGTTGCAGAGTATTATGTGCTAATTAAGTTTTTGCATGAGAATGGAGCTGCCGATATATAACTGCACAATTCACAGTGAAATTGTACGACTAAACAACTGGAGATTTCTCATGTTATGGGTGGTTTTCAAAAATAGTTTAGCAAAAGATTTCCTAGTGCAAAGGAAAGAATAAGTGTCACAACTTTTGATTCTTAACATCAAATCCATTGTTGACATACTTTAAAGTTTTGTTAAGTTATATCCTACAGCTTCACCATTTTTCTTCTGAAGCTAGCGCACGTTTCTTACTTGATCATTTCTGCTTTGAAGGTCTTGGTGCATGGATCGGCAGAGGCCACGGAGCATTTAAAGCAGCACTGTTTGAAACATGTTTGCCCCCATGTATATGCTCCTCAAATTGATGAAACAATTGATGTGACTTCAGATCTGTGTGCATATAAGGTATTACTGGAAGGCATAATCGTGGTTGTAGTATTTATTGTGAATCCAGGATTCATTTTTATTTGTTCTGATACACAGGTGCAACTTTCTGAGAAGCTGATGAGTAATGTGCTTTTTAAGAAGGTAAGCAAACTCTATATCCTAGATTAGATTTCCTTTTGCTATGTTATATGTTGATAATATGTTTTCCATGCATTTCATTTAGTTTTGCTGATCAAAAGTATGTGCATCATTTATTCTTTTTTGCGGCTTTCTTTTCAATTAGTGTGCATCTGTACTTCATTTATTTTTTGTTGCGGAATCCTTTTCTGTTTGTCTGTTGTCAATGAAGGAGAATAAAAATCTACAAGTGGATATCTAGAATGGGATTATGTTATCAATGACTATGTTCATGAAATTTCATTTTTTTTTTATATTCTGGGAATTTAAATTGTGTGCTTTCTGGTATACATGTCTCATATCTCACTGCTTCTTGAACTTGCCTCATTTTAACCTTAGCTGAGATTAAATTTTGGTTATTTATCTTAAAGTTGTAACTATTATGAAATTGGTTGGTAAATTGTCACCAAGTGATTGTTGATAGTAGTATAATATTATGAACTAACATATCAGTGTGTGCATATGTTGATAATTTGGTTCATAATAGTATTTTATATATGCACAAACTCTTTAAGCTTTAAAGTTAGCTCTAAATACTGTAATGCTTACAGGTGCTCATGTTCTCTCTATCTATCTCTCTATCTCCCTCCCTCCCTCCCTCCCTCCCTCCCTCTTCTCCTCTCTCTTCATATATATCCCCCCTGATTGCAGCTTGGAGATAACGAAATAGCCTGGGTTGATGCTGAAGTTGGTATGACAGAGAGTGACATGTTGTCTTTGCTCCCTCTTTCAACCCCTGCACTTCCACATAAATCAGTTCTTGTGGGCGATATTAAAATGCCTGACTTCAAGCAGTTCCTTGAAAGCAAGGGTGTCCAGGTATTCTTTACTAACAATATAGTTTGCCATCCTTGTAAGGCTCTTACCTAATATAGTTTGTCATATTTTGGAAAGCTCTTGTAATGAAATCTCCATATTAATTGGTAAATACCCGTTATTTGATAAGTTGTTTTCAGGTGGAATTTGCCGGTGTTGGGGCCATGAGATGTGGGGAGCATGTGACGCTGCGGAAAGTTGGAGATGCAAGTCAGAAGGTGAGAAACATATTTTTGGAAGAGGTTAGTATGAAGTTCATATTTTTTTTTTGAGTAAGTTGGTCAATTGACACTTGAAGATTTTGTGTAGGGCGGCGGTGCTGCTATTCAGCAAATCGTAATCGAAGGCCCTTTGTCCGAGGAATATTACATGATTCGGGACTATTTATATTCCCAGTTTTATTCCCTTTAATCTGAGGTGCAAAAAAGAAAATTTGTTCGGGTGTAATTTTATCTTATCTAGGTTTTTTTTTGTACAATTTATGCACATTGAAAAAGGGTTCTCCCTGGTCCCTAGTTCCGATCTCATATTAACTTGTTGTCAATTTGTAAAATCTTGACATTTAAAGATTGATATGATTTCTATGAATTTTGAAAATAATAAATTCTGTATTTGGTAAAATTATTTACTGTAATGAAGAGTGAAGAAAAGTCCAATTTATTTAAGTAGAGGTGATTGTTTAAGCTCTTGTAAATTGGACCAAATAACTAATAGTAACAAATGAGATTTAAGATAAATTTCATTCAAAATGACACTTGGCAAATAAAAAATAAATGATCAAAATCATAAAAAAATTCTATTTTTTATAGTAATAATAGTAGTATAAAGTGATGCAATATTCTCAAATCGTCATATTTTGCACGAATTTGTTGGGTATCATAAAATTAAAATAGTTTCAACTTGCCGTTTATTATTTAAGTATAATAAATAGGTATATCAATTTTTATTCATTAAATATATTAATTGTAATCGATAAAATGTAATCTCTTGAGAAAATTTTTAACGATTGCTCTGATTTTACCTCTTTATATATTAGCATAAATTACTAAATATTATTTTATTACTTTAAAAAATATATATAAAATAAAAAATAATTTCGCTAATTTTATAAATGAAAAGGGCATAATCCAAGTGAGATACGAAGTATACATGAATGGAATTTACTAAAAAGAGTAAGGTATATCTGTAATCGGTAGTTACCGAATTCCGGAAGCCGGGAAAATGTCCCACAGCCACATAAAGATAACATTTCGCAGTTATAGATATTAAAGTGAACACTCCTCAGTTCACGACCAACATCAAAACCCTAAAAATTAACTCCAAAATCCTCATCTAATCATTTGTGAGAGAGACATCGTTGTATCACTGTCTTGAAATTAAACCTTTGGCAAAAATTTAACTATTCAGAACCCTAAATTAAATCCTCCTCTTCGAATTTGGCACCTATAGTATGACTTCTCTGACTACAACATGGTCTCCGACCTCTTTCCAACTCCGATTAGCCTTCAATTGTCGGAAATCAACTGCAGCATTTGCACGGATGCGAGTTCACAAGCTGGACCTTCGAATTCGTATGTGTTCGGTGGCCGGAGATAGGGAAGGGAATGCAAATGCTACAGAACCGCGGAGTGCAGGGAATGATACGTGGATGAATCCAGATTCAAATTCAAACTCAAACTCTTCTGATGATTTTTCAGGATGGTCTGGTTCTAATGGTGGTGAACAATCAGATGAGTTGCAAGGGAAGAGGTGGAATGGAGGTAAGAAATGTTATATTTGGTTAAAGATTGACTCTTTATTAACCATTTAGTGATTTTTTAATTTTGGGATTACAGTTTCTTGAGTTGAATTGAGTGTATTTATTTTCCAGAATCCAGGATTTTAGAGGAACTATGAATGGTGGTAATTGAAATCATTTATAGAAATCTAGTTGATTGTTTATTTTCTTTCTAAAGGATTGATTTATCTGTTGATGCATCAAGTGTCTCTTTGTCAGAGCTGTGAGTTTTGGGGAAGCATTACTGATAAGCTTTTTCTTGGAGCTCTTAATTAGTAAATAGTAATAGTCTTTGAAAGAAGTGTTGTTCATTGAACTTTAATCCTTTGGTAAACAAGCATAAAGTATTTTACAGAGATATTTGGTGTTTATTATGTGAATTTCTCAAGTTTAAGCACGAAAGCAAGCTGTTGAGAAGTTTTGTGAACCTCTTCCAAAGTACTGTTGCCCCTACTAACTCTGCTGCAATAAGTGCAATATTATCACTATTAAAAGCAATTTTGTAAAAATAATAGTGTTCATGGTCATTATTCACTCCTTTAACGGATATTTATGATACTAGGATTTATGTGAAAAGATATCGGCACAAATGCACGATCCATTTTATCTCAAGTTAATTGTTCATGTTGATAATCAAAATCTATTCAGTGGTTTCTGTTGATACTGAGTTTAAAATTGGCTGGTGGACTAGAATGATTTGATATAGACAGTAGCAGAAACATAACACTTTTATAAGGGGGGTCAAAATACATCAATAAAAAAAATTATTTATTAACGCTTGGAGTGCTTCTTTTAAATTCATTTTGCACAATTATAATTGCCTAGCCTAATTACATAATACTGCACACCCCAAGGCTAGGCAAATGAAAACACCATAAAATTACATCAAAAACAAGTGAGCCCATTACAAGTACATATGGGCCCAACAACCGGAATGAGCCCACATTGAGCAGCCCACGAGTGGCAACCAAATATGTACATCAGCAATTTGAAATTTGGAAACACCTGTGGGCCCCATGTCAACCAAAAGTCAGCAGCTCACAGCCTCCCCCAAACTCTCCCTCGCTGCTGGAGATTCCAGGGGGTCTTATGCCTCCCCTCGACCCCCCTGGTTCCGCCTTTGGATATAGATATTGTTGTTACACTTTGTTCTTTTTATTATTATTATTATCGGAATCTGCATGTTTTAATAATCGTTATCCATGATTTGATGCTTTTTAGGTGTAGGTAAGTTCTCTTGTCGACTAATAACACTTTTGAAGTAGTTTATTTTCAGGGATTGTGGGAGCAGGAGTAGCTGGGGTTATTCTTTTTGCTGGACTAACCTTTGCAGCATTGTCTATAAGCAAGAGAAGTTTCGGTAAGTAGTCTTTCTGTATTGCACATGATCAAGTTTCTCATGTTTGAATAGTGGAATATAAAAAGTTATTACTTAAATTGTTCTCTTACCTAATTACTTTGGTTATGTTGATTTTCTCTTTTCTTTCTTTCTTTCTTTTTTCTTTTTTTCCTTTTCCCCCACCTTGGTTTTCAGTTGTAAACATGAATATTTATATTGGTTTATACAGAACCAAAGCAACATATGGAGCCCTTGACAACACAGCAAGAAGTGTCGTTGGAGTCGGCTGAAATGAATGATACTGGTGAAGAGGAATCAAATGAGGGCAAGAATGCAGTACTAGACACTGATAGTCTCGTAAGCAAGACAGGTACAGATCAGGATTCTTCTTCTTATAAAGAAATTGATGAAGATACATTTGAAACTAGGTTCAATCATGAAATGGATGCGGTACACTCATCCAATGTTAATGATAATATTAACAATGCTTCCGTTCAACAAGATTTGCAAAATGAATGGGCTACTGATGACATTCCTGTTGCTCCTGATGGTACATCTAAACTGCCTGAATCTGAGGGTCCTAATGAACCTTTTGTTGCCTCAAGCTTTGAGGAATCAGCAGGGAGACATGATGCAGAAATACTAGAGTCAAGTACTGAATTGAAAAAGTACCCTACTGATGCCCAACTTACGAACTCATTGCCATTGGTCTCAGACGCTGCTACCACCAATTTAAACACTGACAACCAGGAGGTAATACCTGGCTCAAATGAAACAGAATATTCCAATAGTTCATTTGATTCATCTTCCAGTTCCATTGCTGATACTCCTACTGAGCCTTTAGCTTTCGAAGTCTTGGTCAAATCACAGTTAGATACTGTTTTAGAGGCTCAGGTTGCACAGAAAGAAGATATGGAGACCGTAGGCTCACTTATAACTAAAGAAAATCTTAATGTAAGCAATATGGTGGAGGTCTCAACAGAGCAAACTAAGATATCCTTAGAAAATAATGTAAATGGAGGTGGCTCATCTGGAACAACTTTGGTGTCACCATTAGCTTATCCATTTGCAAATGAACAGAATGAAAATGGTTATAATGATATCAATTGGAGCAGATCAATTTTTGACTCAAAGAATCCTGGGAATTTATCCTTTTCTGCTGGCATACCTGCTCCATCTGTAGTTTTTCCAGCTCTACAGGCGTTCCCGGGGAAGGTTTTAGTCCCTGCAGTTGTTGATCAAGTTCAGGGGCAGGCACTAGCAGCTTTGCAAGTATTAAAGGTAACTTACTATCTTTTGTCCAATAATTAATCTAAAGTTGTAATAAGTTCAACTACGTATTATATGGTCTTGTTATTTGTGTTTTCTTATGACCTTTAGAATTCATCTCTTCCGGTAAGATGCAGAATCAGCTAATAAGTACATTTAGTTTGATAGACAATAAAGTAAAGTCTACCGTTTACAACATATGAGCAGCTTGATTTGGGATAATGGGAAATATGTGCATATATCTGGTTGACAAACAATTATGGACCAGAGTTATCAAATACTCTCATTGACCTAGCGAATTGTGTATTGGTACTTGTGTTCCCAAACAAGATATTATTACATACCAAAAGTCTAAATTTAGCGTTCCAAAAAATTTCTTTGTTGTTTAACCTATAATTGCACATATATTTTACTAAAATATTTATAAAACAATCGACTTGTTGATTAAACTAAAATCTTCAATAAAACTTAGGTTTATTACATTTAGATTATAAGAGAATTCTTAACTATAAGAACTTATATAAAAATGCCCTAGTGTACCACGCCTTAGCTATATAGCGTACCGCGTACCCGTATTCGTACCGAAACGAAACACGTTTCAAGTAACACTGTTATGGACAGCTCACAAAATACTAGGAATGACTAAACAGCTTTATTGTCTTCTTTTTCTCTCTCATTTTTAGAAGTCTAAACAATAGAGGCTTACTTCGTTCTTTAGTATTGCCCGTGAACGTTGTATGTAATTCTTAGTTTTTTCGGTTGTTGAGATAGTAACAGAGGAATACTCTCAGCTCGGAAGAACTTCCAAAACCTCAGTTATGGACCAGCTAAAGAAAATGTCCGTAAAATGCAGATTGTACCTTTTTAAGTCATCAGTTTTGTTACTGTGTTGGGATTCTATGATATCTTATGTGTGTGAAGAAGTTTAGATTGGGAAAGTCGATATACCTGCCTTCTTTAAGGAATGGTACATAGCGGGCAGTGGTTAGAGAATTTATTTATCGACTGCATGGAGAAAGATGCATCTGCCACAGTTCAACCAGAAAGCATGCTACTTCCTTCTGTAATACACTCCCATTCAACATAAAAATTTACTTGTTTTTTAGACTGCAACTCCAAGCCTTAATTTTTTGTATTGTGGGAAAGACTTAATACTTGGAAAAATTTTGAGGTTCAAGTCAAAGGTAACACTGTGCTGGGTTTTAATGAGATCAATTAACATATGGTCTCTGTATTAGAACATCTTTTTTCTCAATGAAAAGATAAATTTTGCCTCCCTTGGTGCCCTTCTTTGATATAATTTTACCTGTCCAAAAAATCAATTTTTCGACACTAATCACTCTCAAACATGGTTAAAATGGCAGTGTTTTTTATTTTTTTTAGCAATTAACACTATTTCATTTCTCTTCCTACTCTTTTTACCTCCAATCTCCATTTATTTCCATATGAAAGATTTCATGATGTCTGATTAAAATAAAGATATAAATTGAAAACTTGGATATTATCATGTCTAGAGGATTTGGTTATTTATATGCAAGAAAAATTTTCAGGTTATTGAAGCTGATGTTCAGCCTGGTGATTTGTGTACTCGTCGTGAATATGCTCGCTGGTTGGTTTCAGCCAGCAGTGCTCTTTCGAGGTATGCATGACATTTTTATTTTGAGCATCTGTAAGGCTGTAATGACACAGGACATGGTAGTAGAAGAATGTGACAACATATATTAAGATTTTATTGTTTACTATTTCTTGTAGGAATACTGTTTCAAAAGTGTATCCTGCAATGTATATAGAAAATTTCACTGAGCTTGCATTTGATGATGTTACACTTGAAGACCCGGACTTTCCGTCCATTCAAGGTGATGATAGTAATAATACTTATCTTGTTGATTAAAGGTTATTTTGTTGCATTCAAGTTTCTAAAGGAGTTGGATCTTTCAGGCTTGGCAGAAGCTGGACTTATTTCCAGCAATCTTTCAAGACGTGATATGCGTTCTTCTTCTGAAATAGACGAGAGTTCCCTATGCTTCTGTCCTGAGAGGTAGATTAGGCAACCTTGTTCGATTGTGCTTCTGTTTGACTATAGTTTACTTTATTATCAATGTTGCTTCTATAGTTTTTTTCTACTGGGTAACCATGTCCATGTCTGGCTTTATGAGCTTATTGACACTATTCAGGACCACCAAATCTTTTGTCAACAAATTGTTGTAATAGTTCATCTATCTCTTAATTCTTTATGTAGCTATTTAAATGCAGATATATGGCATGTCTCTTCATGGTTCTTTCCCATCATTCACTGGTCATTACATAATATCGTTTTAATACATGATTGCTTAGTGGTGTCAGACTGGGCCCGATTGAAATACTTAAAGGTTCTTTCTCTCTTTTTTTACAGTTATTAACTTCTCTTTTTGCAGCCCTTTATCACGTCAGGACCTTGTGACTTGGAAGATCTCTCTCGAGAAAAGACAGCTTCCAGTAGCTGACAAGAAGGTGCATAGTTTAAAGATGGACTGAGCTTCATCTATTCGTCATATTGTAATAAACTTAAATGTCATATTGTAATACTCTATCCGCATGTGAACAGATCCTGCAACAAGTTTCTGGTTTTATAGACATAGATAAGATCGATCCAGATGCATGCCCTGCACTTGTTACTGACTTGTCAGCAGGAGAACAGGGAATAATAGCCCTTTCATTCGGTTTGTTATATTCCCCTGTAACTGCTTCTTCATTGGATTTCACTTGTATAAGTTTATAAATGCTATTAATATTTCTCTGACAGGCTATACAAGACTATTCCAGCCCGATAAACCAGTGACAAAAGCCCAAGCTGCTATAGCTATTGCAACTGGTGAGGCGTCTGACATAGTTAGTGAGGAACTTGCACGTATCGAAGCAGAGTCTATGGCAGAAAAGGCTGTTGCTGCACACAGTGCTCTAGTAGATCAGGTGGAGAAGGATGTCAATGCAAGTTTTGAAAAAGAGCTTTTATTAGAAAGAGAGAAAATTGGTGCTGTGGAGAAATTGGCTGAGGAAGCAAGGATAGAATTGGAGAGGTTAAGAGCTGAGCGAGATGAAAAGAGCATTGCCTTGATGAAGGAACGTGCTGTGGTTGATTCAGAAATGGAAATTCTTTCAAGGTTAAGGCGTGAGGTGGAAGAACAGTTGCAGAGCCTTATGAGTGATCAAGTTGAAATATCATATGAAAAGGAAAGGCTTAGTAAGCTGCGAAAAGATGCAGAAACTGAGAACCAGGAGATTGCCCGGCTACAATATGAACTGGAGGTGGAGCGAAAGGCTTTGTCTATGGCCAGGTAAGGACTGCTTTATTCTCTTAATATTTTTCCTTAAGCCACAGAAAGTGATTGATTTCATTTTCAAAGTTTGAATCTTCTGGTTTGAACATGGTCTATTAAAACATCTACTCATGTATTTCCTAGGGCATGAATGAACTTTGAATGCCAACCTTATATAGAAATCAATCACTTTTATTTATCATCTATTCTGCCATTATCATGCGTCTGCTCTACACTGTACTTACCGTAAATATGAGACACCGCCTTTGAATTATTGATGGATTTTGTTATTGAACAGTCACATAGGCTGTTGTTCAGACATAATAAAAATAAAATAAAATAAGGCAGTAATTTGTTTTGATTTGTTTAACCAGTAGTATTTTCAATCCGTCATTGCAGGGCTTGGGCAGAAGATGAAGCGAAAAGAGCAAGGGAGCAAGCAAAAGTGCTGGAGGAGGCTAGAGATCGCTGGGAGAGGCATGGCATCAAGGTGGTTGTTGATAATGACCTGAATGAGGAGGCAAATGCCGGGGTTACTTGGCTTAATGCTGGAAGTGAGTTATCCGTTGAAGGAACTGTCAGCAGAGCTGAAAACTTGGTGGACAAGCTCAAGGCATTGGCAGTTGATTTAAGAGGGAAATCCAAAGATACAATTGACAAGGTCGTCCAGAAGATACTTGTCTTAATATCCGTCTTAAAAGAGTGGCTGTTGGAAGCACACAGCAGGGCAGGAGAGCTAAAATTTGGTGGCTCTTTACATGAATTCCAGCAAAGTTCAAGCGAGTTTGCTTTGGCCGTTAAGGAAGGGGCAAAGCGCGTTGCCGGAGATTGCAGGGAAGGAGTAGAGAAGTTTTCGCAGAAGTTCAAGACTTGAACCTCCCTTGCCTGCTATTCTTAGAATATCTGATAGCCTCCTCAACAATACACGCTATTTCCCAAAACAAGTATGTACCGTCTTTAAAAGGATACGGCAGTAACCCACCCCTTGGTGGCGATTTTGTATTTTACATTTTTGTAATATTTATCAAGTCGGGATATTAGTGCAAGCGATTTTGTATTTTACCCTATTGTTTAGTCGGGATATTAGTGCAAGGCAGTTTGTGGATTGAGCAAATTAGCAGAGTATTGTTTGCAAAATAAATAAATAAATAGCTGGTATAAAAACACATTGCTTTCAAGTTTGATGAAAACTATTACAAGGATAAACATTCCACAAAAAGTACAATCTTCAAAGATTTGTACATTTTACAAAGGGTATTTTTTTTATAGATGCTTTTTTTGGGTTTCTCCATTTTAAATAAACAGTAGTATCTTAATTTGAAACAGAATACTATTAATCTTTTCTAGATAAGTTGTAATAGTCATTAAATAGAGTTGTTGGTTGTTTGTTTAAGACTGAATGGCCAAATCGTTTGTTTTTAAAAAGAAAAATCATCTCAATGGGCTAAATGAATTTATTTTTTTTACAATATTAATTATTATATTAAGTAAATTTACACCAATTTTGATTTTTTTAGAGATAAAATCATAAAAATCTGTTATTCAGCATGTCAATCATCAATAAACTTTTTTTATTTCAGTTATGACAAATGTTTAGTAATGACTTTCCTATAGATGTGGAGTATATATACCGCAAGGGCCACAGAAAGTGCTCTAATTACAGAAAGGAACTTGGCTCCTGACTTGGGAGAGAGAATTAAGATAGACTTTTTCAAACAATCAAAATCAATGAACACAATAACATGGCTCTTCATAACCAAGGAAAATCATCCTCCACTCTAGTTTTAACAAAGAACTCTCAACATACATTCCTCTAGGAAGGCACATACCATTGTTACGAAAGCTGATTACTAAGTATCACAATGGATTTTGCCGTTCTAAGGAAATTGAAGATGGAGAATAATTTGCAAGCAGATTAAACCTAAAATAACTTGTCAAAATGATATTTTAAGAAATACATTTGGAGAGCAGATCTCCTATCCCCAAATTCCCTATCCCCCTTGTGTCCCTCCAATAAAATTTTGACACATGCCTTTTATTTAATTTTAGAATTAATCAGTGTTAAGTAAAAGATTAGGTGTCAAAATTTAAGTGGAGGGACACAAAGAGACAGGGAATTTGAGGACAGAGGATCTGCTCTCGAAGACGAGAGGTTACATGAAAGTTGAAACTCAGGCTCCCAAGTAGGTGGATAACACAAAGGCATAGTTGTTCCTATTGTTTACCAGTGAACAAAAAACAAGTTTCTAAGAAAAATTCCAATCTAACAAAAGCTAATCAAACATTTCCAGATATGGCGGGTCCTCATTAATAGGGTAAAACATGTCTCACTTCTTCTTTTCCCCACCTCCAGCAGACCTGTTCCACAGAGACAATAAAAAAAACACAAGGACGTGACATGCACATTTAGACATTTTAAATTTTTTAAAAAAATCCTACGTATCTCTATAACTTACGAGATTCCACATATTTTCAAAGCTTTGCAATAATCGTTAAATAAGGGAACAATAATGTGAGAACTTATTCACTGTGTTAAAGATATGGCAAGGAAATAATGTCTCATCAAATAAAATTACCTCATCTTGCGGAGAACATTAGACATCTCCTCTCTCTTCTTCTTTGCCCTCTTGTGGGTGCCCAACTTTCTCTTTGCTACTTTCAGAGCACGCTTGTCCTTCCCAACCTTAAGAAGCTCAGTAATCCTCTTCTCATAAGGTGCAAACCCAGCAACTTCCCTGATCACATTCTTCACAAAGTGGTTTCTTTTGCTAGTTTTCTGGAATGTATCAGACAAAAGTGTCAAATCAGAAACTCAAAAACCACCTTAATATAATAGCAGCAAAGTTTCGCATAAATGCAACACTAACAGTAAATGATTTTTCAACTATTAGAAGCTAGACTACTATTATATGATCCAGTAAGTGAAAACATGAATGAATTGTAATACAAAGAATAGTAAACTAGAAAATCCACTTACGCCTTTCCTATCAGATGGACGTGGGGCTAATTCCTTCCTGGTCACAACATGGCCTCTATTCAATCCCACAAATAGGCCGGTTTTTGGTGGTTTTGGAGCCATCACCTGCTTTGACATGCGTAAACTGTTGTCAAAATCAATAAAGTAACTCACTACAAACATTTCAGATCAATTACTTCATTAGCTTTTCTCTTCCAATATAAAAACATCAATTATACTTTGGGCAGCATGGATTTCACATCTCGGTATTGCTATTGGAGAAAACTAGCACATACTTAAACCAATTTCCTATAATTCAACTCCCAAAGCGCCCAACCATGCCATCAAAAGTCGCATTTAGAGTAAACACCGAGGAAAGACTATAAAAATATGTGCATTTTTAGGCCTTTTTAACTTTTAGCTAGAGTAAACAGACTAAGTAAGAAGTTTAAAAATTGGATTCTTGAAATATATACAACTGTACCTAGTTTACTAGTTTATATCCCACCCATACAGACTGAAAAGGATCCAGAGGAAAAGTTTAGTAAAATAGAAATTTGGTTCTCATAGTTCAGAATCTCTAAACATTAATCAAACTTTTCCACTTTCAATCCAATGTTATCGTAAAATCATCACGACAATCAAATCATTAAACAACTAAATACAAGTAGTTCACATCATATGTTCAATTGTGTATGTAAAGTGTATGAAGTACAATCACAAACACAAACAATCAGAGTAAAATACAAGCACCCATAAACGCATATTTTAAAATTGTTGATTTTTAAACGATCACAATTAACAACATAATTTAGGATGAGTCATACCCAGATAAGAGAACGTTCGATCTGAAGGTTGCCGCGAAATAGAGATGGAACGAAAATGGTGAGACAGAAAATTTTGTTTTGGCGAAGTTGAATAGGAGAACCCTACTCTGCTAAACCCTAATAATCCGTTGAAGGGAAATTTTGTTTTACCCTTGAATATATTAGTCTCAACTCTCAACTGTAGTATTTATTTTTAAATTTTAATTTGGGAATTAGTTCAGTAATTATAAAATAACTTAATATATGAGAATTATTTAATACTCCCTCCGTCCCAAATTAATTGCTCAGTTTTGACTTTTTAAAGTCAAATTGACCATTTTTAAAACTAATCTTTTTACTATTTTTTCTAAAATATAGGTGAAGAGATTATAACCAAAAGAAAGTATATACAATTTATTACTAATCCTAATTTTTATAATTTTAGAAATATATTTATATATGCTTAATTATTAATTCTAAAAATAGTCAATTTGACTAAAAAAAGTCAAAACTGAGCAGTTAATTTGGGACGGAGGGAGTATTATGTTTAATCTAATATTATAATTTTGGAATTATAATGCAAAAATTAATAATATTGAGATTATAAATCATTATAACTCCATCCATGAACATAATCATTATAAATAAATATAACTTTAAAGATATTAATATCATTTTAGCATTTCACAATAATAATTTTATCGACATTTATGTACTAAATCTCTAGCGTTATTTTATATTTTATTTTATTTTAAAATTTATTGTTAGCATACTTGGTGTATGACCTTTTATTATAACAACCTACTTAAAAAAATTTATTTTCTTTGTATTGTTTCAATTTTTTAATTCAATTTAATATTAACAAAAAAAATTATTTTCATATTATTATTTTTAAATAAATCATGTTAATTTTAAATTAAAAAATTATATTAAAAATTTTATAGTAAAAATAGAATGAAAGTAACAAACAATCCATCAAAATAATGGACAAGTTTGTGGTCACGGAAGGAGCGGGCGGAAGGGCGGTTAATATGAAGTTTATACTGACTCGCAGATACGTGTCTATTGGCAAAAATAACTTCGGTTCCAAATAAATAGCATGTGGCACAAGCGATTGAATAGCCAGCATGTACTCGAATCCCCTGCAGACACTGCCATAGCCAAAATGCCACAATAACCTGTAGTAATTTTCGGTTATGCCACTATTTCTTAGAATTCTCCAATGATGGAGTATTTATTTTATTAATTTTATTTTCTTTGAGATTCCCGTATAATTGTCTCTACTCAGCAGCATATTCTGCACCCTCTGCAAGTAAATATGGGGAGCAGTTGGCAGGAGTCCCATGGTTGGTTGGGTTTCGAGTTGACTTGGAGCCAGCCAGGTATTCCGCTAGATTTCCTCTGTTTCTGTGTCTCTGAACTACAATTAATTCATTTTCTTCTGTATGTTCAAACTCTTTCCTACTCTTAATCTTGTTTTTCAATCAACAAACATAGTAATTCATGCTAACAAGCATTGAAAGAGGCTTTAAAACCCTTGGTTTCAATCTCAGTGTTCTTTCACGGTGAAATCTCTGGTGTTTTTGAGCTAACCATTGGATTTCGGTTATTTGATTGATTCAAGTAGCTGGGGTAACTTTTTTTTGGTTAAGATTCATCATTTGTTGAAGATTAATTATTATTTGCTACCCATAAACCCTAATGGTAGAATGCTCAATTAGATCATAAACTCTGTTATTTTTCAGCTTGTTTACCCGTTCAATTGATATATATATATTGTATCTTGTACTTCTATTGGGATTCTGTGAACTTAACTGATAAATACCCCTTTGGCTACTTTAAAACCACTTTTGAGTACCCCAGTTGATTTCTGGCATTATACTTCATTCCCCTATTTCCAGTACCCAAATTCAGCTACTATTGGTAACGGCTTGAATTATGAGATTAAATCCAACCCATCCTCAAGTCTCTAAAATTTTACCCTTCTTAAGCACACCATTTTCCTTGATTGGATGCTAAATCCTTTCTCCTGATCTATGTTAGCATCATTATATTCTAAGTCAAAATGTCGATTATCTGTGGCCTTCCTCTACTTGAGTGTGTTTACTGTTTAGCATGTGCCCGTTGGGCATGGAAACGGTGTCTTCACACTGCAGGACATGACAGCGAAACTTGGGGCCTTGCCAGTGCCGAAGAATTTGAACCTGTACCTAGGCTCTGTCGTTACATACTGGCCGTGTATGAAGATGATCTTAGGAACCCAATGTGGGAACCTCCTGGAGGGTATGGCATTGATCCGGACTGGTTAATTTTAAAACGAACTTATGAAGATACTCATGGACGTGCCCCTCCCTATATTTTATACCTTGACCATGCCCACGCAGATATAGTTATTGCCATCAGGGGACTTAATTTGGCAAAGGAAAGCGATTATGCAGTTCTACTAGATAATAAGTTGGGTCAAAGGAAATTTGATGGTGGGTATGTTCACAATGGATTGTTAAAAGCAGCTGGTTTGGTTTTGGATGCTGAGTGTGACACTCTGAAGGAATTGTTAGAGAAATATTCAAATTATACTTTGACTTTCGCTGGACATTCCCTTGGCTCTGGTGTGGCGGCATTATTGGCAATGGTTGTGGTGCAGAATCTTGATAGATTGGGGAAAATTGACAGGAAGAGGGTCAGGTGCTATGCTATTGCTCCTGCCAGATGTATGTCTCTAAATTTGGCAGTGAGATATGCGGATGTTATCAATTCGGTTGTTCTCCAGGCAAGTCTTTTTCTTCTTTGTTGTTTCATGCGTAAATGACTGTACATTGGTTGAACTCATAGTAGTATTCAGATCATTAGTCTTGGTGCATATGTATGATGTGTTTAGCATTTAAACTTACTTTTAGCTTCATTATATCCCCATTACTTCTGTTTCAATACTTTTTATAGGTTTGTGTGTCCACCCTGTTGAAATTGGTTGCCTTTGGTGATGATGCTGGTTTATACTTGCTTGTATTTTTTCTTTTCGAGAAAGTTAGTTGTTTGAATCCTAAATATAAAAGCTATGCTTTTTCATACTTGTTTCTGTTATAGGAACTATTACTGTGCTTATTTATGCTTCTGTATTGACGTTGCGTTTCTTAAGTTGTTGGATTGCTCTTAACTCCATTATTTTTGCCGTGTTAATTAACTTGTCTAGTAGAGATAGGATTTATGATAATAGAGCTAGTTCAGCAATAGTTGCTGTGAGCTAGTTCAATGAGACGTCATCTGATGTAGCTGTTTTTTTTTCCTTTTCTTTTCTGAGAATTTTATGTTGAATTGGAAACATCTGCTGATTATCTTTATCTCGTGGCTCATTATGAGAATTGAAGTAGGCAGTCAAACATTATGCAAAACTAGTCTTAAATGTCTAGATGATGCTTCTTAAGGAAGAAATAATGTAGGTGATAATTTCAACTTCATGCTGGTTCCACTAGCTGCATTACGTGCTCTAATAGTACTTCTTGTTCTGAAGCAGGATGATTTCTTGCCCCGTACAGCCACTCCATTGGAAGACATTTTCAAGTCTCTTTTCTGGTAAATGAAAATTGGACTTCATCACTCTTTTAACCTAGCTCCTATTGTTGTTGTGAGGATTCTAAAGTTTCTAAGATACCATTGCACAAGTTTAGCTCTCTATTTTTCAGGGATGACAATGGTGCGGTTTTTCAATGATTTGGTCTTAAAAAATCTTGGACCGAAACCGCACCGACTTGCACCAATTAAAAATTAATCTAATATTTTTGACTTAATTTTTATTAAATTAGTTTAATATTCTTACAACACGTTATAATAAAATTTAAAAAAATCAGTCAAGAAATATTAACAAGTAATATAAGAATATGTGTTCAATTAAAATTAAGATAGCATTGTTATAATTTAAACATTATTATAATTTAATATATATCAATTATATATAATAACATAATAATATTCATAGTTGACTTTTGATATACAAAAGTAGAAAATAGTAAAAACATACGTTTGAGTAACTTTATGATTATATATAATGCTATGAAATATAGAAATATAATTAAAATACAAGTATATATAGTAAAGCGGTTCAAGGACTGATGCAACGTCGGTTAAAGAAGCGGTACAGTGCAGTGCACCACCGGCGGTTCAAAGTCAAATACCAAAACTGCACCACTGTGGTCTCGGTTTAAAAATATTTTCACCAAAGCTGCATAGGTGAGGCCAACAGTTCAAATAAAAACCAGCTAGTTCAACCGGTTTCAAATCGGTTTCGATTTAAATAGTCATTCCTACTATTTTTGTTCAACCTTGCAAACCGGATTGTAAATTTCCATAAAACATGGAAGATTTGTTGAAAAAATGGGTTATACATTATAAGTGTTTGATTTTATTTAAGTCATGCATTCAATTGGCAATTTAGTTAAGTGGTAGAATCAAATACCAAACATTTCAATATTTTAATTCCTCTCTAACTTTTTTCAAGTGTGACGTTCATTTTATTTTTTCTTTTCAAACAGTTTGCCATGCATACTATGCCTAAGGTGCATGAGAGACACATGCATACCAGCTGAGAAGATGTTCAGAGATCCAAGGAGGCTGTATGCACCAGGTCGCCTCTATCACATTGTTGAGAGAAAACCCTTTAGGTATATTTAAGCGTACGATAAGCATAGGTCAAAGTATGATTCAACCAATTGGGCTGTTTTCCACTATCAATGATGAAGCTGACCATGTAGTCTGTAGAAAATGAAAATTATCTTGGTGTCAAGTGGAATTTTTGAATGTGTTTTTACATATTGGCCTATGTCATCCAACTTATCACGTAGTTGTTGTTATTATTGTTATACACACACATAGGTATGTATATGTATATATGTGTGTGTGTGTGTATATATATATATATATATATTAAAGAATTTTACATCCATTTCTTCGTGTCATGAAAACATTATTTTTTTTATGTCCAAGTGCTGAGTTGATGGCTTGAGAAGTTTATCACAACATTGACCGTTAAATGCTGGCGACGTGAAAGAATTCACAATCTTTGATCAATGACCTGTCCGAAATCTGAATATTCCATGTAAATTTTATGCTTGTAGGTGTGGAAGGTTTCCCCCGGTTGTGAGGACAGCAGTACCTGTAGATGGAAGATTCGAGCACATAGTCCTCTCTTGTAATGCTACTTCTGACCATGCCATCATTTGGATAGAGAGAGAAGCCGATAGGGCTCTGCATGTGAGTTCTATCTTCCTGACTTTATGGTATTGTCTAATTGCAAAGGAAAAATTTATCAACTCAGCTCTTCTCTTCATTTTAATGCCTTTAGATGTTGTACAAGTTCAGGCTGTTTAGCTAATATGTCCATGTAGCTATGTTTCACTTCGTGTTTAAGTTTTCAGTTATAAACTTGTAAACTAGGAGATCCCAAGTAGATTCAATGTTGTACCTCTTTTTTCTTTGACTTTTAATTTTTCCTCCAAATATTAAGGTTTGCATAGTACACAGTTTGAAAGAATGTTTTTCAATACTACCTCCGTCCCATAATAAGTGTTTTTTAGCTTAAATCACACATACCAATACACAAGCTAAAATGGCAAAAATACCCTTAATATATTTTCTTTGAAGTTGAAGAGTTAATGAGTGTCATTTATTTGTAGTGATGGTAGGATGCAATAAATACCATTGAATGCATAAGGGCATATATGAGAAAATATTGCAAAAATTGTATTGGAGTTCTAACACATCACTTATTTTGGTAAAAAATATTAAGCCTAAAAAAGCACTTATTGTGGGACGGAGGTAGTAATAAATTTTAGTCTTTAAACTTTATTATTGAAAAAAATCATGGGAAAATTTATATTCCGGTTTGTCTCGTTCTAACCTAATATTCGGACGGAAAAAAAGGTCAAAAAAAGAGTACTATTTTTAACCACCGAGTAATGTTTCTTTGACTTCCAACACTATGAGAAGAAGAATTTGGTCGCCCATTTATATAATGGTAATTGGTAACAACGGGACCTCTGAGTCATTGTGTTAATCTAGATTACAGCCCTTGTAGGAAGTTTTAGGCAAGGTTTTTAAACCCGGACCGGTCATCGAACCGGAAAAGTTACTGGATGGATGGGTCAATGGTCCAACCAGTGGTCGGACCGTTATTGACCCAGTGACGTTATTAATATGCAATAAATAATAAATAATTAATTATATTAATTATTATTATATATTGTATATAATATTTAGTAAATATGTAAAATTAATCAATTTATCTACAAAAAAAAAAACTAAACATCTCTAAGATACATTCAAATTTCGAAATTCAACCACATGTTCAAGTGTTTGATTAAATGAATGCAAAAATATGTAAAATACCAAACAAAATCTCAACTAAATTACTAAAATAAAATAAAATCTGTAATTTTTTTTTAATCTTTAAGGAGAGAACCGGTCAAACCCGTGAACCGGTCACTGGTTCACTGGGTCAACCGGTTCAACCGCCGGTTCACCGGTTCTGAACGGTTTTTGAGTAGAAGTGGTTTAATGGTCCAAACCGGACTGTTGAGTGAACCGGGTCCGGTTTTTTCTGGTTGAACCGGCGGTCCGGTCCGGGTTTGAAAACAGTGGTTTTAGGACAGTTGCCTTTCCTTGTGTGATTCGTGATGTTTGAAATAATGATAATTTTCTCGAGGTTCTGGAAAGCCAAGATCATGCCAAATTTTTTAGATGGGTATATATCCTCTGAAGCATTAATAATCCATCCATTCCAAAAAAAAAATGGGGTCCCATTTGTCAAATTTTTTGTTCCACAAAAAGTGACTTTCATTTATATTTATTGATAATGGTATAAAACCATACATTGTCCTCAAGTTTGCCATTATATTTGTGAAATAAGTATTCTTTATGCTTATTACTCTCTTTTTATCCAGTTAATGCTAGAGCAAGATCCTATTATGGAGATTCCAGCAAAACAAAAGATGGAGCGACAGGAAACTTTGGCCAGGGAACACGGCGAGGAGTACAAGGCTGCACTACAGAGGGCTGTTACATTGGCTGTGCCCCATGCCTTTTCACCTTCTAGATACGGAACCTTTGAAGAGCAAGACTCGAACAAGTCAGTTGGGGATTCGTCCTCTGGATCATCCAAGAAGAGCAAGGCAAGGGAAAGCTGGGATGAACTGATAGAGGGCTTGTTTGAGAAGGACGAGTCTGGACGCATGGTATTGAAAAAAAATCAAAACCTGAAGGTTAATACCTAAACACAATGATAACATGTAAAAAAATCATTTGTTTTTCAACTCCATTCATTGATTTATTTGTAAGTAGCTTTCGAGACAAACCATGTGTTTTTGTTCTTACCTGCAAAATATACTTGGGATGTAGAAACCCGATTAAAAGATTATTACGAGGCAATTACCAATTACCAATGAAATATATACAAAGCCATTTTGAGGATTTCAGTGCCAGTGTTAATTCAGTTAAAAATGCTGAATTTATTCATGACAGTTAAGAATGAATGACAAATAAAAACTTTAAATTGATAATTTCGTAATCCAGAAGTAAATAGCAACAGAGCCACTTCCAAAATAGGTTTAATCAATCCATGACTATACAGCAACACAGCCTCTTCCCAAAATAGGTTTTATTCAATACCGACAATCAATCCACATATTAACTGAAAAGCTCTCCGGCAACATTTTTCATCATTTTCTTGATCTGCATAAAAAATGTATTCAAAATCATGTCAAGAATCTAGGTAATAATGATAAACTTGTATGCTAATATATAAATGAAAATAAATTTTAAAACACATTACCTGCTTTGCTGAAAGTCCAATATCCTGCAAATCATCGAGCTGCCCAAACAAAAAACAGAAAAGAAAAGATGATGTTAAATTATAATTATAAACGCATTAGGATCACCTACGGGAAAAAATATATTATAAAGTATAAATTTATGTACTGTTACAAGTGCTTACATTCTTGAAAGGCTCAGGAGATCCTTCGCGAAGTTCAAGAATGTATGTAGCTCTCTTCTCTCCAATACCCTACATCAGTAATAGCTGTGATTAAAATTGAACAAGAGTAAAATATTAAGCTTGAAATTTAGAATGTAACCTTACCTTCAACCCTTTTAACTCGTCTCTGCAAGTTAAAAGAAAGAAAAATTAGTATATGCTTGTACACAAGACATAAAGATAATAACCAAGTATGTTAGATTCCAGACACAGCCTTCCAGTAAAAAATGAGCACAAGTGTCACAAGAATTAGTTTAAATGAACTACATTGTTTCTTATCGATTACATGTACGTCTCTAATAGACTTTACACGCTAAAAGAGGTTGTAATTCAGACTCTTGTTCTATTCTATCCGCAGTTTTTCTAAATCTTTCATTTTGGAAGGGTTAAACCAGAAAACTAAACTATACATCCTTAACCAACTAAGAATCATCAATATCAATGGCAATGGCAAAACAGTTATTTCCATGGAAGATATAACAGCTCAATAAAAAAGATAAAAGAAAGGAATGAAAAAGAGAAAGAAAGGAATAAGAACATCAAATATGAAACATCCACCGAAGAAAAATAGAATTTAGAGGAAGTAAATACTCACTTGCTTGCAGAATTTAAAAACTGCAAGTAATCTTTAACTAGAGAATGCTGTAAGAACAAAGAAAAAAATTGAATTAGCAACATTAAAATCAAATTATGAGTAATGTAAAAAGATTTTATAAATATCTTGTATTGAAATTAACCTTCATCCCTGAGCTACGATTATTGAACATTTCACTAGGGCTCTGGAACCTTTGCAGCTCCCAATTTTCATTGGCTCTCATGTTCTGTTCAATAACTGGAGTTTGAGGTTCCACAAAATCAGTACAAGTTGTCTGACCACTATATGGAGTAGTGATGTTTTGTGGCTTAGGCGTTGAAGAGCATAAAGATTTCAAGTTGTTAGACAACTCTCGTAGTCTTGCACTCAACGGAGGTGATTCTTCATTGATTAGGGAACTTTGATTCTCCTTTCCTACAATATCATCTGTATGTTAATGAAATAAAGATTAAAAAAGTATAAACTAATCAAATTTTAAATCCCAGATATATAAATTTTCAAATTTAGGTTCAAGTCTACCTACCCTCCTTTTTCACAAGTGTCGATGCTTTAATGTCACTATCAATGAGGGTAGCTTCTTTATGATTACTGTCATTGTGTGGCAATACAATCTGAGAAAAAGGAAAGATACAAATTACCCAATGCTATTCATTATCAAAACCCTTGATAAAAAGAAAAGATAGATTACCTTTTCAAGCAAAGAATCATCTAGCGCTTTGTAAGCAATTGATGTTGAAATTTCCTAAATGAATTCAAACTAGCCTTAGTATAACTACAGGTAATATAACATATTCATTATATGATAAGGTTTTGTACTATTAGGACTCTCGTAAATACAATCATTACCTTCTCCACTGTACTGCTAGATTCTGCCTCTTTGGCTGTCGGTAACAAAATTTCCTGGATTAGGAAATTGAATAATCTTGTTAATTACCTACTGAAACTGTTTAACTTAGCAAAAAGTAAATAAAATTACCTCTTCTATAGACGCAATGGCTAAGGAATCATCTGCAGTAGACTTTGTCTGCTGCGAATGATTGTTTAGTAAAATATTTCTTCATTCAAGTAGTAAAATAAATATAAATGTAACTTTTCATTGATGTACCTCTTTCTGTGAACAAGATTCCATAACTAAACTGGCATCTGTTAGTATAGCTGAAGCACTATTTAGTGAGAACTTTGCCTATATTGAATTTCAAGAATAGAAAATTTCAAAATCACCATAAATCACAGTCTACAAATATACAGTAGCCACATCAATGAAGAAACATGCACACACACTAGTTAGTCCAGACACATGGAAATTATGTCATGCTACATTAGAAATAATCTTTTTTTTAAAACGTGAAAATTTCCAACTCCACGTGTATCTAGTTTTTTCCTCTACTAGATTGTGATGTGCAAGGGAACAACAGGATGAAGAGAAGAAAATGAGGACATAAATTGACAATTTAATACAAAATGAAAAGTCTAACCTGCTTAGGAGCAGTGGAAGGGATTCCCTCATCGAAGAGTTTCCTTCAAGCAAAATAGAAATAAAAACTGCATTGAGTAACAAAATAAATCTCATCTATCTTTGTATAATGTAATCAATGACTCAAATCAATACCTCCCATTCGTAGTGACACTGGATTTATTCTCTTGTAAATGTACTCGTGAGCTAGCTTCTTTCTTCATCGTAGTAGAAGCACTTGCAGGTTTGCCATTTTTTACTGATGACAGTTTGGTTGAACCTTTACCGCTACTCTTTATTGAATTTGTGCCTCGATTGATGACTTGAAATGACCGTGAAGCTAACCTTACTGTGTATATTGTATCTTGACAAAAAGAGGAATTCTACATTCAAACAGAATAATTTACATCAACACTTCCGAAAACATTAACCAACAAAACAATTTTAAACTAAATTCAGAGGCCTCACCAAGCAAGTAAGCATCAAGACACGATTTTTACCAGCCAATAGAATCTTGTAATACACGGGTGAGTTTGCTTTCTCGATAAGGCACACGACTTTCATTTGCATTCAGGGCATAAACAACATTCATCAAGGCATATAAAGACTTGTTGATTTTGGAACTCTCTCCTAAATTTGTGAAATCACTACTACTTCTTCTTGCATCCTCATAACCTAAAAAAGGAAAATAAAAATATTTGAGAAAATTAGTAAACAGTCTCTTTCAAGTATATAGCATTTAGGATTATATTATGACTAAAACATTTGACCTGCTAAATCAACAAAATTCATCTTGCCCACAAGCTTAGAATTTATATTTTTGTCGTGAGATAATATGTGTATCATCAAACCCTTGTGGCTCCTTCGTGGCACCTTAAGTCTTATCTTCTCTGCAGCTTTCAATGAATTACACCCACCACTAAAGTATAGCTTGTGAAATTCTGAAATGGATTTGATAGCAACCTATAAAGAGCATTAGATATATCAACATTATGCACCATATGGTACTTAGAAAATGAAATTTATAGTTCCTTATAAACCCTATTTTATTTTGACTTTAAGTTATAAAAGGTTAATTTACATACCTGAGAAAGTCCTTTAAGTTCAATTTTCCCCTGAGCATTTTCGAATACTTGAACTTGGGGACGATTGGAATCCAAAAGATCATAAACATGGTCATGAAACACCTCGTACAAAGATACTGTAATTAACTTCCCAATTCCCTCTGCGATTGAGAGGATTTCGGTCATTGCCATTGTTGCCAAGCCTGGTTTCTCTTCAGAGCCCTTTGGTGGACAATAATCAGAATAAGGGCGTGCATAATTTTGAAAGAAAAATGAGGAATATAAATTTGGGCAAAACCAACCTGAATTGCGCAGGTTTTTCCACTGCCTCTAGCTCCATAAGCAATAACTGATGCACTTTGACCATCAAGAACCCCAGAAACCAAAGGCTTTATCTCTCTTGAAAAAATCAGATCAAAATCCTCATTTTGCCCATAGCAATAATCCATATCATATGCATATTTCCCACTACATAAACAAAAATAAATTGCAAACTTCATATAATAAAAAGGGTAATGCTACTTTGCAAGAGTCTCATATATTTTGCCTCAAATGTTGTGACAAATCTAATGTGATTGGATATGTTCCATTGACTGCCATATTTGAGACGATTAATTTAGTCCGAACATAATTTTTGAATTGGGTTATAGGTTTTTTTTTCAGGATTAAAAAACACTATAGACTCCAGGATTAGTGAAAATAAAAAAAAGGCAAAGAAACAAAATACCCGGCCGGTTTGTCTCTAAAAGAGATTGTCACTTTTTCAGTCGACCCACCCTCGTTGTGTTTACTAACAGAGACCCACGGCGCGGAGCTTCCATCAAAAGAGTCAGATTTTTGATCTGTAAAACCCCGAATTTTGGCAATAAGTCTGACTTTTGGAGTTGGGTTCGAGCAGATATTAGAAGAAGCCATAGACGATTTAGGTTTGACACATAAAAAAAATGGAACTGGCGATATTGATATTGATAGGAATAGGAATAGGAATAGGAATAGGAATAGGATAGGGAAAATGCAGAAAGGTTAAAGGGGAAGCGTGCGAGGAGGGATGCTTCAATTGGTAATAGCCGTTGCCCGTTGTATTGGTTTTCAAATTTTTTGGTGTTGTGCGCTCCTTGGCCGCTCTTGCAAGGGTATATTCGTCATAGCCTCCTTCATACATTAATGATCATTTTTTTGGAATTTTCTACCGATTTACATTGGATTGGAATATGTACGTGAAATAAAAAATAAATTAATATACTATTAGTTGTGATTTTTATAAAAAAAAAATATTTAATACGATGAATTATTATTATTATTTTTATTTCATTCAATTTTATAAATACCTAATATTATTTTATATTAACAAAAGCTTTCAACTCTTCTTCCTTCCGTGAACGCCGCCCAGCCCAATCTATTTGATTTCCTTCCAACTAGTAAGAAGACGTCGTGAGGGAATTTTTGCGAGTTGCTGGTTTTTGTGAATATAATTCAATTGGAAGAAGTCGATTTAATCGTTTGCTTTGGTGCTTTTGATCTGAAATTCAAAGTAATTTATTTTGGGTTGAAGAGACGATGGACGAGAAGAGAGTGAAAAGCAGCGTGAAGAAAATAACATCAGCATGTGATGTGGAGGCTCTGAAGAAATGTTTGGAGGAATACAAAGGGGATTATGTTAAATGCCAATCTCATATCGAAGCTTTTAAGTCTTCTTGTTCTCTGAAAAAGCCAGCATCTTCTTCTCCTTGATATTTCCGGTCTGTTTTCTCATCTCTAAAAGGGCCTGTATTTTTCTAGTTTTTGGATAATTTTAGTGTTGGCTGGTTGGCATAGCTTGTAATTTTGATTAAAGATCGAATCTTTGTCCAATTGAAATTTTTATATAATTAGTTGGAATTTGGGTTGGAGGAAGTTTTTTGGAGTTTAGTAAATCAATTGATTTTTTATATTTTTGTGCCTAAATAGTTTAGTTGACTGTCTAAAATGCTTTGTTTCTGTTTGTGAGGTGAAATTTGGTTTGGAGTAAGTTTTTTTGGAGTGTAATATTCTGATATTAAATTTTGTGTTTTAACTAAAACTTCAATATGTTACTACTACTTTGTTGCTGTAAGATATTTATTTTTTCTCTTATGTGTTTTGCTGGTTGAATATTTTTGGAGATAACTATGAGTTGGGGAATAGAATTTGATTTGGATAAAGACCAATATTACCTATATCTTAGGGGTGTGCAACCGATTTTTACCGGCCCGAACCGATTATTATTATTATTATTATTATAAATTAATTGGTTTAATAATAATAAATTAAATGTATTTAATTTATTTGTGAAATAAATTAAATAACTTTATATTTATAATTAATATTATTAAGTATTTAGAGAAATACTAATTATAAATTAATAAGAGAAGTATTATTATTATTATTATTATTATATATAATTTAGTTACTAATTAGATTGGGAAGTTCTAAAAGGTTTAGGAGGGAGGGTTAGTTTATGAATAAGAGGAGTAAAAGACTAAAGCTAATGCAACTCTTACAAGTATTCTCTAAAACCTAAGGATTTAGGAGAGAGAATTAGGGCTAGTCACCTAAGGTCTTGTATAACCTAAATTTATTTCATTCAATTTATGTGATGCTTCCACTTTATTACAATATGATTGTATGTATGTTGTTTCTGCAAACCAACAGCAGCAACAACAAAAACCAGCAAACTCAGCCATTTTACATTCCAGTTTCTCTAAAATGAGGCTATATATAAGTGTAGAGAGAGCCATAAATAACCATGACAATTTATTCGAGTTATAACCATGTCCATTTATTTGAGCTATAACCATGCCATCTTACTCTCTAAGCTAGCACAGGAAACTGAATTCTGGGTTCTTGGGGAAATCTTTTCGATGTGGTTTTGCTCAGCCTGGAATACACCAGGTTTCTGGAAACTATAGGAAGGTTGGTGTTCGATCAGCTTAGCCTGCTTAGGTATGGAAGAAATAAAAGTGCATGTGGTACGTCTAACCTGAAGCTAGCTATACTCGATGAAAAAAAATCTGATACTGAAAGTCGATGACTGAAAATGATTCTTATTTTTTGGTTAATTTCAGAAAAAGGGCACAGTTGCAGTTGTTTTTAATTGAAGCACTTCAATTGAACCTCCTCAGAATTGTTTGTGGATGATGTCTCTGATTAAATTATTATGCTGGTCTTAATGTGTTAAGCTGTTAGCTAAATGGATTTTCTTTCACTTGATCAGTGATCAGTGAAACATTCAGGCAATTTAAGAATAAAATTTTCTATGGAATGGAAAGGAGTGGAGGGGCATAAACCATTAGATCCAACAAAACTTAACCAACAGAAAGATTTTGTAGCATGTGACTGGGAATAAGCTGCTGATTAGCTAAAGACAGTTTGTGCTTCTTATGCACTAAATTAGATTTAGATATATTTAAAATGTGGACCACAATTGTTATTGATAAAGTATCATGTTCAAGTGAAAATCTTAATATACTTGATGAGCAGCATTGTTAAATTTGAAGCAAATTGTACATGTGGGATTTGTTTACTTCTGGCGGGCTTGGATGATGATTCCTTTCAATGACCATGAGCAATTTCAGTGTCTACTCTCTTGGAGAAAGTTAAAGAGAAATGTCTCAAATTTCTAAGCAATGACCAGAATAATAGCATTATCATAGCATCTGTACTATATAATTTCTTGTATTGTCTCCATGTTCTGCTAATCAAATTGCTTCTAGTTTACTATTCTATTAGCTTACGCCAGTCAAACTGACAAGTAATGCAGGTTTATCATTATCAAGACAATGGGCAGTTCTGAATAGCATATTTAATAATCATACCTTGAATTGTGCTTTCAGTTTCTCTATATTGACTACAGGAAGTGGCTGCACTTTCATGCGACTTAAACTGCTGCACCGTCTTATTTGAACGTTAGGAGATCAGGTCAACTAGGTTATCCCTCACGCTCAGTTCAGTGGAATACTAAGTAAGCTCACCTAAATAACAAGCTTGTACCAAGTCAGTAATGATTAGACTAGTCAAATACTTGGCACTGAAGAATCTATGCATAACAGAATTTGACAATGTTCAGATTACCAGCATTCCTCCACCATTCCTGCATGCTGCTACCCATCTGCTTTCATATCCAACCCCTCTCTTCTTCATTGACCTTATTCACATGAGAATCCAAGATATAAAAATGGAAAGAAAAAAAAAAGTGGCCAAACTCTGGGGTCAAACCTTTACATTCTTGCTTTGTTTATACTATATATATAGTTAGTTGTACTTACAACTATGAAACTTGTCCTACAAATTTGGTATGCTAATATAATATTGGCTCTCTGGGATTTTTAATGGTTGTCTTCTCTATAATTATTTCTATTATCTTAACCCAAGTATGTATGCCGTTCTATACCTACAACTGTACGAGTATGACTGAATAACTTGTTCACACATCTATTTTGTCCTTTTCAATAAATCCTGATGAAATAACAAAAAAATAATGCAATTCTAATATACTAACTAGGTCTTTTTTAAATTAATAGTTGTTCACAATGTGTTTTTTATTATTTTTTATCTTTGGATGTATGGATGTATACATCTAGGTGTGTGTGTGTATGTCAATCTGCATAATTTTTAATCTAACCACCTATATAAGATAATAAGACTCCCACCCAACTGAACAAACTAACTAATAATGTCTGAATCTGAGACTTCCATAGAGCTCCCTGTATTTGACATCTCACAACCCTTAAGTCCTGTTTCTGCATCTTCCCTTTCTCTAGCCTGTAAAGAATGGGGTTTCTTTCACATCATTAACCATGGAATCTCCAAAGATATTTACAATAAACTTTATTCCCTTTCAAACCATCTTTTTAATCTTCCTTCTGAGATGAAACTCAAAGCTGGCCCCTCATCAGCCGTAAATACCTACACTCCTCATTTCATTGCCTCCCCTTTTTTCGAGAGTCTCCGTGTGTCTGGACCATGACTTTTTCTCCTCTGCACAGAGTTCTGCACAAGCACTCCTCAACCAGCCAAATTCAAAATTCAGGTAAGAGAAGTTGCTAACCTAGTCAAATGTTTGAACACATTTGTTGAATAGAATTGAAATTTAATACACCAACAATGTATACACGAGCGGTATCAAGATCATGACACATCATTAAAGGGTAATTTTTCCCAACATAAATACTTCTTTACTGATGTATTATTATAATCCTAATACCGTTCGTGTATACATTGACAGTGCATGAAACTTTACTTCTTTATATGCTTGGAAATTATCTAGATTTATGTAAACTGAAATGGACTAATTTAGTTTGTGTAATCTGGTATTTATGTATGCTTTTGTTCTTTATGCTAGTGAGACACTGAATGAGTATGGGAGCAACATGACAAGTCTATCAAAAAGAATTGTTGAGATTGTACTGATGTGTATGGGTGATGATTTCGAAAGGAAATTCAAATTCGAATTCGATAACTGTCATGGCTATCTGAGGATAATTAACTATTCGCCGCCTGAGCGTGTGATGGATCAAGAAGTCGAAGGGCTTGGCATGCACACTGACATGAGCTGTGTGACCATCGTATATCAGGATGAGATTGGCGGGCTTCAAGTAAGATCTAAGGAAGGAAAGTGGATGGACATAAATCCATGTGAAGAAACTCTTGTGGTGAACATTGGAGACTTAATGCAAGCCTGGAGCAATGGAAAGTTGAGGTCCTCTGAGCACAGAGTTGTTCTGAAGCAATCTGTGAATCGATTATCACTGGCTTTCTTTTGGTGCTTTGAAGATGAGAAGGAAATTTGTGCACCTAATGAAGTTGTGGGTGAAGGTAATTTGAGGGCTTACAAGTCCTTTTGTTTGTGCAGATTATTTGAAATTCAGACAAAGTAGTGAGAAGGGAAAATTTGAGAAAGTTGGTTTTACTGTCAAAGATTTTGCAGGAACCAGAGGATGAAGCTTTATTCTATCAGTTTGACATGTAATCAATCAGTCATATGTTGATTTTTTTTTTATTTTTAAATTTCTTCTTTTCAACCTTTTAACGACGATTTGGGTAAGATGGCATTGGGGTATTCCATACTTGTTATTGGTTTCTTGGAGACTAATTTGCAGTCTTTTATTTGCAAATTGTAGAGTAATTTATTCATTGGATTTGGTGGCGCATTTGTTTCATGCTTCCTCTATAAAAATGACAACTTGTTGAAGTTGACCTTTTTGTACTCATGCATGGATGCCGGATGGTGTTATATTATGCATGAATGAATACATTCAAAGGAGAAGCCCTAACATAGCTGGAAATATTTCTAAATTAATGTATGTTCTCAGTTTAAGACAGTATGAGGAACATATCAACTTTCTCCCGTGAACAGAAAATAGGAGAAATGAAATTATGAAACCTCAAAATACTAATAAATTTTCCCTTTTAAGGGAGATAACACATCATGGTCAACAAGATGAAATAACCTACCAAGAGTCGAGATACTTGATTGCTGCGAAATCCATGTTGATGGCTAGAAGAAGAAAAGAGTAGTAGTAGTAGTAGTAGTAGTAGTATATTTTTACCGCAAGAACTTAAAAAGGAATAATACTCCACTATTATAGTTCAAACTAAATGAAGTTTACGATTATGCAACTTAAAAAGGAATAATACTCCACTATTATAGTTCAAACTAAATGAAGTTTACGATTATGCTTGGCCACCAAGCTTCCCAATAATTATTTCAGTGTTTGAAGGCAGACTAACGAGGCTAAATTACAACTCAATTTGCCTGGCAGCTTTGGATGAGCTTGCCTAACAATAAATGCTTCATCCCATATGATGTGCTTCAATTTAATTTTTGTGGGTCAAAGTTCTACTATGATTGAATTGGTTAAACCAACTCTTTCAAGAGTGGCTCCCATCCCTCTTCCCCCGCCCCACCCAGCAAGAACTACATCTTGCTCTTTCCTAGGAAGAGAGAGCGAGAAAAATTACCCTTCAGCATGCTTTGCAACTCTTCCTACACGTCCCATAGTAATCAGGAGAACCAATCATGAAGACCGAATTCCTTTGACACTCCCCAGTTGCAGCCCACTTTGGACAGCTCTCTTCTTCATCAGTGCAATCACTATTGTCTGCTTCCAACTGGCCCTTTACCCAACCAATGGCTTTCACATGGAAAAATTTGACAGCCCACCACATTTCACCTTCAAGTATAGGACATCTGGCATGAGAACTACTTTTGTCAGGAGTCGCATTGGGGTGGAGATTGAAGAAAAGAATTCCATTCCCTTTAGTAGGTCTCATGGTGTAACTACTTTTTGTACAATCAGACCAAATCTTGTTCTTCAGGTGAGAGTTTCCCAACTGCAAATCCCAAAATAGAGATTTAATTACAGCCTGGCAACAACATAAGAATAATAGAGCATACACAGTTTCTCTCTTACATCTGATTCAGGAAAGAATATCTGACCACCCCGACTGACATTCGAGAGATACAATATAACTGTTGCCATTATAGGTTCACTCAGAAGCAGCGAGGACTTGTTACCAAAATAATTATAATTCTGTTTGTCATCTTCAGGCCCAAAATGCCTAACTTTCAACGGCATGCTGTTCTCTGAACAAAAGAAACATTATATGATAATATAGCACATCACACTAGAAAGTTAAACATAAACAAAAAACAGTTTTATGAAGTGAAGAAGGAGCATGATAAAGGTAATACCTTTAGGAAGAAAAGTCCAAGCTGAAATCCTCTCCTCAATCCTCGCAATTATTTCATCCTAGAAACCACAAATATTTTCATTCAAATGGCACAAGTAATTTCACACAAGTGGCAGAAGTAATTTTATACAAAAAGAAGCTATTACGAGCCTGGTGACCTGTCTATTATCTAGCAAAAACTCTAGAATGTCTTTTACTAAGTCTAGAAACTTGATACACTCATACTAACTCTATTGCAAGTCTTCACTTAACTAAAAAGGTAATAATATAAGAACTGAACAGGACTGCAGAAATAAGAATGTTAGTGTTTTTTTCTTATTCATTTATCACAGTTCACTTAACTAAAAAGGCAATATATGAAGCAATAGACTGAACACAAAAGATTAGTCAGGTCACATGTTCTAGAGTTCTTACAATAGGGCATTTTAGAAAGTAGCAATGAGATGGAGTCATGTACATCAACAAAGAACCAGAATAGAACTATAAAGTGTATTTCAGTGGCTACTATGCGTTTAAAAAAAAGTCTAAAAACATCACAAACAGCATTGGGAAAAAATATCCATATACAAAACAGCAAAATTCGTAATTCCTCAAAACTCAAAAATGACAATATATGAAACATTCATATGATTCATGATAGTCTATAATCCAAAATTACCATTGCATCTCGTATGATAAGAATATATATATATATATATATATATATATATAGTGGTTTAATGAACATAAAAGTCCCATCTGATCCAGTAATTAGGGAAAAACGAAAAATTACTTCTATATCTATGAGAATATCTAAAATTTGTAGGCAGCTAACTAACCTTCCCTGAATCGTCAACACTGGAGGCTGATTTTTCCTGCTTTCCATGCTCCTAAATCAAGATAAACAATTTTCCCTATATCAGTCAAAAGTTAAGTTGAGTCAAAGGATAAAGAAAGGTTAAGGAAGAATATAGTTTGTACCAGTGAAATTAGGTGGTCACACTCCTCATCTGATAGAAAGCCTCTATATATAAAGAACCTATCCCAAGAAAACAATGTAAATAGTATCTCAAAAATGTGTATCTTATGAACCTTAACTTTCCCTGTATTTTAATGTCCAATAGTTCCTTCAATGATAAAATTCATTACTTCCATATCAGCATAATCGCATATTTAGCAAAAGTGTACTGACAATAAACTGCTTCATCTACTATAACACACTTAAAGGTAATATGCTCATGGTAGTACCTGACCTTGGTCGCCAGGAGAGTTGAATAGCTCGTGATGGATAAATTTTGTTAGATTGAATTGGATGGTCCAGCTGTATGATAGTATTTTGATATGTTGCCTTGGTTTTCAATTCCTTCCTACTACTGGAAAAAAAACGGTTGCACTATATCAGCATCAGTTTACCATACTAAAGACACTATCTCATAATTAATGAGAGGCAATACTCTATGTTCAGCAATTACTGGAGAAATAAAAAGTAGTCCTCAATCATTATTATATGATCCTTACTCAATAAAAAGTTAAAATAGTAGAGAAGAACAAGTATAGTCCATAAAAGTGTATGGTAGGTCAATGAAGATATTTTCTGTGCTCATCTTTGAAATTCTAGAAATTCAGATCTATAGTAATATTGATTGCGTCTCATACAAGCAAGCCCCTTCAAACACACGTCTTAAGTTTGTAACAGTATAAATTTTGAAAGATGTAAATCTGCCTAGCAAAATTCCAACATGTCACTACAATCATTACGTCAACATGGTTAGTGAAGCTTAAATTTGGCAAAATTTTGGGGTAAATTGTGTACTTATTTCATCTGATCAGTATTATCATAGTTTTCGGCTTTTCGCAAGTTTAGAGTTGCTTCATTTGGCATTTGAAAGAAGAAGGGTATTAAAATTGTATGAATAACTTTCTGATTGCTGAGAATATAGCAGCAAGACAGGTTTTCCACTAATAACAGTCATTCAATAACATAGCTCACCATTTTCTTAGCATTGAGTAACCCTAATCTCATATCCGAACCAAAATGAGGCAGACAACGCCAAATTAGATTTCAAGAGAAAAAAGACTCATATATTGCTTTTAAAACCTAATAAATTCAAAAATTGTACCGAAATTGATGAATACATTATTTACCCAACCAAATCACTACTCATCTATGAGATATTTGAAAGAAAGGAAAGAAAGTCCAAATGCCATAACTAATCAAACTTTAATCATCTCCTTATAATGAACTAGACCCAGGTTCTAATTTCAGATCAACAACGAGAACTTTTAGAATTCGAAGTTCCATAAAGAAATTCTCCAAAGTTCACAATCACAATAAAAGGGACTAAACCTGATAAACCTGAAACAAATACACAACCACTTCACTTATTATTCATTCCATATTTCAGACTTTCAGCATTACATTTCGTTCAGTTTGATAACTTTGTAACTAACTGGATTAACACGTGACATTCCTAAAGACATGGAATTTCAAGATTACAGCCATATCAAGGATAACAAAAGGATTAAATTAAGAGTTATACGTGAGGTAAATAGACAAAATAATAGTACCCATCAAAATAAAATCTGATAATCAACGACGAAAATGCTAGTGAATGAAAGATGGGTAACTTACGTTTCCGCAAAAAGACTCGAGAAATAACATGTAAATGTCAGGAGAAGGAAAATTAAGAGATGGGACGCCATAGATTACTGAGAAACTGAAAAGATGAACACTAATTTTGAGAGAGAGAGAGAGAGGGCGTTTTGGCTTCCGGGATCAAAGCTATTATAGAATTTCAGAATTCGGAAAAAAAAAAACAAAATTACTTATAAAATAAATTAGGGAAAACAAAGTTGGGTGAGCTACGTGCACATGTCCCGGCGCAGCATAGACGTTCATAGTTTTCCACCGAAATCATAGGGAGTGCCTGGTATTTCAACAAAAAGTTTATACATAGGGTAAACAAGTCGAATAGCAGATTTGACTAGGCTCAGAAATATTGAGTTAGAATTTGAGTTTCGACTAAAATTCGATAATCAATTTCTAATTTTGCGTCGGCTAGAATCATTAGTTGGATTTACTCGACTAAAATAATTAATTATGAGTCTTTAAATTGAATTTCGAATATAAATTATTTAATTTAAAATTGAATCACTACTAATATTTATACATGAAAAAATTTCACTTTTATTTATGTAAGGAAATTATAAATAATATAATATAAATTGACAATCACAACTCATTGATTTATTTGAGTACAAGGTTACAAAATTACATATTACACTTTATAAATTATAAAAATTGGAATAAATATCACATATTTAGCTTCGAGTATGAATCAAATCAGTATTTGAGTATAATTCATCGAGCAGATATGGAGTATGGTTCATGAAAAAATACAGTACTTGAACTAAGCGAACACTAGTATATTCAAATTCGACTCGTGTATCATTAAATGAAAAATATCGGATAATTTCGAATTCAAATTTTGAATCATATTTTTGAGTTGAGCATCGAACAATTCGGCTCAATTTAGACCCCTTGCTTGTTTATAAAATTAGCCCAAGATTTCGTGCCAATGCTATAAAATTATTGTATTTTTTTATTTTTATATTGTATTATATTAAAAGCTTAAATACGTTAACTATCAGACATTTTTCACTTTCGTAATTCACCTTTAAATTTTTTCAATTAGATGATTGAACTATTGATTTTTTTCAATTTGAGCCAAATAAGGGTGCCACGTCAGAAATTGCTAACGTGGCTATTTGGGTAAAAAATAAGAGTTGATGTGTCAAAAAAATATTTTTTTTTATTTTAAGATTAAACATTAGTTATATAATGAAGGGTAAAATATAATAAAATTTTTATTAATACTATCATATTAATTAAAAATCATCTAAAGCCCTCAAAATTATCAGAATTGATCGAGCAAAGCTCCCAAAATAGATCGGTAAAAAGCCCTACCTCTCTCTGAAGCACAAATTGCTCGCGAAGGAGGACTGAGAATCAACAATTTTTGTTTCATCGGCGTTGATATTGTATTCGATGAAGTAAGTATTTTGTTAGTTCCCATAGACACAATAGTTATCTAGAAGGGGGGTTGAATAGATATTTTAAAATTCTTTTTGAAATACTTGTTAGTTTTGATAATGACTTAAACACAGCGGAATTGTGAGTTGTTTGTTTCCCCTTTAAGATATAACAAGTTAATGAGAGATAGGCAGTTATAGCAATAATGTAAAAGACACGGTGTTTTAAGTGGTTTAAATCATTTTAAGCTCCTAGTTCACTCTTCTACTCTTCGAGTAGGAAATCCACTAAGGATATCTTTATACTTTCTAAATCTCACAGATTCCTTCAAGACCATCAGTTTTGGAACTTCTTAGTTCACTTTGGAACTCTTCAAGTCCAGCAGACTTGGTTCTTCACAGTTCGCTTAGAACTCTTCAAGTCCTTCTGACTTAGAAACTTCTTACTTCACTTGATAGTAGTTGATAAGTTCTTGAATGGTGCTACTCAGTTGCCGTAAAACTCTTGTTCGGAAGAACTGAGTAGCTGAGCAAGCTTTCTCTTTTAAGATCGTAGAGTTGAGCGTTGAGTGTTCTTTAGCGTTTTTGTTCAATGCTTGTTTGAATCTTTCATCTGCTGATGTTTTGTATATATGATGCCTTTGAAATGTATCCGTTAAAGCATTAAATGTATTTGACATTTTTGAGCTTTGATGGAGACTTTCTGCACATCTTCTGATTAGCAGTCTGGCCCACTGACACAACAGACTGCTATCTAACCTAACACCTGAAAAGATGTTTTCTGCTGATCCATAATACTTTCCTTAGCTTCCTCAATATGTATCTTTGTTGTATACTAAGGATGACTGTTATGTCATTGGGATTGTCGAGGACTTCAACGTTTATAATCCATTCCACATTTTTTGGGATTTATTCTTAAACAAATGGGCAAGGCTTGATGCTTCTAATACAGATGATGCTCTACGATTCTGATCGTGGTATCTAGCCACCTTGGTGCTTGATCTGATACTAGCAAACGAGAACACTACGATTTCTCTTAAGTACTGGCACACCACGATCTTCACTTGCTTGACTTGCAGACTCTACGCTTCCGAGAGTATACTACGATCTCTGAGTTGGCTCGGCAAATGTTTGGACCACTGATAAGTAGGTTTTATACCTACTTATCCTGTATCTGTTACTTGAATTATTTGCTTAATCTTATGTTTCTTAGTTACTTTTCATGCATTTTGTGTTCGTTTTGTAGATTATATGCTTGAGAGTTGAAATCGCAAAGAATTGGTATGAAAACGCAAAGAAAAGCAATCCGGACATCGTTTGGGCTTTTATACTTATTACATGTTCTTGGTTTGGAACTTGGATTACATTGTAGAGCTTCTTCTTAGCTTTCCGGAACATCTTAAATCATTCCAATCGGATTTCGGATGCAAGAGTTATGACATTTGTATCAACGGACATCGAACGTCATTATTTTGGATGGCCATTTGCATAGCAGTCACTTCCAGCCCAATTTCGACCTTCATCCGTTCGTTATTTCTCAATTCTTAAAGAATGTAAGTTCTAGATCTCGTCGATATCTTCGATTTGATAGGTGGCAGGCCTCGTAACTCTTACCGAATCAAAAGTTATGACCATTTTCCCAAATGACGTCAGAGCAGAAAATTTTCCTTCACAAAACCGTCGTCGGGGTAGGCGTACCAGCCACAAGTCAGAACCCTAGCCCACCGGGGCGGGCCCAAATCAAGCATAAACCACCGCCGAGGCGGGGGTAGCCCAAAAAATGCGCGAAAAGTGCGAATTTTGGTCCAATTTGAGTCCGGAAAGGATTGTTTCGATCCGATTGACATAAGGACTTTCAAGAGAACTTCCAGGAGGACTTAAAGACATATGAAGAGACTTATATAAGGAGGAGAATCACAAGGATTAGGGAGAAGAGAGACTAAATAGAGGATTCAATTAGATTATATTAGAGTAAATTAGAACAAAACACTAGTTCTAATTAGATTTGGAGATTGAAGCAACTTGAAAACCATTGATGATCAAGAGCAGGAGCTTGAGGAAGATGGAGATCTATTGACAACAGATTTATTCTTTACTCAACTCTTATTTTTATCTTTCAATGTGTATTCAATTGTGGTTTGTGATGCCCCCAAAATATGTATACAACACCCATTCTGAGTCGTCAAAATACATGGTACAGAAACAACTACAACTTTATTAATACAACATAAAAACTGTGAGTTTAAATACAAATATTGTCATCTAGACAATATCCACACTCAAATAAGTCCTCATTACAATTATTAATACACTATTCTACAGAATAGTGAGGACTACTAGAACCATCATTCCACACCCCGACTAGTACTCGCTACATTCTCGCCTCCTAAGAAGAAAAATGGAACAACAAGAAAAATGGTGAGCTCAACCAGCCCAGTAAAGAACATTATGACTAAGATAATATATAACAAATTATCGTTAGTCCTCAACAGGGAAAAATCTAATAGAATACAATAGACAACCAGTTTTAAATCAATCTTCGCAGTGGAAATAATAATTCATTAGAAGAGTTAAGTAGAGAATGCAAACAACTATCTTCTATATATGAATTTAAAAGTTCATCGTCGATATTTTATCCCTGTAACATCAATCAATATATATCTGGAATCAAATATTCATCTTTGCACTACAGGCCAAAGATATTCATCAGTTGGTCATGTTCATCTAAACACCTGTTCATCTTTGCACTACGGGCCAAAGATATTAATCAGTCGGTCATGTTCATCTCAACACATGTTCATCTTTGCACTACGGGCCAAAAATATTCATCAAGAAATCATTCATCTTTGCACTACAGGCCAAAGATATTCAGTAATATCATCATTTAGGACTGAGAATGATGAAAAATATTTTAAAGAAAACAAATCCAGTGAAACAAAAGAACAAGTATTAAGGATTCACACTTTAAATAATCCAAGTTCAAAAATACTTCATAAATAACCAGATTGGAGTAAAATTTAAGAATAAAGATCAAAACATAGATCCAATCAAAGATAGGAATCATAACAGACAATTTTGGACACAGAAAAAAAAAATTATTTTTTCTGTGAATAGTGTCGTATTCGTGAATAGTGTCGTTTACGTGAATAGTGCCGTATACGTGAATAATAACTCCGACCTCAAAAGATAGAAATTTCACAAAAAAAAAATCATCACGCTTCGTGAATAGTACTTGTGAATAGTAACTCGTGAATAGTACTCATGAATAATAACCCCGACATGAAAAAGTTCCAAATTTGATAAAAATTTCCAACCAATATTTCGGCATAATGATATTGAAAAATAATATCATTTTCGAATAAAATAACATCCCTTACCTCAGAAAGAATAGTACTTCTGACTGGAATACTGAATATTGTGCTGAAAGAACTTGCACCGTATAGCAATACTCAAAGTACTAAAATACTCACAAATACGCTCGATGTTATAGAGAGAGAAAGAGAGAGAAATCTTTAATTTCTGGTGTGATTTTCAATTCTAACCTAAGCACCCTATTTATAGGAAAATGCTTAGAACACCAAAGCAGAAAATTTAATAAAATATTAATATATATATTAATTTGTCTACGCCCACTTAGAATCATCTGAATTCAGTAACTTAGCATGTGTTAAAGATGCCCACCAAACACAAAAAACGTTTTTCTTATTTAAATTATTTTAAACTTCCAAAAATCAATTATTCCGGAGCTTCGGAACTTCAATAATTCATAATAAATAGCCTTTTTGTCAGAAAATTCGAATCTCGCTATTTTTTATAGGATATTCAATTCTCTACAACTTTGCAGAAGAAAGTTTTTCCAAATTCTAAACAAAATTGACCGAAATCCACAAACGGGCGATTTTACAGGCTATAATCAAATTTCAGTCAAGAAATAGAGTCCACCGACACACAAAACATGTGTTAAACAACTTTTGCAACAAAAATACTCTTCCTCCTCATATACTCATATATCCCACATTCATTATAAAAATATCATCATTATTATATTATAATAATATAATAAAATATTATTTTATCAGAAAAGATAAAATATCAATTTTTAACAATTGTCACTTTAAAAATTTTCTCCATCTATATCCACATAAAATTAATATTTCTCTCATCATATAAATCAATAATTAATTATTCATAAATAATATTACAGAATCACAGTACTGGTTGTGACGCCCACAAAATTAGGTATACATCACCCATCTTGAGTCGTCAGATACATGGTACAGAATTCAAATACAACTTACTAATACCGCTGTCGTGTATAATACGACAAAATACAACTGTGAGTTTGAATACAATAATTGTCTACTAGAGATCATACAAACTCAAAAGGAGTCCTCATTACAATTATTAATACACTATTTCTCAGAATAGTGAGGACTACTAATGTTATCCTCTGGACCGTCACTCCATTCCCCGACTAGTCCCTGCTATGTTCTCATTTCCTGAAGAGAACAGTGAAAGAAAGGGTGAGCTCAACTAGCCCAGTAAGAAATATTATGACTAAGATAATGCAGAATAAATTATCATTAGTCTCCAACAATGTTAAACTGATAAAATATAATAGACATCAAGTTTAACTGCAGCAGAATAAGCAATCCATTAAAAGAGTCAAGTAGAGAGAATTAAATCTACTATCTTTTATGATTTAAAAAGTTTTTCATCACTTTTATCGCTGAGACTCAGCTCAATAAATAATCCACATCATTAAATCATCCCTGCACTACAGGCCAAGGATATTCTTTAGTATCACGACCACGAATTATCCATGCACTACGGGCCAAAGATAATCGTGTTTTCATCAACGGTCCTGATCATGCCATAAAATAATTATCTTTGCACTACGGCCGAAGAGAATCCATAGCCATAATCATACCAAAAACTGTCCATCAATGCACTACGGGCCAATGAGGACTTTTTCCACATCATTTGTAATATTACGGTCATGATTACACCGCATAATCCCTGGTCATAATCATACCAAGTCCATCTATGCACTACAGGCCACAGATGACTTTCAACATAACATAAACATGAGGATGATGACAATGATATAAGAATTTAATAAAACAAGTTCAAGAATTAATTTGTCCATGAACCAATAACGTCCAAATTGTCCACACGATACTGTTTTGTGGTGTAAAATTCAAGAATGCTCAGAAGAATATTTTCCTGAAAAGATACTGGATGAAGCGCAAATATCAAGGATATTCTACTAATTTCATGGAGTGTAGAAGTCAAAACTTTAACCAACTGAGTATAATAAAGAATGGAATAACAACAGAAATCACCATGCATGCGGAACTTCGCACAGGCAGGTTATTCCAACAGAATACTAAATAACGGAACCAGGTCAGGTGAAATTCACACCGACAGGAAGTTTCCAACAGAATAATAAATGCGGAATAATAAATGATGGAACCAGGTCCGGCGTATAGCACAGACATGATATTCCGACAGAATAATAAAGACAGAATAATAAAAATGGAACCAGGTCCGGCGTATAGCACAAACAGGATATTCCGACAGAATAATAAAGACGGAATAATAAAAATGGAACCAGGTCCGACGTATAGCACAGACAGGATATTCCGACAGAATAATAAAGACGGAATAATAAAAGAATGTCACCAAGTATAGGGTAGACCGCGTATACAGGTTATTCCAACAGAATAATAAGAAATGGAATAACAACAGTTCTCTTCATGAATAAGAAAGAATAACACCCCTTACCGTAACAGAAACTGGATATAGAAGTAGTGAAGTAGCAGAATACTCTTCTTCTTTCTCTCTATAATTTTCTCTCTATAGCTTCTCTCTATAATTTCTCTCTCTAGAGTTTCAATGAATTCGTAAGAAAATAATGAAGGAATGAGCTTCTATTTATAGGAAAATGGAATGCATAGTAACTAATCCATGAACGGTCCAGATTGATTTACTTTAATCTGACAGTCCATATTTAAAGAAAAATCTTTTAAATAAAATATAATATATTCTATTTATATAAAAAGATTTTTACTATGCAAATACTATGCAACACTATGCAAAACACTATGCAACACTATGCATAATAAAATATAATATATTCTATTTATAAAATAACTTTAATAAAGTATTCTGTTTTATATAAAAAGATGTTTCTGTTTTATTACGTTAATAATACGAATAAAACAAAACGTCATCATCGCTATAATAATTCATATTATTAATCGATAATAATTGAATCAAAATGAGCGACTTCTCACATAAATATCAATAATCAATACCGTGTGCTACTATGCAACAACGCGTATTACTGTACTTTTACTACCCATTAGTTCAACAGTATCAACGGTAAAACTTCCGCCGTTATTTTCAATAAAATATTTTTGTCGTTTTCTCAATCCGACAATAATTCCGTTGTGGGGTCCACCAATAATTGTACCGTCGTACGAATATTTTTCGACACAAAGAATATTCCCTGACCAATCGAATATAATATAAGAACTTGCATACTTTGCAAAATTTATAAATACTACCCACAACTATAATATTATCTCAAATTCACACCATAATATAAAAAAATTATTTCGAGAAAAATAATTCTTTATTCATAAAATCTGGGGTTTCACAATCTCCCCTCCTTATGAAATTTCGCCCTCGAAATTTACGTACGTACCTGGTATGCCGAACAGGTGAGGATACATTGACTTCACTTCAAATTCTAACTCTTGAGATATAACCTTTGAGTGTTGAATACGATTCTTCTTATCCAAGATTGTAATACGTATCTCTTCAAATGTTAAATCATCCGCTATCTCGTCCGGTTCTAAATTAATAATGTGGTTCGGGTCGTCCACATATTTACGTAACATCGATACGAAAAAAAACGTTATGAACACGCAATATATTTGGCGGTAAAACGAGTCTATAAGCCACAGTTCCTACTCAATCGAGGATTTCAAATGGGCCAATTAAATCGAGGGTTGAGATTTCCTCTCTTCAGCAACTCTTGCTTCTAAAATAACACCCTCTTGAACCTTCTTCTTCACATTCATCAGATTCGGGTATGTAGCTTGAGCGTCTTTAACTTTATCGATTAAAGTCAATTTTACTCGTATATTCGTTATCTTCACGTGGGTCCATAGAGTCTTTAACTCTATCTTCATCATTTGCAAGTTATACGAAATGAGTCTTTGTGTTAACAACATCGCACTTGTAAACGCATACGATCTTCTACTCAACACGTCAGCTACCACGTTCGCTCTTCCACGATGATATTGAATAGTACGATCGTAATCTTCAACTGCTCGAGTCAACGTCTTTGGTGCATGTTACTTTCGTTTTAGTTGAAAAAAATTATTTTAAGGGTTTAAGAAATGGGTTTCGTACTGGTGTCAATACAAAATTCGATTTCACGCTCTGGGGTAGGCTAAGAAGTCTTCAGGAATACGTCAAGAGATTTATTAATGATAAAAATATCATTCAAAACTGTTACTCACATCCAAGACTTGGATAGTACGTCACATTGATACCAACTGTGACTTCTATCCCTTAACCTAGATAGCACCTCACAATGATACCTATCAACTTATTATCGTCATTCACGACGTCGCCTACAGAAAGTCTGGCTTCGGTGCATTCCACACAAGGAAGTCATCAACAAAAGGATCGGGGCTCTTTACTTATGGCTTGATATGACAATGATTGAATTTAGTGGTTTGGTTGCTTGAATTCGCATAATAGGTTGGTTAGGAATATGAAAGCTAACAACCTTACGAAAAACATGATGAGTAGTTAACCAATCGATTCCAAAAATCACATCAATGCAAGTATTTTCAACGAGATAAGATCGATAGGTAACGTGAAAGTGTTTATTTGAATCAAACAAGATTTAAAAATAGTAGAGGTAACGAAGGCTCCTACTAACGAAGTTTAAACCAATAAGTCAAAGTCTAACTTCTCCGGAGTCAAATTTAAACGTTGAACGCAAGCAAGAGAGAAAAAATAATGGGTAGAACAGGTATCTTATAAGGTATAGACTTCACAAGAGTTTGAAATTAACTTACCCGTAATAAATTCGTTCTGGTTTCGCAACAAATGCTCTTATTTAAACTATCGGATTTGGTTTTGCTATAGAGTACATTCCACCTTTAGTTGCTTCGTCGCATTCCTGATCCATGATTCGAATCATTATTCTCCGATCCATATCGAATTGGGGTTGACCGTTATGCACAGGATAATTCCGAATTCGATGTTGGATTCTCCCAATTGTTGTACAAAAACCAAAATCCATTTCATCTATTTTGGCTTTATTAGATCGGACGTCTTTTTCTACACTATCAACGCGTCGTGCGGCTGTTACCCACGCATCATCTATTCTTCTTCGTTCAGTTGTTTCTGCTTTCATCAAAACTTTGATCAGCGCGTTCTCAGATTCCAGCTCTAATATCTTATACTCTGCCAAAGAGTGCTTCTGTTCAAGCATCGCACATCGGGTGACACAATTTTGAATTGTTGCATCTCTTTGTTCCACGACCGCCTGCCGTTCTTCAGCCTGCTCTTCTAACTCATGAACACGATTTTGTAATTCTAAGTTTCGATTATAAAATTCGTCTAACCAATTCTCTTCAGGTTCCTCTTCTTCGTCTTCTTCCTCTTCCTCCTCACTCTCAGCTGCTACCTCTGCAACTAGCTCGGATGCAACTATTAGTTCTTCATTCACCACGTAGACATCTCTAATTTGTCCTTCGTCTAACATCACATTATCCTGATTAGTGATTAAAGGTGTCTCGATGGTCTCATTCACTCCATTGTGAACATTTTCAGCTGCCATTTTCAAACACTGCCACAAAACAAAGATTAATTGACATGTAACATAATATCTCTAAACTTTGACCAACTAATTTAAATACAAAATAAATTTAAGTAGGTCATACTAGCGAAGGAATTCCCTGTCTCTCCCCTCCTAGTTCTAGTCTCACATCTTAACCAGGGATCATATCCCTAAGCTCTGATACCAACTGTGACGCCCCCAAAATTAGGTATACATCACCCATCTTGAGTCGTCAGATACATGGTACAGAATTCAAATACAACTTACTAATACCACTGTCGTGTATAATACGACAAAATACAACTGTGAGTTTGAATACAATAATTGTCTACTAGAGATCATACAAACTCAAAAGGAGTCCTCATTACAATTATTAATACACTATTTCTCAGAATAGTGAGGACTACTAATGCTATCCTCTGGACCGTCACTCCATTCCCCGACTAGTCCCTGCTATGTTCTCATTTCCTGAAGAGAACAGTGAAAGAAAGGGTGAGCTCAACTAGCCCAGTAAGAAATATTATGACTAAGATAATGCAGAATAAATTATCATTAGTCTCCAACAATGTTAAACTGATAAAATATAATAGACATCAAGTTTAACTGCAGCAGAATAAGCAATCCATTAAAAGAGTCAAGTAGAGAGAATTAAATCTACTATCTTTTATGATTTAAAAAGTTTTTCATCACTTTTATCGCTGAGACTCAGCTCAATAAATAATCCACATCATTAAATCATCCCTGCACTACAGGCCAAGGATATTCTTTAGTATCACGACCACGAATTATCCATGCACTACGGGCCAAAGATAATCGTGTTTTCATCAACGGTCCTGATCATGCCATAAAACAATTATCTTTGCACTACGGCCGAAGAGAATCCATAGCCATAATCATACCAAAAACTGTCCATCAATGCACTACGGGCCAATGAGGACTTTTTCCACATCATTTGTAATATTACGGTCATGATTACACCGCATAATCCCTGGTCATAATCATACCAAGTCCATCTATGCACTACAGGCCACAGATGACTTTCAACATAACATAAACATGAGGATGATGACAATGATATAAGAATTTAATAAAACAAGTTCAAGAATTAATTTGTCCATGAACCAATAACGTCCAAATTGGTCACACGATACTGTTTTGTGGTGTAAAATTCAAGAATGCTCAGAAGAATATTTTCCTGAAAAGATACTGGATGAAGCGCAAATATCAAGGATATTCTACTAATTTCATGGAGTGTAGAAGTCAAAACTTTAACCAACTGAGTATAATAAAGAATGGAATAACAACAGAAATCACCATGCATGCGGAACTTCGCACAGGCAGGTTATTCCAACAGAATACTAAATAACGGAACCAGGTCAGGTGAAATTCACACCGACAGGAAGTTTCCAACAGAATAATAAATGCGGAATAATAAATGATGGAACTAGGTCCGGCGTATAGCACAGACATGATATTCCGACAGAATAATAAAGACAGAATAATAAAAATGGAACCAGGTCCGGCGTATAGCACAAACAGGATATTCCGACAGAATAATAAAGACGGAATAATAAAAATGGAACCAGGTCCGGCGTATAGCACAGACAGGATATTCCGACAGAATAATAAAGACGGAATAATAAAAGAATGTCACCAAGTATAGGGTAGACCGCGTATACAGGTTATTCCAACAGAATAATAAGAAATGGAATAACAACAGTTCTCTTCATGAATAAGAAAGAATAACACCCCTTACCGTAACAGAAACTGGATATAGAAGTAGTGAAGTAGCAGAATACTCTTCTTCTTTCTCTCTATAATTTTCTCTCTATAGCTTCTCTCTATAATTTCTCTCTCTAGAGTTTCAATGAATTCGTAAGAAAATAATGAAGGAATGAGCTTCTATTTATAGGAAAATGGAATGCATAGTAACTAATCCATGAACGGTCCAGATTGATTTACTTTAATCTGACGGTCCATATTTAAAGAAAAATCTTTTAAATAAAATATAATATATTCTATTTATATAAAAAGATTTTTACTATGCAAATACTATGCAACACTATGCAAAATACTATGCAACACTATGCATAATAAAATATAATATATTCTATTTATAAAATAACTTTAATAAAGTATTCTGTTTTATATAAAAAGATGTTTCTGTTTTATTACGTTAATAATACGAATAAAACAAAACGTCATCATCGCTATAATAATTCATATTATTAATCGATAATAATTGAATCAAACTGAGCGACTTCTCGCATAAATATCAATAATCAATACCGTGTGCTACTATGCAACAACGCGTATTACTGTACTTTTACTACCCAGTAGTTCAACAGTATCAACGGTAAAACTTCCGCCGTTATTTTCAATAAAATATTTTTGTCGTTTTCTCAATCCGACAATAATTCCGTTGTGGGGTCCACCAATAATTGTACCGTCGTACGAATATTTTTTGACAGAAAGAATATTCCCTGACCAATCGAATATAATATAACAACTTGCATACTTTGCAAAATTTATAAATACTACCCACAACTATAATATTATCTCAAATTCACACCATAATATAAAAAAATTATTTCGAGAAAAATAATTCTTTATTCATAAAATCTGGGGTTTCACAATGGTAATCAGGCCGTTCCTAGGAAAGAGGGGGCTTTCCAATAAGAATTTCTCCTTACTGGCGCGCAATTAGGTGACCAAACCTCTCCTTAGACAAAACTTTCTAGACATTGCCAATAATATTTTCTAATAATATTATTCATGTAATATGAATTATTGCTTCGATAATAGAAAATACTGTGTAGTGACAATTATTGAAACAACAGTAATATAAAAAATTAACGCAACAATTATTGAATCAATAAAATAAAATACTGAACAATAATTACTGTAACAATTATTGAGTAGTGCCTTCTTACGTAAGAATCAATTATTAGTGCAATACCGTGTGCTACTGTGCAACAACGCGTATTACTGTGTTTTAACCACCGGGTATTCCAACAGTATTAACGGTAACAACTACTCCGTTATTTATAAACAACTTGTCATTGTTGTTTTCTTCATCCAATCGCTTTCCGTTATGGGGCTCACAAAAGACTGCGCCGTCGTACGAATATTCCCCGACAGCAAGAATATTCCACGACCAAAAGAATATTCCCCGACAACAATGAATATTTTATAACCACCTGCTTATTTAAAATATTTGCGCATTTTACCCATAACTAACCACATTAATCAAATCAATCCTTATTATTTCAAAATAATAAATAGAGGAAATTAAATTTCATTTATTAATAATTTGGAGTCTTACATGGATTCTTAATTTTAATTCAATAATCATGAACTAATTATTTGTTTGAGATTACAATGGATCTTATTGTGTAGTTTATTTTAATATGCTTCGATATCAATTATTATGTTCTATTGTGAGGATTGTCTATTGTGATTTGGACTTAATTGTTTAATTGATTGGCCATCAATTACCGTGATAATCTATATGAACTCTAGAGATGAAGTATTGATTTATATCTTATTATGATAGCATGTGTCATGAATTTTGTCAATAATAGATTTTTTTTATTATTGTTAAGGTAGAGATATGCTTAACATCGCATGTAATCGGATAGAGAACTTATTCTTCGACCTTCTTCAATTGTAATTCACATAGAGATATAGTGGGTTAGTTGATTAAGGTGTTTAACGAATTTCTATCTTAATTGTGGATTGATGTTAATATGGGTATTATGCATCGAGAGGTGGTTTTATCTGCTTTAGTGTTATTGATTTACAGTTCAGGATAGAGAATAATTGACGAGAAGTGTGTTAACTTAAATGAAGCAATAAGTGAAGTTGTGATTTAAATCTCCGTTATCTTAATTTAACTAGTGGTAATTAGAATTAGTTTAATTTATATAATTTGAAGTTCATTCGTTTAAATAAGAATGAGTTGGTTACGGGTTAGTACTTGGTGATTTGTATTAACAATTCCTCGTAGGAATGATATTCTACTTTCACTTTATTACTTGTTGACCACGTATACTTGCGTGTTGTGCGTAATTAGATTTTACCCAATAAGTTTTTGGCACCGTTTCCGGGGAATTAGTTTAATATCTCTTTGCCAATATTAATTTCAATCAAATTAGTCTTAATTTAAACATTTTTATTTTTATTTTTAATTCTCTTCCTATATTTCTCTCTTTTTAGGTACCATGGATGACTTTGCGTATCAATGGCCATACACGAACATGACTCAACCAAGGGAAATGGGGCTTGATGGACTTAATGCATTTTCTACAATGTTAGCACATATTGAAGAACTTTCGAGGAAGTTGGACATTTTTGCAGTCCAATGGAGTCAAAGGATGACAGTTATGTGTGACTATTGTGCTTGCAATCATCCGAGTCATCAATGCACCATCAATCTTGGACCGGTACAGTATGGTGGTAACGAACTCAATCAGTATGCATATGATAATTACCATCAAGTTTGGGGGTATCACCCGGATTCGTCATAGAGCTACAATTATGAAGACCAATACTACGCTCCAAATTCAACATACACACCAGAATTTTCATGTCCACCTCCAGTGCCACAAGAGACAGATAATTCAAGGTTGGAGGAATTGTTTTTCAAGTTCATAGCAGCAAATGAGGAGAAGATGAGTAATCAAGCGAGGTCAATTCAAAATCTGCAGAACCAGATAGATCAAATGCTCAAAGCCTTGAACATCTGTCCTCAAAACAATTGGTGTTATGATGAGGATTCCGAAATTGATGAAGTGCCCGAGCCAAATCTACAACTGAATGAGACACGAGATGTTGAAAAAAAGAGACAAATGGGGATAATGACAACAAGGTCGGTAAAGAACTAACTATGAGTACCAACGAGGATGAGCCGATGTTATTAGTGCCCCAATTTCCTTCTCCACCAAAGTTCAAGGATCCGGTTAAATTTGCAAAACCATGCCTGTTAGGTAGTCATGTCGTCGGCGAAGCTCTTTATGACATGAGACCTAGTGCAACAATGAAGTCGTGGTGGGAAGAAAAAGAGAAGATAGACAAAGAGCTGGTGTTTGACACACTTCCATGCCCACATATGATCACAAACACAATGGAGATAACACCTAGTCATGTGCCCTTCTTCATGGAGATTATACCGAGTCAAAGCATGCTAGGTGACTTTGATGATATGGCCATCGCTTTTGGGAACCTCCCAAAGGATTAGTTGCTACTGATGGATGGAGGGTTCCTCAATTACCGAAGAGGAATTAGATAGCGTTTACCAGACAAAGTCAGGCTGAAAGACTATAATTCAAGCGCTAACTGGGAGGCAACCCAGGAATTTTTTTATTTATTTATATGCTTTCCTAGTTTATTTAGTAGATAGGAATCCAAGTGTTATTCTAATCCATGTTGTCTCTCTTGATTGCAGGTATTGGAGGTTCAATGGATAGGAAAATGATCGTCGCCGCTAACGTCACCATCACCACAAGCTTAAATGATTACAGAGAAGTCCTTGTCCACTTCATGCTTTATTTTACAATGAGGACATTGTAATTGTTAAGTTTGGGGAGTTAAATAATTTAGGTTTATTTATGTTTGCATTCATGTAGTGTAATTGCATAATAGTTTGCATAGTAGAGTAGTTGCATAATAGTTTTTATTTATTACTAAAAAAAATTCAAAAATTCAAAAAAAAAAATATTAGTTAGTTAGTATGTTCATCTTGCCTGATTCCAGCTGTTAGATAGTTCAGTTTATTTTGGCCAATGATGAGATTGGAATTGGGTAGACAAGTATAGTACTGACTATTAGAGCTTTGATGTGATTTCTTATTAGGAATTGAGTCTTTTTCTGTTTGAAACTGGTATAATAAGGATAACACAGTAAAAACAACTTATTGATTGATTAAGTTTAAATTGATACATAATGGGATTCTAAAGGATAATGCTAGTTTGAATGAAAGAATGACAAGAATAAATAGTGATGGCTAAAGTTAGATAAGAACCTAAGTTTGGGGGAATATTTGGGGTATATAAGCTAAAAAAAGAAGAAAAAGGAAAAAAAAATGGAAAAAGAAAAAAATAGTATGAATAAACATTGTGGCATGCTTGTCTAGTTTTGTGGCCTTTGTTACTTGATTAAGTAAGCCCGAGGGAATTGTCTTTACACCTAGCGCCCTAAGGTCTTAATGGTTTGGGAGTCGTTGGTCGAAATCTCGTTAAGTTAGCATTGAAAAGCCTAAGGGAATAAGACATTGCATAGCTATGTGTATGTAAACCAAAAGAAAAAAAATGAATAAAATGAGAAATAAGAGCAAAAAGCCCCCGTAGATGAAAAATAAAGCATAAGTATCCCATGTTAACCCACGATATTGGTAATTATTTGATTTTAGTTGGATCTAGCTTATTTTTGGATTTCTTGAGTTTATACTGTATGATGCCTTCGAAGAGACTTGTTATGTGTTAAATTTGATTATATATCAGTTAACATTGTTGTGGAGCACACACGCACTATATTCGTGATAACAGTCTAAGATTTGATGATTGATTGAGAAGTTACTGATGAGTTCTGATATGATGTATTATCGTGTTTACTTGATTTTTCTAAGGCCGGTTGAATAGACTTGTTTCTGTCATTACTGCTGGATTCGCAGGCATGTAGATTAGTTGCATTGCATTATTGTTTTGTGTTTTTGCTTGAGGACAAGCAAAGGTTTAAGTTTGGGGGTATTTGATAACTAGGTTTTATACCTACTTATCTGATATCTGTTACTTGAATTATTTGCTTAATCTTATGTTTTTTAGTTACTTTTCATGCATTTTTTGTTCGTTTTGTAGATTATATGCTTGGGAGTTGAAATCGCAAAGAATTGGTATGAAAACGCAAAGAAAAGCAATCCGGACATCGTTTGGGCTTTTATGCTTATTTCATGTTCTTGGTTTGGAACTTGGATTGCATTTTAGAGCTTCTTCTTAGCTTTTTGGAACATCTTGAATCATTCTAATCGGAGTTCGGGTGCAAGAGTTATGACATTTGTACCAACGGACATCGAACGTCACTATTTTGCATGGCCATTTGCATAATAGTCACTTCCAGCCCAATTTCGACCTTCATCCGTTCGTTATTTCTCAATTCTTAAAGAATAAAAGTTGTAGATCTCGTCAATATCTTCGATTTGATAGGTGGCAGGCCTCGTAAATCTTACCGAATCAAAAGTTATGGTCATTTCCCCAAAGAATGTCAGAGCAAAAAATTTTCCATCACAAAACCGCCGCCGGGGTGGGTGTACCAGCCACAAGTCAAAACCCTAGCCCACTGGGGCGGGTCCAAATCAAGCATAAACCCCCACCGAGGTGGGGGTAGCCCAGAAAATGCGCGAAAAGTGCGAATTTTGGTCCAATTTGAGTCCGGAAAGGATTTTTTCGATCCGATTGACACAAAGACTTCCAAGAGAACTTCCAAGAGGACTTAAAGACATATGAAGAGACTTATATAAGGAGGAGAATCACAAGGATTAGGGAGATGATAGACTAGATAAAGGATTCAATTAGATTAGATTAGAGTAAATTAGAGCAAAACAATATTTCTAATTTGATTTGGAGATTGAAGCAACTTGAAGACCATTGATGATCAAGAGCAGGAGCTTGAGGAAGATGGAGATCTACTGACAACAGATTTATTTTTTACTCTACTCTTATTTTTATCTTTCAATGTGTATTCAATTGTGGATTCTTAATTTTAATTCAATAATCATGAACTAATTCTTTGTTTGAGATTACAATGGATCTTATTGTGTAGTTTATTTTAATATGCTTCGATATCAATTATTATGTTCTATTGTGAGGATTGTCTATTGTGATTTGGACTTAATTGTTTAATTGATTGGTCATCAATTATCGTGATAATCTATATGAACTCGAGAGATGAAGTATTGATTTAGATCTTATTATGATAGCATGTGTCATGAATTTTGTCAATAACAGATTTTTGATTATTGTTAAGGTAGAGATATGTTTAACATCGCATGTAATTGGATAGAGAACTTATTCTTCAACCTTCTTCAATTGTAATTCATATAGAGATATAGTGGGTTAGTTGATTAATGTGTTTAACGAATTTCTATCTTAATTGTAGATTGACGTTAATATGGGTATTATGCATCGAGAGGTGGTTTTATCTGCTTTAGTGTTCTTGATTAACAGTTCAGGATAGAGAATAATTGATGAGAAGTGTGTTAACTTAAATGAAGTAATAAGTGAAGTTGTGATCTTAAATCTCCGTTATCTTAATTTAACTAGTGGTAATTAGAATTAGTTTAATTTATATAATTTGAAGTTCATTCGTTTAAATAAGATTGAGTTGGTTACGGGTTAGTACTTGGTGATTTGTATTAACAATTCCTCGTGGGAACGATACTCTACTTTCACTTTATTACTTTTTGACCACGTATACTTGCGTGTTGTGCGTAATTAGATTTTACCCAACAACCACTCTACGATTCCGTGAAAGGCCCTCCAAAGCAGACACACTACAATTCTCGATGCTCTACGATTCTACTTTGGCTTCTGCAATCTCTTGATCAGCTCGATAGACTATGATTCTGGTGAAACCTATTAATTACATCTCAAGACATAGATCAACCTAACAGCTTTGATCTTTTCATTATACATTCATTTACTGAATGATAAACATTAAAAGCTTAGATCAACCTAATAAATTTGATCTACCACTAAGTCCTTGTACATATATTCCTTGAAGGACTTTACATATAATCATGAATATTTATTTTCAACATCAAAATTAAATAGGCAATCTCCCAATATACTTGATTGTGATCTCCTCTGTTACAACCCCGACAGTAAAAAGCCTACTCAGATCCCCCAAAAAAGTCAGAGCATCATCGATCGACTGAAAAGATTTAACGAAAACAAGCGAGCTAGGGTTTCATTCATTTGCCCCCAAAAAATCCCTTACTAAAAATGGAATTTATTGGCATGGAAGATGAACTGGAGTTGGGCGAGCCTCTTGATTCGATGGGTGAGTCTCCAAGGTGTTATTGTAAGACCCCAACTTTTTATAAATAAAATCAAATTTTCTCTATTTATTATTTTGAATAATAATGTGTTAATTTGATATAATACTTTGGTTATGGGTGAAATGTGCAAATTTTGCAAAATATGCAAGTGATTATAAAATATTCATTTTGACAAGGAATATTCATTTGGTCGTGGAATATTCTTGCTGTCGGAGAATATTCGTACGACGGTGCAGCCATTTGTGGGGCCCATTACGGATAAATGTCGGATGAAGAAACTTAATTAATATATATATATATATATATATAAATTCAAATTTTATTAAATTAGGTTTTGAATAATTCCTTTTAATTCGCTATATATATGATATGTAGCAGCCATTTTAGGTATTATTCATTAACCAAACCCCTAGCCGCTCTTAGAGAGAGACTAGATAGAAAACAGCTGCAGAAAATCCTCATCCTTGGTGGCTAGTACCGCGTTTCCTTCTTCTGCAGATCGTAGAACGATTCGTGTGGATACCGTTGAGACGCAATCCGTTTTAATTGCATTGGAGATTCGACCGCATCGATTCTAGCTTTAAACAATCGGTATAATTTCTAACCTTTGACTTAATTGAATTTTTCTTATGGATCCTGTTTTAGGGTTTCAAAATTTCCTTTAATTGGTTTATTTCCGTTGCGTTTCTATGCCGAAACTCAACAGTGGTATCAAAGCTACTTGCGAAACGATTAATTCAGATAACGTGTTTAATTGTTTTCGATATATATGATATGTGATGATACAATTTTATCGGTCTGAAATTGATTATATTGTTTTCGATATATATGATATATGAGGATACAATTTTACTGAACTGTTATTTGAGTATATGATATTTTGTAATCGACATATTCTAGTATTATGAATATCAGTAATAGATATGCATGTATATGATGTTCTGTTAATTGAGTATATGATATTCTGTAATCGACATATTCTGGTATTATGAATATCAGTAATAGATATGCATGTATATGATGTTCTGTTAATTGTATCTTATATAACGTAATAACAGTATACAACTTATGCTCTAATTGGATTAGAAGTATGCAAATTTAGTTTAATATGATTAATTGAAACTGGACTACCGCCAGGGGGAGACCCCCCCTTGGACCCCCCGTCGTAGCGCACGATGGCGTGTCCCCTATATGTTATATATAGTTTTTTAATTATATATAAATTGTTATGTGCTTATTGTGATATGCATGGTGCACAGTTATGGCCTTTTGACCTATAGGTTTGTGGTTTTTGGTTTTGAAATACGGCTTGCATGTCGTGCCTTTCTATAAATTCTAATGTAATATTCTCTTCTCATCTAAATCCCCTCGAATGTAACTCAAGGTTTCTTTATGTCATGTAATAATCTGTAATCGATGAAGATGTCAAGATGGAGAACACGATGGAAAGATGATGATGGAGAGGAGGCACATGCTTGAGGAAGATCCAATGGAAGCTATTTAGTTTAAGATCTTTTACCACCTTAGATTGACCTTCAATCTTTTATTAGCTTGAAAAGATTGGCAGTGGATTGGGCCATAACTGTGACACATTTAATTTTACACTTTATTTATGCTTGTATGTGATATGATATAATAAATAACGTGCATTCTTAATAAGATTAAAATGGTGAGATCTAAATTAATTTATAAAATCCCTCAATAAAATATTAAGTCTAAAATCAGATGCCTTCCAATGAATAACACTCATCAAGACCTTGATCAATAGATGTAGGTTTGCCAAAGCAAAGTACCTTATTTATCTAGGTAAGATGCGATAGGATAATTGTGATATCCAAACTGTTAAAATCTTTGGGCCCGACTTAACTAAGTTATCTCAATAGGATTGTGGACTTAGAGGCATCGAGTTTGGTAGGTACCATTAGATGGACTAGAAACAAACGTCGTTTACCAAACTATCCAGGAGTTATATATGATATAATTGACAAGGGGTTGTCTACCTAACTAATTGTGTTTTAAGAGATTAGCCAAAGCTAACTTAAGGCATAATGAAATATGGATCTTGGCTCACTAGAAAGATTTAATAGAAAATGCTTTCTGAATTAATGGTGAGGGCTATTAATTTGAATAAAATAGTGGGAGGTATATGTTGAATGTACTATTATCAATTATATAATATCAACTCTACAATTTGACTTATTATTTTTTGCACTTATAAATTGTAGATATCAAATGGCAAACAACAACAACACAAATAGTCTTTCATTACGATCAGTCCTTGAAAAGGACAAGCTGAGTGGAATTAATTTTCTTGACTGACATAGGAACTTGAGGATTGTCCTCAAACAAGAGCGTAAGTTATATGTCCTTGATGGGCCCATTCCTGCAGCACCAGTTGTCACTGCACCACGTGCGGAGCATAATGCTTACAAGAAGAATCAAGATGATGCTCTGGACGTGAGTTGTGTTATGCTAGCAACCATGAACGCTGAGCTTCAGAAGTAACATGAGTTGATGGATGCTTATGAGATGATCGAGCATCTCAAGAAATTGTTCGAAGGGCATGCTCGACATGAGAGGTATGATACAAGCAAGGCGTTGTATCACTGTAAAATGGGTGAACGTGATCCAGTTGGTCCACATGTGCTGAAAATGATTGGGTATATTGAGTACCTTGATAGGTTGGGTTTTCCAATCACTCCGAAAGCCCAAACAGATCTTGTTTTGCAATCTTTAAACAACAGCTACTCTCAATTTGTTATGAACTATCTTATGAATAAAATTGAGAAACCCCTTACTGAGTTGTTGATCATGTTAAGAACTGTCGAGAACAACATAAAAAAGGCAGGACCCGCTCCCATAATGATAGTGCAAAAGGAGAATGTTAAGGGAAATTAGAAAGGCAAGAAGAAGATAGGATCTAAATCTTTTGCCAAACCCAATTCCAAAACCAAACAGGCTTTAAAACCTAAAGGTGGGGTGGTTAAAGAAGGTGAATGTCACTTCTGTGGAAAACCTGGACACTAAAAAAGGAACTGTCATGCTTATTGGAAGAAGTGAAAAAAATGAAAGGAAGTACGACTTCTGATTCAGGTATATATGTTATAGAAGTCAACATGTCTACTTCTACATCATAGGTATTGGATACTGGATGTGGTTCTCATATTTGTGTTAATGTGCAAGGACTCCGAAGGAGTAGGACTTTGGTGAAATGAGAGGTTGACCTACGAGTTAGGAATAGATCAAAAGTTGCTGCACTGGCCGTATGAACTTATCATTTATCTTTGCCCACTGGGCTAGTTTTAGAATTAGAAGATTGTTATTTTGTGTCTGCTATAAGCAAAAATATTATTTCTGTTTCTTGTTTGGACAAGAAAAATTTTTCATTTATAATAAAGAACAATCGTTATTTGTTTTACTTAAATGATATTTGTTATGGTGTTGCACAATTGTTTAACGGTCTCTATATTCTTGATTTAGAAATGTCTATCTATAACATAAATACAAAACGATTTAAATCAAATGATTCAAATCTGACATATCTCTGGCACTGTCGTTTAGGCCATATAAATGAGAAACGCATATCCAAACTCCATAAAGATGGGTTCTTGGATTCATTTGATTTTGAATCATATGAGAAATGTGAGTCTTGTTTATTAGGCAAGATGACTAAAGCCCCTTTCACTGGACACGGTGAACGGGCTAGCGATGTATTGAGACTTATACATAGTGATGTATGTGGTGGACCCATGAGTTCGTTAGCAAGAGGTAGGTTTTATTACTTCATTACATTTACTGACGACTTTAGTAGATATGGATATGTGTATCTTATGAGACATAAATCAGAATCCTTTGAAAAGTTCAAGGAATTCAAGAATGAAGTTCAAAACCAATTTGGCAAAAGCATAAAAGCCCTTCGATCCGATCGAGGAGGTGCATACTTAAGCCAAGACTTTGATGACCTTCTAAAGGAGTGTGGTATTATATCACAGCTCACTCCACCTGGAACACCGCAATGGAATGGTGTATCTGAGAGGAGGAATCGAACCTTGTTGGACATGGTACGATCAATGATGAGTCATGCAGATCTTCCAATAAGCTTCTGGGGTCAATGCCCTAGAGACAGTTGCATTCACACTTAACCGTGTTCCTACAAAGATGGTTCAGAAGACACCATATGAGATGTGGACTAGGAAACGTCCTAGTATGTCAGTTCATGAAGATTTGGGGTTGCGAGGCGTTTGTAAAACGTCTGGATTCTGACTTGCTCAGGACCCAAATTTGATAAATATAATTTTGTGGGATACCCAAAGGAAATAAAAGGGTATTATTTCTACAAACCTTCTGAGAACAAAGTATTTGTTGCTCGAACTGGTATTTTTCTAGAAAGAGAATTTATCTCTAAAGGAAACAGTGGGAGGAAAGTAGAACTCAAAAAAATTCGAGAACCACAAAATATCATTGAACCTGAGTTGGAACGTGAGCAGGAACCACAAGATATTGCAGAAAGTGAACCTGCTCAAATTACACAAGAATTCGTAGATATGGTAGGACACGCAAAGAGCCTGAGAGATATTATGGATATCCTGTAACTCAAAACGGCGATGTGATGCTCATAGATCAAGATGAGTCTGCTTCCTACCAAGAAGCTATGAATGGACCAGATTCTGAGAAATGGCTTGAAGCCATGAAATCTGAGATGGACTCCATGTATACTAACCAAGTATGGACTTTGGTTGATCCACCCGAAGGGGTAAAAGCCAATCGGTGCAAGTGGGTTTTCAAGAAGAAAATCGACATGAATGTGGTAATGTACAAACCTATAAAGGCCGACTGGTAGCAAAAGGTTTCAAACAAATTCAAGGTGCTGACTATGATGAAACCTTCTCTCCAGTGGCAATGGTTAAATCCATCAGGATCTTACTTGCTATTGCAGCTTTTTATGATTACGAAATCTGGTAGATGGATGTCAAAACTGCTTTCCTTAACGGAAATCTCCTTTAGGATGTGTATATGACACAACCTGAGGGTTTTGTCACTCCAAAGGATGCTGGAAAGGTATGTAAGCTGCAGCGATCCATTTATGGATTGAAGTAAGCCTCTCGGAGTTGGAATCTTTGATTTGATGAAGCAGTCAAAGAATTTGGCTTTATTAAAAATGAAGATGAACCTTGTGTATATAAGAAGGTTAGTGGGAGTCACATTGTATTCCTAGTATTATATGTTTATGACATATTAATTATTGGGAATGACATTCCTTCCTTACAGGCTGTAAAAACATGGTTAGGAAAATATTTCTCCATGAAAGATTTGGGCGATGCTGCCTACATTTTAGGTATCATGATCTATAGAGATAGATCGAAAAAAATGCTCGGCCTAAGTCAAAGTACATATATTGATAAAGTGTTGAAACGGTTCAGCATGTAAGAGGCGAAAAGAAGAAACTTACCCGTGACTCATGGTGTAAAGATCTCTAAGGCCCAATGTCCTAGATCACAAGATGATGAGGAGCGTATGAGAAAGATCCCTTATGCTTCGGCAATTGGATCTATTATGTATGCAATGATATGTACTCGTCCGGATGTCTCATATACTTTGAGCATGACGAACAGATACCAGTCGAATCCAGGTGAAGGTCACTGGACAATAATCAAGAATATCCTCAAGTACCTGAAAAGGACTAAGGATTCATTCTTGGTATATGGAGGTGAAGACGAACTGGTAGTAAAGGGTTACACAGATGCTAGTTTCCAGACTGACAATGATGACTATAAGTCTCAGTCAGGTTTTGTGTTTTGCCTTAATGGTGGTTCTGTTAGCTGGAAAAGTTCGAATCAAGAGACAATATCTGATTCTACAACAGAGGCTGAGTATATTGCTGCTTCTAGTGCAGCCAAGGAGGCTGTATGGATTAAAAATTTCATCACTGAACTTGGTGTTGTTTCAACCATTGTTGATCCGGTTGCTCTATACTGTGATAATAATGGAGCCATTGCACAGGCTAAGGAACCAAGATCTCACCAACGATCCAAACATATACTTAGGCGGTACCATCTCATCCGTGAAATCATTGATAGAGGAGATGTACATATAGGAAGAGTGTCAACAGATGATAATGTTGCAGATCCACTGACCAAGGCTTTGTCGCAGCAGAAGCACGACGGTCACACTAGTTCCATGGGTATTAGATACATGAGTGATTGGCTCTAGTGCAAGTGGGAGACGGTTAGAGTTTATGCCCTAGAGGACAATTATTTGATATAATTGTTTAACATTTTGATATTATATTTGATTGAATAAATGAATGATTTTATTATGGTTTTATTCACTGCGTTATATAAATGTTAACATAATAAAATCATTCATTTATTCAATCAAATATAATATCAAAACGTTAAGCAATTATATCAAATAATTGGCCTCTATGGCATAAACTTTAACATTAAGGACTTAAAATGTGTGTGTCGTATTTTATACGTCATTTAATAGTTAATTTTGGTGAACAACAATAGGGTGATGAGAACACAACTTTGGAAGCGTGAAAAATGCACCCCATTAGAATGAGGATGACAAAATTATATTGGAAGCTTAAAGGGTGTGTTGCCACTATCATACATGATGTCTAACCACATACAAATTCGTGTTATCATAAGATATAGTTATGCGCATCCACTTGTTGCCTATATCTATGAGAATTATCTATATAATCTTGGAGTATGATTGGAATATAATCCTCAGTTTGAGATAATGGAGATAATTATATGGCAAGAAGATACACATCATTGGAATGAACAATATAGTAATCTTCTCGTTCTTCTTTGGGGTCTAATGGGTCAACCAAGGTTAATTCTCAAGTCTTGTGATATCTATTATAACTTAGTTGCATGGCCTCTCATGAAGGCTTCCTTGAGCATTTTCCAAATATTTTAATTCCTAAAACAGTTATCGAATATACCTTTATGTAAAGTATCATTGGTTTGGAGTGTGAGTACTGTTATTTGTATTGAAACTCACAATTTATATGTTGTCGTATTTTACACGACAGTTTAATAGTTGTAAATAAGAATATTTGTATTTTGATTTAGTAGTGTGTATTTGGCAACCCAAAATGAGTTGTGTGAACCTATTTTGAGGGCGTCACATAATTGATGACAAAAGTTATGTTGCAATGAGATAAAAGCTCATAACTGTTGCACTGTGCAGTGAGATATAACACAAAGCTTTGCTGCACAAACAAATGCATTGATGCACTATGCAGTGGTATATAGCACAAAGCACCTTTAGTTAGTGGAGCCTGAGATTCTACTTAAAAATATTTGTCAAATACTGATTTTTGGGACAGTGCAAAACACCTAAAAACAACTATTATTTTCATTAGCACCAAACACCAACAAATGCATAATATGTAAATCACCAAATAGATGCATACAAATACAATAATATTTTCAAAAATAAAAACTTTTGCATTAAAGCACTTTGTTCAACATATACAACCAATGTCATATAGCTGTCATAGATAATGTGCACCACTGGCATAAAGTAACCCAACTGTCATTGTTTGCCAATAGTTTTCCGAAACATAAACTAAAAACATTACTCAATTTGCCAATAGTGAGCACTTTAACTATTTAGTTCAACAAATACTACATAATAATTACTTAATTAAACTCTTACATAATCCAAATAATACTAATAATGCCCATCATGCACAACTTGAACTAGATATCCACAACTTTCTCTTTTGCCTTTGCATCCTGCCTTGCATTCCTTCCATTAATGAGTTGATTTGCATAAATCCAATTTCTTCCCCTAGATTGGAATGTAGATGGCCTCATGGCTGACATGGATATTGTTGAACTTTGAGTATTCCCTTGGCTTTGAGGATTTATTGTGGCTGAAGTAATTGTTTGACTTTGAGGATTTCCTTAACTTCTAGTTGAAATCTGAGATATCTAGGAAGAATTAAACAATAACAATTAGTGATTAAACATTGTCAATAAAATATGTAATGTATGCTTTAATAAAGTAAACATGTCACACTTGTCAAAAGTATTTACCCTAGTATGTTGTGTCCCACTTGATATGTAAGAAACCCCACTTGCATATACATAGATGCCAAACCCACTTCCCCCTCTCCTTGATGGCCTACCTCTTCCTCTTCCTCTTTCTCTTCTCTTCCTTAACCTCCGGTGCCTGAGGGCCTATCTATCCTCTACCAACAATTTCATTGTGTGCATCTCCACCTCTCTCTGCACTACTTGATGCTCCTATACTTGATCCATCTGTTGCAGCTGTATGAATTAAATATGTAATGTTAGTTTTATAAAAAAGTATAAACTAATCAAACTTTAAATTAATCTGAGATTTATAAAACTTCAATTCTTCTATCTACCATGCACTGCCCTCCTTTTTCAGACGTGTCAATGTTAAAACTTTAATTTGACCATCAACAAGAAGGGCAGTTACAGAGATTACACAATTATTCTTTTTATATATTATCTCAACTTTACCTTTAATCAAAAGAAAAGATAGATTGTCTTTTCAAGCAAAGAATCATCTACTACTTTGTAAGCATAATCAGGTGATGTTGAAATTTCATACATAAATTCAAACTAGCCTTGGTACTATATATAACTGGTAATATAACACATACTCATCATCATTATACCATAAAGTTTTGTAATACTCACCCACTCACGTGGATAAATATTAGAGAGATATGTAATAATTTATTAGACTCTTTTCTTATAATTTTTAATTTTTTATTAATATGATGTGCATTAATAAGTTTAATAATTATAATTCAAAATAAATTTATAGCAAAACAAAGGACATACACTCGTGCAATCCATGAGATTATAGTGGAGTTTATATATTTACAAACACACACACCACTATCACTATTACAAATGAAGTTTCCTTTTATTTTCCATATTTAGGGAAATTTAATTACACCTTTATATTTACATAAATAATATTCATAAATAATTTTATTCTAATCCAAACTTGATGATAATTAAATCTCTAAAATATAAAATAAGATATAATTTCATACACACACACACACATATAAAATTATTATTATTTTTACGTTGAAATAGTCGACAATTATGTACTCATGTCATGATAGATGAATACATACACATGCATGTTGCGGGCCTCCGCCTGACATGTGGGGCATGCAGTATGTATGTGTGTGTATGTGGACGTTATGTGACTTTTTTATTTGATAGTAGCATTATTTTTAATATTTTTGGAACGTTTGGAATACCAATAGATTTTAAAATCTTGTATGTAAAATATGCTTATAAGTAAGTAGTACCATATTACATTTATATTATTTTAATTGAACGATATTAATACTTATATTTAAAACACAGTTCAATTTTTAATTAATTGAAGAACCAACCGAGTTAACTCTTATCCGACTAGATTGACTCCGTAGTGTTTAATGTTATTTTTATGTGAATTTTGTGAACATAACCAAAGAATTTAGTATCAAATACTATGTTTTTATACATAAAATATGGTTACAATATTAAACACAAATTATTATTGAATTAAAAATACATTTAACAGAATAACAAAAAATTGAATAAACATGTAACGTACAGACAACCCGAGCTTTGCAAATGTATGTGATAATTAAAGAAAAATGATATATATGTGAATAAATATTTAAAGAAGTTAGATTGTGATCAACGTGAAAATGTATGTGATAAATATAATAAAGTAAAATAAGATTTTTCTTAATTTCATGTATGCACATACATTGCAATCATAATTGAACTGAAAACTTTCGCAATATATAACAAGAGTCGTGTACAAATTATTAATTATTTAATCTGAGTATCTTTTTGTGACGCCCTCGAAATAGGTACACACCACCTATTTTGAGTCGCCAAATACATAGTACAGAAACAACTACAACTTTATTAATATAATTGTCGCGCAAAATGCGACAACACATAAACTGTGAGTTTAAATACAAATATTATCTTCTAGACAATATTCACACTCAAATAAGTTCTCATTACAATTATTGATACACTATTTTATAAAATAATGAGGACTGCTAAAACAACTGTCTTGAAACATAACTCCACACCCCGACGAGTTTCCGCTATATTCTCGCCTCCTGAAAAGAAAAATGGAACAAAAAAGAAAAGGGTAAGCTCAACTAGCCCAGTAAAGAATATTATGACTAAGATAATGTGAAATAAATTATCGTTAGCCTTCAATAAATCATATAAATATAATGGACAACCAGTTTTAAATCAATATTCGCAACGAAAATAACAATTTTTTAGAAGAGTTAAGGAGAGAATGAAATCTACTATCTTCTATGATTTAAAAGTTCATCATCAATATTTTATCCCTATAACATCAATCAATACACATTTTGAATCAAATATTCATCTTCGCACTACGGGCCAAAGATATTCATTCGTATCACCAGTTGGTCATGTTCATCTCAACACATGTTCATCTTTGCACTACGGGCCAAAGATATTCATCAGATAATCATTCATCTTTACACTATAGGCCAAAGATATTCAGTTATATCATCATTTAAGACTGAGGATGATGAAAAATATTTTAAATAAATGAATCAAATGAGATAAAAGGACAAAGATTATGAATTCGTACTTTAAATAATCAAAGTTCAAAAATACTCTATAATAAACCATAGTGGAGTAAAATTCAAGAATGAAGATCAAACTATGGATACAATCAAAGATAGTAACCATAATAGACATCTTGGACAAAGAAGATAAATTTTCATTTTTTTGTGAATAGTGTCGTATTCGTGAATAGTGTCGTATACGTAAATAGTAACCCCGACACAAAAAGGTAGAAGTTCCACAAGAAAAATCATATTTCGTGAATAGTAGTCATGAATAGTACTGTATTTGTGAATAGTGTCGTATACGTGAATAGTAATATCGACATGAAAAGATAAAAATTGCATAATAATATTCATATCAATATTTCACCATAATGATATTGAACGAAATAACATCATTTACGAAGAAAATAACATCTCTTACCTCAAAAGAATAGTACTTTCAGCAGAAATATCAGGTATAAGGCTGAAGGAAACTTGCACTGAATAGCAACTCTCAAAGTATTTAAATACATACAAAAATACGCTCGATAATATAGAAAGATAAAACTTATGATTCTGGTGTGATTTTTAATTATAACTAAGCACCATATTTATAGAAAAATGCTAGAACGTCGAAGCAAACTTAACTTGCTACCTGATGGCTTTACTTGCTACTATTCACGCACACCACTTTTGAAATAAAATTTCAGCACATTTCTCACCAACCAAAAGTGGGGCCCACTCATTATAAAAAATTTCCAAAATATTTTAAATTTAAACAATAATCAGCAACTTCAATAATTCATATCAAATATAGTTTTTATCAAAAAAATACGAATTTTATGTCCATTCCATAGAAAATTTAATTCTCTACAACTTTGTAGAAGAAAGTTTTTCTAAATTCCAAACATAAAATACCAAAATTCACAGACAGACGATTTTTAATACCTCCATTCCGATAAAATACTAAGAAAACACCTCAGCATTAATTCCTTCATTTATATCCGCATAAAAATAAATATTTCTTTATCATATAAATAATTAATTAATTATTCACAAATAATATTACAGAATCACAATAGTGATAATCAGGTCGTTCCCAAGAAAGAGGGTGTGACGCCCCCAAAATTAGGTATACATCACCCATCTTGGGTCGTCAGATACATGGTACATAATTCAAATACAACTTACTAATACCACTATCGTGTATAATACGACAAAATACAACTGTGAGTTTGAATACAATAATTGTCTACTAGAGATCATACAAACTCAAAAGGAGTCCTCATTACAATTATTAATACACTATTTCTCAGAATAGTGAGGACTACTAATGCTATCCTCTGGACCGTCACTCCATTCTCCGACTAGTCCCTGCTATGTTCTCATTTCCTGAAGAGAACAGTGAAATAAAGGGTGAGCTCAACTAGCCCAGTAAGAAATATTATGACTAAGATAATGCAGAATAAATTATCATTAGTCTCCAACAATGTTAAACTGATAAAATATAATAGACATCAAGTTTAACTGCAGTGGAACAAGCAATCCATTAAAAGAGTCAAGTAGAGAGAATTGAATCTACTATCTTTTATGTTTTAAAAAGTTTTTCATCACTTTTATCGCTGAGACTCAGCTCAATAAATAATCCACATCATTAAATCATCCCTGCACTACAGGCCAAGGATATTCTTTAGTATCACGACCACGAATTATCCATGCACTACGGGCCAAAGATAATCGTGTTTTCATCAACGGTCCTGATCATGCCATAAAACAATTCATCTTTGCACTACGGCCAAAGAGAATCCATAGCCATAATCATACCAAAAATTGTCCATCAATGCACTACGGGCCAATGAGGACTTTTAATTTTTACATCATTTGTAACATTACGGTCATGATTATACCGAATAATCCCTGGTCATAATCATACCAAGTCCATCTATGCACTACAGGCCACAGATGACTTTCAACAAAATATAAACATGAGGATGATGACAATGATATAAGAATTCAATAAAACAAGTTCAAGAATTATTTTATCCAGGAATTATTAACGTCCAAATTGTCAACATGATACTGCTTTGTAGAGTAGAATTCAAGAATGATCAGAAGAATATTTTCATGAAAAGATACTGGATGAAGCGCAAATATCAAGGATATTCTACTAATTTCATGGAGTATAGAAGTCAAAACTTTAACCAACTGAGTATAATAAAGAATGGAACAACAAAAGAAATCACCATGCATGCGGTACTTCGCATCGACAGGTTATTCCAACAGAATACTAATAACGGAACCAGGTCAGATGAAATTCACACTGACAGGATGTTCCAACAGAATACTAAAGACGGAACCAGGTCCGGTGTAAAACACACAGACAGGATGTTCCAACGGAATAATAATAAAGACGGAACCAGGTCCGGTGTAAAACACACAGACAGGATGTTCCAACAGAATGATAGAAGAATGTCACCAAGTATAGGGTAGACCGCGTATACAGGTTATTCCAACAGAATAATAAGAAATGGAATAACAACAGTTCTCTTCATGAATAAGAAAGAATAACACCCCTTACCGTAACAGAAACTGGATATAGAAGTAGTGAAGTAGCAGAATACTCTTCTTCTTTCTTTCTATAATTTTCTCTCTATAGCTTCTCTCTATAATTTCTCTCTCTAGTATTTCAATGAATTCGTAAGAAAATAATGAAGGAATGAGCTTCTATTCATAGGAAAATGGAATGCATAGTAACTAATCCATGAACGGTCCAGATTGATTTACTTTAATCTGACGGTCCATATTTAAAGAAAAATCTTTTAAATAAAATATAATATATTCTATTTATATAAAAAGATTTTTACTATGCAAATACTATGCAACACTATGCAAAATACTATGCGACACTATGCATAATAAAATATAATATATTCTATTTATAGAATAACTTTAATAAAGTATTCTGTTTTATATAAAAAGATGTTTCTGTTTTATTACGTTAATAATACGAATAAAACAAAACGTCATTATCGCTATAATAATTCATATTATTAATCGACAATAATTGAATCAAACTGAGCGACTTCTCACATAAATATCAATAATCAATATCGTGTGCTACTATGCAACAACGCGTATTACTGTACTTTTACTACCCAGTAGTTCAACAGTATCAACGATAAAACTTCCGTCGTTATTTTTAATAAAATATTTTTGTCGTTTTCTCAATCCGACAATAATTCTGTTGTGGGGTCCACCAATAATTGTACCGTCGTACGAATATTTTTCCGACACAAAGAATATTCCCTGACCAATCGAATATAATATAACAACTTGCATACTTTGCAAAATTTATAAATACTACCCACAACTATACTATTATCTCAAATTCACACCATAATATAAAAAAATTATTTCGAGAAAATTAATTCTTTATTCATAAAATCTGGGGTTTTACAGAGGGGGCTTTCCGATAAGGATTTATCATTACTGGCGCGCAATTAGGTGACCAAACCCCTTTCCTAGACAGAACTTCCTTAGATATTGACAATAATGTTATCTAATAATATTATTCAAATAATATGAATTATTGATCTGATAATGGAAAATATTGTGCAGTGACAATTATTGAAATAACAATAATATAAAATATCAACGTAACAATTATTAAATCAATAAAATAAAATATTGAACAGTAATTACTGTAGTAATTTTTGAGTAGTGTCGTCTTACAGAAGAATCAATAATTCAAAATACTGTGTGCTACTGTGCAACCACACGTATTACTGTATTTTAACCAGTAGGTATTCCAACAGTGTTAATGATAATAACTACGCCGTTATTTGTAAAAACGCATACTTATTATTTTTTTCATTAGATAATTTTCCATTATGGGTCCCACAAATGGCTGCGCCATCGTACGAATATTCCTCGATATCAAGAATATTTCACGACCAAACGAATATTCCCCAACAACAATGAATATTTTATAACCACTTGCTTATTTACAAAATTTGCACATTTCACCCATAATCAAAATATTATATCAAATTAACACCTTATTATTCAAAATAATAATTAGAGAAAATTCAATTTTATTTATAAAAAGTTGGTGTTTTACACGTTTCCTACTAAAGAGTGTTCTATTAATGCCTTTATATATTTAGGGAATTGATATTTTCACAAGTAAAAAAGTGATTCCACAAGGTCCTCTTCGCATTAATAATAAATGGGATCCATTTGGGTTAATTGACTTTTTGGTCACTGTATTAGGGGTCAATTTTCATTGTAGTTATCGAATCTTTTTTGTTACAAATGCATTACTATACTCGAAAAAAACTTACAAAATTATCATTATTTATGATTCCATCCAAAAAAGTGACATGAAGTGCGGAGTAGACTAACAGTTGACAGGTGTTAATAACGTGACAGATGACGTGGATCAGGTTAATTCATATTTTGATCATTGCACTAGGGGTGAATTTTCATTTTATTTACTGATTTTTTTTAACATTCTTGTTATCGAAGTACAAATAATATTACAAATTAGTGATTTTATAATTTTTTGTCCAAAATAATAATAGAAAAGCTTACTTGGCAAACAATTGACATATAGATGTGGAATATTCTAACGAGGTAGCATGTGTGGATCAGCTTGTAGAAATAAAATAAAATGTTCATTTAGAAGAATAGAAAAAAAAATAAAGTCAGACTAATTATTTTAATACTCCATAATATTATAAGAAAATAATTAAAATTTTTATAAAAATAAACATAATTTAAAGAAAAAAAGTAATTAAAAATCAAAATTCATCTTCATCTTCAAACCACGAATGTTGGACTTATTGAAAAAAAATATTCTACACCTTATGTACATCAACTCTTTCTCACTATGGACCAAGTCGGAACTACATGACAAAATCTAGTTTATAAAATAAGTTCCTCTAAAACTTTGTATATTCGTCGGAAAAGAAAAAACAGAGAAAAGAAGAGCGGTAAATTGACGATAGCGGCGAAGCTACTTGTTCGATCATTTTGTAATGAGAGTGAAATAATTTCTATTAAACCGATTTTTGCAGAAGTCGCCAGGTCTGATGGGGTTTATTAGGCCAATTTTCTCCTTTATTTTGCTATTTTGGTTTAGTGTTTAGAAAGTTTCAAATTGAATATGGTTTTGGAAATTTATAGATTTAAAAATTAGCTATGAAACTCTCTTCATATGTTTTAATATTTTGTAATAAAATTACTAATCTGTAATATTTTTGGTGCTTCGATAACGAAAATGTAAAAAAAAAATTACTAGTAACTAAAATAAAAATCACCCCTAGTACAATGACCAAAATATTAATTCATTAACACATGTCAACTGTTAGTCTACTCAGCATTTCTCTTTATTTTTTTGGTCGAAATCATAAATAATGACTATTTTATAAAAATTTAAAAATATAGTAATACGTTTGTAACAAAAAAAAATAAAATTAATAATCAGAATGAAAATCGACTGTGAGTACAGTAATAAAAAAATCAATTAACGTGGATAAATGTGAAATATATATTGTACAACTATATCAATTATCTTCTTATGTCTTTTCACTGCGAAACTAACATTTTTACTCACTATCTTCTTATGTCTTTCTTTCTGTCACTAAAAAAATTCACCGACTGCTTCTCGTGTAACAAACATTTATATATATATATTTATATGTACAGGACATATATATACATATGTATCTATATGTAATTTTCCTTTAGCCGACTTACCGGCAACTTCGAATCCCTCCGATCCCCGGCGATCTCTCAAGGCCCATACAGTGTATGTAGACTCTCTCTTACTCTATACTAGTAGCTGATCAGGGATCACGTGACCTCAAGCCTACACAATCTTCATCTTTTTCATTTATTATTTTATTTTGTTTCTCCATTCTCTCAGTTTTATGTTGATCTCAAAATTTAAATCTTAAATTTCAATCCTTTAATTAGCGATCTGCATTATTCTGCTTATGTATCAATTATTATTGGCTGCCCTCCAAAAATTATTTGTACTCTTTAAAATTTAATTTGGTGTTTGGTGTGCTAATTATATAATAATGCTTTGTTATCTTTAGTTCAATGTGGGGTCGATTAGGCTTGTGATGCATGATCCTAAAATGAAAATGAACAATGCTCGTGGTTAGTTTGTTTCTGAGTGTTATAGAAGGGGGGCGGGGGCATTGGATACATAAATTGGATCTAATTTATGTTAAGTTAGTAGTTTGGATTTTTGTTGTTGATGATTTGAGAATTTTAGATAGTTTGTCTTGTTGTCGTGTGTTTTTACGGTTGATTATATTAAAATAGAATGGAAATATATTATGTGTTCCAGTATCTCCGCCCCCATGGACAGGCAGATATGCAAAGTGGTTGGTTTCAACTTTTACGTGCTAATTGAGCAAGACATTTGCTAATTGTGTTAACCAAGAAGTGAACACTCTTTTGGTGTTTTGCTTATGGAATGCTCTCCTTAGTTAGTGACTTGGTGCAGACATATTGAATCTGTATATTAGAACATGCTTTGGATTGTTATATTTTTTTTGCATTGTGGAATATTAGTTTAGTAAGCAGCGTTTTACACAAGATTCTGCCTGATGGCATCTGTAACATTAACGGGAAGCGAGATAAAAAGACATTCCAATCAGCCAAAATTACATGCGACAAGTTGTCACCGAATAGAGGGCCGGTCTAAAAAGAGACATTCTATTTCAAGAGATTTAAATGCTCACATCTTAATGAAGATTTTGATCTGTGTGGGATGAAGTTTTTAATATATGGATTGATTGTCGATATTGAGTGAACCTATTTTGGAAGTGACCTTCTTGCTATATAGTCATGGATCAAGTAAACCTATTTTAGAAATGGCTATATACTCATGGATTGAGTAAAGCTATTAAATCATGGATTACAAAATTATCAGTTTAAAGGCCCCCCTACACACCCCCACACCCACCCACCCACCCACCCACCCACACACAAAAAAGAAAAAAAAGAAAAAAAGAAAAAAAGAGAGGATATGTCGAGGATTACAATGTATACTTTATTGTTCTAACTGACTGTTTTTCTTTTGGGATTTTGTGGGTGAGATCATTTTCCACGGACACGCAGAGTCCTTTGATATTATGTATTATGCGTCCAAAGTTTAAATTGACAGTGAATGTCTTTTGAAAACAGTAAACAATGAGTCATTAGAGACCTTACATTATATGTATGTGTATCTATATATAAATTACAAAACTTACACTATATAATGTGATATTTCGTGCCATTTCTTAAAGAACCGACATCAATACCGTCACATGTTTAAGAAGTATATGACTTGCACTTATCGAGGAAAAAAAGGGAAGAATCATATGACTTGCCCCAAATGCTTTTCGTGCTAGTTTCATGTATCATTATATCATGCAATTATGATATTCATTATGACCATTAACTTCTGACGCATATTGTCATGATTTAATATATTGTTGTGTGTTGTATCATCTTCTAGATATCAATTACCACCCACTTATCCCGCTATGCGCATCTTACTTTCTGACTGAGAGTGATTGTATTGTGCGTTACACCGAATGACATAAATGAGCTTGGGAAAAGTAAAATCGTAAATTTTCCCCCCGTAACATTAACCTAATCAATATTGTGATTCTTTTGAGTTAAGATCGGGAGAATACTCGTTACACAACAATAAATATTTATCCTACCTTTTTTGAGTTGTTTATGGAATAATTGTTTATCAAGTTGTGAAACCGGATGGACTATTATGGGCGTTAATTTAAATTACTTTCGTTAAATTGTTACAGTGCCATTTTATGTGCAAGTGATCTTTGGTGCATAGATGCCAACTGCAAATTTAGGGCCAGTAGTTCTCCAGAAGCAATGAAACCAGAAGAGGGAAATGATTCCCTGGACACTTTCATCAGACAGGCGATCGGTAAAGAACCTTATCTTTCTTTCTCAAGGACAAATGATAGCCCAGTGCAATGGATTCAATTACTTCATGCCTTAGACCAGCAAGGTACTTTGCAATTTTCTAATGTTTTAAAACACAATATCGTTAAAGGTAGATGGTATGCTCTAGATCATAGCAACGTCTCAATTTATATGCATATGAGGTAGATGGAATTAACGAATCTGTTTGTGGACCCCTTTTGATGAAGAAGCATGCCTCTTCAAAGAAGTAGTTAATCAAAATCCTGAGGTAATGTTTTTTGCTGGTCAGGTTGCTGGCAAGGCCAATAATGAGCCTTGAAAAAGTATGTTCAATATCATAGCCGGGATCTATTTGTGGCGTGTTATCCTTTACCAAATAATAGTTTATAGTTTGCAATAAGTTGGTACTGTAACTTATGTTAGAGCTTAAATGCATAAATTATAGACACAATTCACAAGTTGCTTGTTAGTTATATGATTATAAATCATGAAGTCGTTTAATTAATTTTTTGAACTTCCAAGGCTACCCTTGAGCAAATTCACAAAACCACTTTTAATCTGGTTGTTATAATCTAATTATATATATATATATATAGAGTCCGGATCTTAAGCTAACCTCTTATCTAACTCACTCGAGCTCACCCCCTTTTAGCGACGGACCCGGCAACGGTTCGGTTATACAACCGTCGTCTATACTTTTAGTGACGGACAATATATAGCGTCGCTAAAAGTATAGGCGACGGTTGTATAACCGAACCGTCGCCGAGTCCGTCGCTAAAGGGGGGTGAGCTCGGGTGAGTTGATTAAGGGATGAGCTTAAGATCCGTACCATATATATATATATATATATATATATATATATATATATATATATATATAGGGTCACCATCTATGGTAACTCCAACAACCAACTCTTCAGCCGTTGATCTTAGGCTCGATTTATTCCCTGTCGCTAGATGGAGTATCGACAAACATACTCTTTCTGGCGGCAGAAGAAATGTCCAAAACACCCTCTTTTATTGTCATCCATTCCGCTACAAGGAGTAACAACATGTTGGTTAACTAATACTTAATATTTCAGGTTGGTCAAAATTTCAGATCATTTCAAAATCAAAGTCCACTCTAGAACTACTACTTCCCCTATTTTCTTCACCTACTTTCTCTCCTCTTTCTCTCTAATTAATTTTTCATTAATTGGCACAAAATAATGCCAACTTGAGATTATTGACAAAACCCATCAAATAATTTGTGGGATTTTTTTCTCTTTCAAATTTCTTTGATTTCAAATGGGTAATCTATTTATTTGCATGACAAAGAAAGATTTGAAAGAAAATGGGTCAAAGAGCAAAAGAATGGGAATATCTCGGCAGAAATTGTTGACGGAGGAGTTATTACATAGGCAGGCTCTGTCCATGGCAATTCACTAACACCAGTTGTCTCAAAGGTTTGATGGATCTATGTCTTGCCGTATTGGATCAACCAGCTCTCACCGCCACAATCTTTCGGAGCCTTTGTCCTTCAATAATGGAAAACAAGTATTCATTGAAGGGGTCACATTTATTTGTATGTAGTAGACTTTTTTCCTTTTTTAGGTTATATATTTTTTAAAGTGATAAGATCTATAGCAATATTAAGTATTAATTAGCCAACCTGCCGCTACTCCTTGTAACGACAGGGATGAGAGTAAAAGAGGGTATTTTGGTCATTTCTCCTGCCGCCAGAAAGAGTATGCCTACCGCTACTCCTTCTAGTGGCAGAGAATAAATCGAGCCTAATCTCAAACTTTTATAATCATGATCAACAGTTGGGGAGTTGGTTACATACCCTTGAATCAATTTATGTTATGATTCACTATTCGAATTACTGTATAAATTTTACATCTCGATTCGAACTCCTCTATGTACCGCCTAGTACAACTTTACAAGCTAACATATATTACACATCGTAAACTACTATCAAGTATATCTACTAGAACCTAAACACGGTTCAAGAGCATATATTTAATTAAATCAATCAATCTCCATCGATACTATTGAACTTTATCAATCAAGTAGCATGTAATCTTTACCGTGAGTCCTTAACCTTCAAAAGTTGTTATTTGCGAGGGTGAGCTCGACAGCCTAGCAATTCTAACAGTTTTCATGCAGCACATAACATATAATAACATATTCAGTTCATGCATTCATAATCAATTGATATTTACTACACATGTTACTTCACACATAACATGCATAGAGATTTACTAAACAAGCATATCATCAAATCAACTTCCACATTTCATATATATCTCTCATATGTATTTCATATATATAGATCAACATTCTCATGGCATAATATAGCTCAATTAACAGTTATCGAATTCATATAACAAATAGGAACTGAAAGACTTGCCTGATTCGTAGTTTATCAAAACGACGCGGCCGCGCTACATTTAAGCTTGGGAGTGGTGCGGTCGCACTACTCCCTGTCAAAACCAGACTTAGGCTTTTTATTACCAAACATAATTCGTAGCACGACATGTATTCTGATACGTACTGTAAACATACATCAAGTAGGTTCTGATAGTTCTTCAAGTTCACATTTCAAATCATTTAGTTTTGAATTACATAGTTTTATGTTGAATTATTTACATCAACAAGGCTTAACAACTTCTTTTAACAAAGGTTCGAGGTTTATAAGCTTTTAAACCTTATATTAGTACTAATAACCTTCAATACGCATGTTTACATGTATGTATCTCATTTACATAGACATACCATAGTTCAAACTTTTAAAACATGCTTAAATAATTTATGTCATGCTTGGCATAATATAGCTCAATTAACAGTTATCGAATTCATATAACAAATAGGAACTGAAAGACTTGCCTGATTCGTAGTTTATCAACTACGACTTAACTGCTTGAAGCTTATCTGCACTTCGTGTATTCCTACATAGTTATATAATCATGGATTCATATCCATTAGTCATATATTTCATACATTCTTAATATAAGAACAAATATGGTTTCCTAACTTGGTTTCATTTTTACTTGAACTTAGGATTACCATGAGACTAGTTCATTCTACTATCATATTTATCTAAACAATCTTGTTCCATATCTTGTAGTCATTAAGGACAATATATAACCATAACTTAAGACTATGCAGTTAACAAACTGCTCTTGGTCACTCTGCAGAACGACGCGGCCGCGCTACATTTAAGCTTGGGAGTGGTGCGGTCGCACTACTCCCTGTCAAAACCAGACTTAGGCTTTTTATTACCAAACATAATTCGTAGCACGACATGTATTCTGATACGTACTGTAAACATACATCAAGTAGGTTCTGATAGTTCTTCAAGTTCACATTTCAAATCATTTAGTTTTGAATTACATAGTTTTATGTTGAATTATTTACATCAACAACCTTATATTGGTACTAACAACCTTCAATACGCATGTTTACATGTATGTATCTCATTTACATAGATATACCATAGTTCAAACTTTTAAATCATGCTTAAATAATTTATGTCATGCTTGACTAGTTGAGTGCACATATCATTCATATTCAAAGGCATAAATAACTCTATCATGCTTGCTTATAATGTCATAATGCAAGTAACACAATGCTCATCAAAGTTAGTTTCTAAAACTTTTAAATTTCTCTTTAAAACACATACTAAACCGAGCTTGAACACCTTTTATGTGCAATACATCTTGGAATTACATTTCTTATCCATCTGCGCACATAACTAGGCCACATTCACATGTTTCCAAAGTCGGAACTTAAAAGACACAAAGTTCGTTAAGTTTCGTTTTCAAAACTTCAAGTTTTTCTTTTAAAACACTTTAAACCAAGCTATATCAATCTAGTATATGCAAGGTAACTTTAAAACTACATTTCATGGACGTTGATACGCGTACATAGGGTCCAAGGTCAGAACTCAAAGGACACCAAATTCATCAACTTCCGTTTCTCAAAAATTTTAACTTTTCTTTTAGAAATCATTGTTAAAGCATTCCATTACGAGTAAAGTAATCTTAGCCATATGACATGTCTATTATCATGCATATTTATGTTTTATCATTTAGAACAACATATTTTATCGTCGGGAGCACTATACTTGCGTATGTGCTCGCCAATGTTCGAAAAAGCTAAATCGGTACGAGGCGTTTTTCTTTGGGTTATGCAAGGCGTAAGCGTCGAGGCGGAGCGAGGCGGAAACCTTGATTTAAAGACCTAAAAGTCCCCAAAAAATTATGAAAAAATACTAATATGTTATGCTAACAGAAAACTAGCAATTGGAAATTGAAAGGCAAGCTCTCTATATATAGCCAAACCATTACCCAATTTTGGTCTTTGCCATAGAAATCAAACTAGTGGAAGGAAGAAGAATCCATTAGACAAGGAGTTGATGGAAAGTGGTTAACCACTCCCTCCCCACCATTCCCGTAGCCATCATCACTATCTTCTAGCTTTTGATTTCATTGAGTTTTGAGCATGGAGAAATAGACTAGGCCAATGGCTTAGTTACGTGAGTAAGGAGAAATGACTGTGAAATTGGGACAAGGCTTATAACTCAGCAACTGAAGCTTAGTCTAGTTCCTTTTAATTCCCAAAATGAAATTTTAATATGTTAATGCTACTACACCAAGTAAAATTAGGAATTATTTATGTACTCATATCATATAGTCCCTGTACATTAGTCCACCTAATATTTTAATATATATAACATGTGTGGACTTAATTTAATTGCTCACTAATACCTTAATATCTCATTTTATTATTTGCTTACACATTAGTATTGAAATAAATATTTTAATAACACATTTATTTACTCCCATCTTTTGGAGTGCACATATAATTGTCTCATCACAAAGGATGAGATAACAAAACTTATTTAAATCAACTTTATGATTTAATTACTTTCACCATATGATTTTTGTATATCATTAATCCCAATATAATGTCACACTTTATCATAATGCTAAATTATTTAGCTTACTTAAATGATTACATACATATAATATGTACAACCTTTACACTTAGAATAATTAATATTTACTCTATTAATTATTTAAATTATACACTACATTAACATTTTTCAAATATTAAACCCTTGAACATATATTACCATATTATGTAATATATAAAAATACCAAAATTAATTAACATAATCATTTTATTTTCTTTATGTAAAGCACATATATTAATTCACCATTTTACTTAAGTAAATTACTCCTTTCATTTAATTTACTATCACGCCACTGCCACACAATTATATTATTCCATAATATAATTTTCAACTTAATTTAAGTTTACCAATATTTATTCTTGTTTAGTTAATTTCCATAACTAACCCACATTCAATTCATGCTTTGCTATCTAAATCCATTCATGGATAGTAGGAACATTACTTATGATCCTTTATATAACATATTAGCCACTAATATACAACTCTTAAAGTTCATATTACACAAACTCATCCTGAACCATCTGCAGACCGGCGCGGCCGTGCTAGTCTTAGGCTTGTGAGTGGCGCGGTCGCGCCACCTTAAGTTCAAATACAGACATGTTCTGCTTCAACATAAACAAAAACTTAACTCGCAAATTCTTTAACATGCTCTATACATGCTATCTCATTATACTAACCAACATGAATCTCCAATGACTACATTCTTCAATAATTTAGAAATTAAACTTCAAGTTCAACTCTTCTTTCTTTAATCTATACATTTAATCATATCCCAATATTAGTCAATAAATATCTGAAAATATTTATCTAAAGATATATCGATTTTTCTTCTCTTGTCAACAACGTACATATGTACAAGTCCAAACCTTGTACACATCGAGTCTTTAATGGCATTCAATATAGTACACTGAGTGGTTTCCCACAAACAACCAACAAATTAGTTTCCATCTCGTCTACACTGTTTTCACAATGAGTTAGATCGGTTACTAATTCGTATATACATCCGCTCTCTAAAGGAATCGTTTAGCTCAGCTCCTATACATCCACTATTAAAGGGTACGGTTACACTGCCTTAGACTTGATACCTACTCGTACAGATACTCAAGGAATTGGTGATTATCAAAGATATTTAATGTCACAAACTTACTATGATAAAATAATTTCACATAAATTATTTAATGCCGACAGATAAGTCTTATCCATCTTCTTACTAATTCATCTCTACAATGTATAATAAATATATAATAACGATATATATTTATTAAACACAACATCACTTATTACATAACTCATATTACCCTATGTAACACAATACATATATATATATATATATATATATTCTTATTCGAACCCTTCACATGCTTTAATAATTTTTATTTACTAAATTCTTATTTTAATAATTTCTGAAAATTCGGGTTCTTACCGTAATAGTAGCGGACGACAAGTACATCTGCTACTATTAGTAGTGGATGCCTGGATGGTGGTAAATTTGTAATTAATTTCGATTACTATCTGCTACTATTAGTAGCGGATGTACTTGTCGTCTGCTACTATTAGTAACGAATGTCATAATTTCAATTCTAATCTCGATCGTTTATTAGACGATAGAGATGATGTTTACCCATTTTGATTCATAGCAACTAATTGCTAATCATTCTCACACATATATATATATATATGTGTGTGTGTGTGTGTGTGTGTGTATACACACATATATAATCCAGGTTAAGTTATATCATATTATAGTATTTTCAGCTGTGGAAAATGACAAATGAGCCTTGATATCTACGACTGTCGATAGCAATATTTTGACCAAAATCAAGCATCGAGGGTCTATTGATCGCAAACTTTGAATAATTATTTATTTTCCCTTTCAGATCTTCCTGGTTGGCCCTTGCTAACTCCTTTGAAGGTTCAGATGCAGAAGTGTGACAAGTGTTTCCGAGAGTTTTGTTCACCGATCAACTACCGGAGACATATACGTGTGCACCGACGTTCTTTAAATTTTGACAAGGTTTTCCTTGTGTTTCCATGACTTAAATTTTGTGATTATATATGTGCACTTGTTACTATATCTGTATTTTAGTAATGTTTGATGGCCATTTGAGATTTAGAAGTTTCTCCTTAATGAAGGAAAAAGTTTAAAATGTTTTTATGGAACGTAATTGCAAAAAACTTCCCTTGGAATAGGTTTTCTTTCTTATTATTGTAAATGTATTAGCGTCTGATATTAAATCAATAAGCATTTATGCATTGCAGGAGTCTCACAAAAACAGGGGTTTATTGGGAGCATTTTGGGATAAGGTAATGGTTCGCATAGTCATTTTAGTGAGGGCCTTTATTGAGGTGCAATGCTATAATTAATTTTTGTCTTGTGCAGATATCTATGGATGAGGCTAAGGAAATTGTATCATTTAACGATGTGATTCTAGAGGTATTGTCTGAGTACTTAATGTCTTAAGTTAATCTCTTGAAAACTTTTGCGACCTAGGTTTGTTCAACAATTTTTTCCCCATAGTTCAGAGGACCTTATATCTGGCATCTTTGAAGCAGAAATGCTTCAAACAGGGTGGAGTATTGGGGGCAGATGGGAGGTTTAAATTGATAATTTCTATGAATGGTTTTATGTGGGAACATAGATTTCAAAAATTAGTACGTGTATTATAGTTTGAACTTAAACAAATTGATTTTTCATCATCTTTTTCTCATTAATTTTGGATGTCTGATTCTCCTAGTTTAGGATGATACATTTTGTTGTTGTCTTCATCATTGTTTTTAGAGTTACATGCACTTTGCATCCCCCAAGTTTACTCCATTTTGTACATTGCATCCTATACTTCAAAACGTGACACTTTGCATCCCGCACTTTTAGCGAAACCGGCACATAACATCCTTTAACCCAAAATCCGTCGCTAAAAGTGCAAAATCCAACACTTCCCCGTCACTTTTAATGACGGATTTTGGGCTAGAAGGTGTTATGTGTTGGTTCGTTAAATGTACGGGATGTAAAGTATCACATTTTGAAGTATAAGATGCAATGTGAAAAATTAGGTACACTTGGGGATGAAAAGTGCATTTAACTCTTGTTTCTATGTTATTCATAGTGTATCCATAAAAATGTTAATTTGTTACTACAAAGCACTGTAAAGCTGATATATGATATGTAAATTTTAATAAATAATTAGAAACATATTCTCATTGATCCGTCCTTTTATTTTAAAAGGTTGTGTCGTCATACTCATATATGTATTCGGTTCTTCTTAGTTGGTGCACCCCTTCTCTTCTCTCTCTTTCATATGTATGTACATATATATATTTATATTATATATAATATATATCCTAAAGATCATAAAGGTCGGTCTCTGTACTATTTGAATTTGTAGCAACATTGTCATGGGCTACCAAGTTGAGCTGCCTTCTTTTTTCCGCTTTCTAAATTTCAATATTTTAGTCTCTGTTTGGTTACAGGCTGGACTCCTAAATCCTGATTTAGACCTTGAAATAACATGGGATGATATCTAACTCTAATAGTTGGTATGTTGAGGGAGATGTTACTTTTATTATACTAAAGGCTGCTTCTGAAGCTTTACTTTATGCAAATTCTCTTTCTATCTCACTCAATTGAATACACCCAAGAGGCCAAGAATTCCATGAAAGAAAATTTTCTCTCAGTTTTAATCAGTGACATTTCATTATTTTAGGAGTTTGATAAAACTGAATAAAAAGTTCTGAATGTATAAGAAGATAATTTGAATGAGCTGAATGGATTAGAAGTTCTGAATACGAATGAAATAATGTATTTGATAAATGTTGGTCTAAAACATCTGGATACGTTTAATTTCTTATTTTAACTTTCTGGACTATTATGAATAAATTTATTATGTAATTACTAGAAATAAACAATATTATCTAAGAAAAATTAAATATAAACTTTTGAACAATATTTGATGTAGTATACTATTAATAATATAATTTTAGGAATAAAGCCCTAAAAAAATTAATAACATTATATCCATAAAATCAAAACAAAAGACTACAACAACATTCATTAAATTGGTTATTGATCAATTTTTTGTTAAAAAAAAATAAAAAACAATTTGTATATAACAATATTTGTTTACAATAGTAAAACAAGAGATATTGAATGTGATTTTTAATTGTCAATGAGGGTATGTAAGTAATACTATCATTCAACACTACTCTTTACTCATTCAGCCACAATTTTCTGGAAGAATCGTTCAGACACATTCAGAGTTTAAAAATTGCAAAACAAACGGTCTGAATGACTTATTGGGTCAGACTCTGTCTCATTCAAAAGTAAACAAACTGCCCATTAGTTATTGTTCATAACTGAGTATGTTTTTATTATGAAGTTGCTATTCAATTATATGATGAAATTTAATTCTAATAGTTGGTTTGTGGAAGTAGATGGTCCCTAGCATCTCACCTTTTAAGAGGTGCAGAGTATCAGTCTGTTTAATTGAGTCAAATGAACACACCCAAAATCATAGTCATTTATTCTTTACTATTTTTTGAGGCTAATTATTCCTCCCCTTTTCCTTTTGATGCCATTAAAAACTACTGCATTTTCGGGATGGGGGTGGACGAGGCAATGCTAGGAAGGGGTTGTCACTTGAACAGTGAAATAACCCTTGGCTCATTCCTCCCGTTTTAACCTCTGAGTTTCATTATTTTTAATTATTGCTTTGACTTGACTTTATTTTTAGGAAGTTCCTGGCTCTTCAATTATAAAGGCGTTGACATCATTTATCCGCAAACCAGGATTTTGTGCTTTTCCACAAGTTTATGTGAAAGCTGGCTCTGTACTCTTGGTAAGTTTTTTTTTCTTTCTCCCTCTCTATCTTCCTCCAACCAACAAACCAAGAAGAAATTTTATAACATGTGTGTTTTTTTGTTTCATGGGTTACAATTTTTCCTTTTCTTTTAAATTATCTATATTCTAAGGGAATTTTATTTGTAGGACGTAATCCAAGCTAGACTTTCCAGGCTTCCAATATCCTCCCAGGAGCTATTTAGTATACTTGACGATGCCAGTGAGAAAACATTCTTATGTGCCGGCACAGCAGAATCAATGCAAAAGTATGTCTTTGATGGGGAGGCTGGGAAAATTGGCCTTGAGATGAAGAACTTAGTTGCTTGCACCAGTTTCCTTGTTGAACAAAAACTGGTATTCATCTCCATCTATTAATGTTTACTTCTTGGGTTACTTGGTCATTACAGTTACCCACCACACACAATCCCCTTCCCCCCACCCCACCCCCACCACAAAAAAGAGAAAAGAAAAAAAAAACAAATTGAAACTAATCGCATTCAGATGAAATATAGCGGTCTTTCATTGTGTCTCATTGTGTCGATACATAATAATAGTATAATACATTCACTTGTAAGAGATATAGTCACTGGAATTACCACCAATGTGCATAGATGAGCTCTGTTTCTGTCTTCAGATCGTCTTACCGCATTACCTTTTCACTCCCACCACCTATTCCGTCTAATGTCTATATTATCTCTCTTTCACTTCACAATTAATTTAAGTTTCTTTTATGCTCAGGTTAAAGCATGGCTTGCTGACAAAGATGCTGAAGCTTTAAGATGCCAGAAGTTGCTTGTGGAGGAGGAAGAAGCTTCTCAAAGAAGGTAAGCTTCTCAAAGAAGCTCGTCTCTTCTTAGTTGTAAAATTAGTTTCAACTTTAACTTTCATTTACATAGGCAAGCTGAGCTGTTGGAAAGAAAAAGGCAAAAAAAGCTTCGACAGAAAGAACAGAAAACAAAGGAACAATTATACAAGGAGAAGCCAGAGTCAAATTGCACTGCTGATATATTAGAGAGCCCGCCTTCTGCTGAACCATCCAGTTCCCTATGTGAAGGCGATTCACATGCTTTAGAAGCACCTGCAGACAATGTTCTCTCACTCCGTAAACATGTGCACTTATTGAACAAATCAGAAGCTGTAGATATTGAAACCCAAGGTGGATACAGCAGTGAACATTTGGATTCAGGTAGTGCTCAGAATGCCGAATCTCGAAAAAGTTGGGGAAAAGGCCATCAGCATTTAGTCATCGCTAGATGGCAGGTACCAAAAACAGAAAAGCGTGGGCGAAATGGCTTTCGTCCTAGTCAGAATCTTCGTATAGTAAAACCGGAACCTTTGCAAAAGCGCACTTCCCACAGGGATACTAGGGCTGCTTCAGTCATTGGCAGTAAAGTTTGGACTAGGAAAGATAAAGTAGAAAATGGCGGGGAATGTGTGTTGACCAGAGTACGGGAAGAGGAAATAAACCAAACAGAACAATCTAGTCGTGAAGTTATGATTGGTTCTATATCCGTGACGGTGAGAAATTGTGATGCGCAGAGACAGGTTAATAGCAATTCTGAATCCCAAAATAGTTGCAGCAACGAGCATATTATGCCCAGAAAAATCAGTGGTCAAGACGAGCTGATGAAGCCAGAGTCTGTCCAGAGTGGCACAAATCGATCTACTGTCAAGTGTTGGAGGCCAGTGAGCACGCATGAGACCAGAGGTCAGTTTGCTGTTCAAAGTGGCAATCAAGAATCTGAGGATGATCCAATTCCAGGAGTGGGTGGTGATTGCACTGTGTCAGGTGAAAGCTGTCTTGGATCTTGCGAAATGGACGGAAAGGATGACGAAAGCAAGGAAATCATGCAGATTAAAGGGTTGCCATTCTCCAGCCACAGTGCAAGAGCTTTTCTTGCCCAGAGTATGCTCATTTCATGTCATATTTAATACGTTTTAAATTTACGTTTGTCTTGCAGCCCATTTACTAGTGTCTGATTAGCCTCCATTTCATGTAGGATGGAAGGAGGCTATCTCAGGGGACCATGTGACCCTGGTCCTCTCCCAAGAGCCAGAATGTCATGGATTTCATGATTCCCTAAATGACCGGCCTGTTGGAGCATCAACAACAAAAGAATCAGATATCGAGGAGCGTAGCATTCTTGGCAATGCGGAGAACCGGCTGGGAATTATGGGTGCACTTGAGTCTTCAACCAACACATGCGAAAGCCAAGTTTAGAACAAAGCCCGAAAAGGGTGTCAAAATAAAATACATTCCCAAACAGAGCGTTACCTAGGAGATAGAAGGGAAAATTTAGTTTGTTATACCAAATGTGCTGTTAATTTGCGACATTACATTCTTAGTAGCAGAAGGGTTCCAATTTTACTAGTTGCACTTTTGTCTTAAAATTGAGAAGATTTTGGAGGAAAATATTTTCAAACTGTCCTTTTCTTTCTTACATTATTGGGTTCCGTTGAGATTTTGGTTTAGATGGGGAGGTTGGCGTCCAGATTACAACTGTAATCAACTGGGTTTTCTAGTGCTGTCAGCCTGTCACAGAGTTATTATTATTAAGTTTTGTGGCCTTTAATGAGGTCTTTTGCATACTGAAATTGTTAAATTACATTGGTTCTAATTGTCTCAAATATTCAGTAAATTGGATTATGACTAGACCTGTTTTGTCTACCTCAACATTCGTTGTCGTGTGATGTTGGTGATTCCCCCTGCCGCGTGTATAGGCCTGAATGGCTACTTTTTTCCGAACCCGGGCTTGTTAATAAATTTTCATTTTGGAAAAGCTCTGGTTGTAGCTAACATTGTTTATGGTGCTTCAATTTGTTTGGGTTTTAGTTACCTGTTTATAACTTCCCAATGTTTTTTAAGGCTTACTAGGATTTACTATAACAGTCTGTTATATTAAGCTGTTTTAAGTTTTTTTATTTTCCCCATTTCCCCCCTTTTCTTGGCTAGGCAGGCAATGATAATTTAAGTTTGATTTGGTGGTAGGGGTCTTTGATAAATCTTGGAATGTAGACGTCTTCAATTTCCCAACCACAAACTTGTATTTTTACTTGAGAACAGAAAGAACGGAGAAAAAAAAATAATAATAACAAAAGGTCTAATCATCTAATGGACTAAACTTTCTTCCTCCGGAATTTTTGCCATTGACTACTATACTTTTTAAATTATTTACTCTGATTTCGGTCTTGCATTTCTCAGCTCACTTTTGACCGTGAGATGGGCCAAAATGATTGCAGATTTTTGCCCCCAGGTATGATAACTGATCATAAAAAAACACCTATTGTTTGCTGGCTTACTCTTGTGCTATGGTTGGATTGCATGTGGAATGACTCATTTCTATGGAACGAAAAAAAAACGTAGAATGAATTAAATTTGTGAATTTTATTCTTTGAACGAGGATAAAAATATAGAATGAATCATTCTTATTTCTTTTAAATTTGTGAATTTTATTCTTTGAGTGAGTATGAAATATTAAATTCCTTCAATCCAAACATAGATTGGTTCTATCTAATATGGGGTATCCCAATTATTTATAAATTTGGTTTTCAAAGTAGTATAGAAGAGGAGAAATGAAGATTACAAATAGAGAATAAAACTTCCTCAAAATCATCTAGATATACATTATTAAATAACACTAATAAATCGGTTCCGTCAAACAAATCCTCATGCTGCTGCTGTTGAAAACTGCTTTTAATTTTGTTTTTGTTTGCAAAATACAACCAATACTACTTTTGAAACCAGAAGTTTATAAAAGTAATTCCAACAGCGTGATCTAGTAAGAGAATCATATCTAGTCGCTTAGAAAAATATTGTTGAATATATATAGTAAAATTACATGGTGCCCTTGCATTTTCCCAAAGCACCTGCAAAATTATACACCCTTTATCGATGCAAGGTAGACAGACAATTATATTACAAAACGATTAGAAAGAATCAAATAAAGATTAAAAAAACTAACCAAAAATTTTGACCATGAGCAAGAGACCCAACAGAATCAGCTGAAAATCCAGACTTCCCAATAACTTTTTCCCCCTTTCAACTCGTCATTTGCGCTCCCCCAACCCCCCTTCCTTCTTTTCAGGTTTTTCACCATAATACAAGATAGATCTATGTTCTAAAACTGCTATTTATGGTGGCCAAAACAACCAGATTAACATCGCATGCACTCCAAAACCATAAAGCATTGCCATTTCTGCTTTGGTCTTGAAAGCATCGACACATCAGACCACCTTATCCCAACTGCTCAGCGGGATGTGGATTGTCATTATCTTCCGTCTAAATCTGTTCACCGTGAATTATATACATTGTGAGACAGTAAACTGACATCTGCTATGTAATGTAACACCATATCATATGACATGACACTGTGCCACCAAGAAATGGGAACATGTGCAAGCGTAAAGATAAAAACATAAGATCATCCTACAGGTCTCATTGTTGAGATTATTATCAATGATGAATTGGGAACCAACTTTAGAAGATGGTGAAGCCACGCCCCATTGTATTATGATTCCATAATAAAAAAAATTGAGCTAAAGATAACCAAAATAGCAATCAATTTAGGTAAGTGGGGGGGGGGGGGAAATTACCGTCCCAAGGATATCATTTTATATCTATCCCCTAATAATATTCAAGAAAAGAGCTTGCCTGTATATCTTTCAAGGGTACCATTGCCATTCAAAGAAATAGGTACAAGCCTTCTTTCTTGACCCAAAGTTAGAATATCCTGCATCCTTTCTGGCCAAACAGAGTTCAATCTGCGAGCAAAATCCTCTACTTCCCTGCAGTTTGGGGAAAATATAGCAAGTAAGGTCGCCCAATTCAAGTGATACAGGAAACACTGAAGCATATACCTTTTCACCCGTCCAGAAATTAAGAGATTTTACAGACTAATCAAAACTCAAAAGACCAATAGAAAGTGAAAGAAAACAGGAAGGGCTAAGAAAAATAAGGCAAAGATTTAACTATATATAAGAGTATTCACTACAGATAATACAGCATGCTTAGGTGGTGTTTGATAAAACTGAGTGTTAAGACCTGAACAGTTTAGACGTCTGAATAATATAGAGCATCTGAATAGAATTGCGTCTAAATGCAAAAATGTTGTTTGATAATCAATTTTTCTAAAATGTCTGAAAAATAGTATTTTACCATTTTAACCCTCTGAACAGTTGAAACAAAACCTGTTTGATAATCAGAAGATCTGAATAGTATTTTAAATACATATTTATAATATTTTGACCATAATATGATAAAATAAAAATGAAAACGTACAATTTAAATTAAAAAATAAAAAAAATGACTTGAACAAATAAATATAGACATGTAAAAAAATGAAAAAACAAAAATTAATTGCCACATATGATAAATTAAACAAAAAAAAACCTTAATTTTTTTGAAAATTATTTTTAAAACACTTTTTGATATTTTATATAAAAAATATCATTATAAATATATTGTTAAGATCCATAGCTACTATTTCGGTGTAAAAATATCATTTGATTACGGTTATTTTCCTTTCTCCTCCCTTCTCTTGGTTACGGTTCCTCCTTTTCCTTATTCTCTCCTTAATCATTCATCCTCCTGAAAACTTTTATATATATATACATATAAATTAGCGTAAATAGTGAGAAATCGGTCTATATATATATATTCTTTTTGAAATCGGTCATGAGAAGGATTTGATTTTTCGAAATTTGAAACATAAAATTGCAAGTACCAAATCAAATCCGTGGGAGAATTTTCAGATCTACTTGATTGTGTGAATCTGGGTGTATTATTGACCCATTTTGCATGTAAGCGGGTTGGGAACTAGAATACTGTTATTCAGACAATTAATTTTTCTGAGTTGTAGCTTCAACAAATGTTGGATTTTGTAATAGGCGAAGGTGAAGGTTGAGCGGCAGATGGAAGTGAAGAAAACGGGAGAGATAATGGGTTAAGTAGACAGAAGTGTAATTTTGTAATATAGCTGAGGTTAATTTTGTCCCTAAAAAACTAAAACTCGTTAAGAGGGAGCTCTTAATGGTTTAGAATTGTTTTTGAATCTTAACAATTAAGAGGCATTAAGAGGCAATAATTTTTTTACCAAACAAGTTTTGTCTCTTACCGATTCAGAGGCAAACCTATTAAGAGGTATTAAGACCTTATCAAACACTACCTTACTCTAAGAATCATACATTTCTAGTACCAGTGCAAGTAATTATGTGCCCACACACAGCTCAGGACTCAATTCTAGTTACTTTCATCTCAGACACATGTGCATGGAACAAAAGAAGTAGCCTCACAGAATGATTCCCAATTCAACTAAGCCCAACCCCAAGTAGAAGGAATTCTTACATCTAGAAGCTAAATCAATTCATATGCAAGAGAAACAGCATGACCAGTAGACATTAATTTAGAAATTTAATGTCCAAAAGTTGCTTAGATGTCTACATATGAGGCAATGAGTTAGTACTCTGCCAAAATCTGTCGGTAACATATTTTTAAGTAGAGTTATAAACTCAGTTAATAATGCACTACATATTTAATAAAATCCAGGTGTTTAGTTGAAATATCAAACCTGTCAAGTTCTTCCTTCATTGCAGGATCCAGTTCATCATCAATATCCACATCATCAAAATAAAGCTTAGGTGAAAATGTAGCAGATGTGGAATCTTGCAACTTTGAAGTGAACCTTGGACTAGAAACATCTTCAACCTTACCATTCTGGCAAGCAGAAGTGACACCATTTAATTCCTAAACCATAGAAAACGAACCAGTAAATCAATAGGCAAAATGGTGCATTTGCCAATTGTAAATGGAATAATTAGTGAAAAAAATCATATTAAAAGAAAGACCATAGCAACACAGAGATAGAGACGAAACACTTAATAGAGTCAACCTTCTCATGGTTCCCATTTTCGTTGTTTGAAGAGGAGTTTCTTGGTTGATCTTTTCGCCTACGATTCTTCTTTTTATTTTTAGCAGTTCTAACACATTTTGAATCTGCAAAGCAATAAAATCCAATATATTGACAGACAGAGTAAGAAAGAAAGATTCTACAAACACTGAAATCCAGAACTGTCTATACCACAGACTGAGTGTGGATTAACGAAAGGAATTACAAAAGTACTTCATAATTGACCATACAAACAGAGCAGGTATGCATGCATACATATTTCACATTTGTATTATCAACACAAACTTCAAGAACACGACTTTCTTCTATAGAGAAACATAGTTACTTCCTGCCACAGTGATGCTGTGATGGTAAAACAGAAAACGACAAAACTACTTACTTTTCAGATTCAAATACAAGCAGCAGCATACATAGAATTAGCAATCTGGCTGTAAATATGATCATTTTCTGTTCAATACATGCAAAAAGTAGAAGATAGAATCATTATAAGGCCATGAGGCCGTCTTAGAGATGGTACCACAACCTAGTCAAGTCACAAAGAATGGTGTTAGATAAAAGAGCTGCCCTCTGAAGCTATATAATAATTATGTCATCAAGCTATAGCACATGATATATAAAATGATTGCCCTAATCAGCAGTCCCTCATTGCACAGAGCAAAAGGGTCCGTTTAGTAGTACTAAAAATGCTATTACATACCCCCCAACCCGCGTAAATCCTATATATATATATATATATATATATATAGATTCCGGATCTTAAACTCACCCCTTATCCAACTCACCCGAGCTCACCCCCCTTTAGCGACGGACCCGACGACGGTTCGGTCATACAAACGTCGTCTATACTTTTAGCGACGCTATATGTTGTCTGTCGCTAAAAGTATAGACGACGTTTGTATGACCGAACCGTCGCCGGGTCCGTCGCTAAAGGGGGGGTGAGCTCGGGTGAGTTGGATAAGGGGTAAGCTTAAGATCCGGACCGTGTATATATATATATTCCTTCGCAACCCCTCCACTTCATTCCTATCTCCAAAGATGTTAGCAAAAATAATTTTATTTTAAAAAACAATATTCAAGGTTCAAAAAGACTGGCTGGATCCATTTATGACAGGAAGGGATTGATCTTAACCAAGTGTGTGCCAAAATAATAGCCACATCTAATCACCATCAGTTTAATCTCCCATAAGATTGTTTTTATAATCTTATCCATGAGCCACCAACTAAGTAAAAATACCTACAACAAATTATGCATTTTACCTTGTTATCACAATCTATAACAACTCAGCTACCACATTGCACATTTTTATCTTTCTCAGACAGGTTACATGAAATAACATACCCTTCATGCATTTCTCACTGGCAGCATCAAACTGTGGTATCAACTTGAATAACCAGTATATGGTGATAAATTAATAACTGAACTTAATTGAACAACATCCAACAAAAAAGCATGGACAACAGATACACTACTAAATGAACTCTTTGAAATATTTAAGGTAGTTCATCAGTATAATTTTGATAAGTTATGAACATAATTGATAATACCAAACTTCATTATGGCAAGACAATTACAAACTAAAATGACTCAAAATCGTACTAAAATATAATTTCATTTGCGCATATAAATTTGGATAAAATTAATTTGATGTCATGATGGTGATTTTAACACAAATAGGGAAATTGTTAATCGTCAAATATACGAGATGTGAGAGGAAAGAGACAATACTTTAAGCATAAAATGGTTTAAATGCATTCTAGTAAAACTTGAGGTTGTACACATAAAAAACCAAAGAGTAACATAGTTTACAATCTTAGTTTGTCTTTATTTAAGATGTGCTAATGGATACATACCAAGTTACCAACCGTATAATATAATCACAAAATTATGGGTAGAAGATATTATTTATAATTAACTTTAATCATGTTGAATAAAAAAGTTATTTATTGCATTCATGCTTTATAATTAGTCAAAATATTAGTGAGCAATTCTTTGAAGAGTCTCTCCAGTCTCCGGCTATCGTGTAATTTACTTTGGAAAATGATGTGCATACAAGTATGAGATACACCAAGTGCTACAATACCATACAGTTTTGGACCACCATCAGGGATAGGTCAAACAGGAACATGCATTGCACACTGGGTTTTGGGTACCAATCCAATCACAAGATACATTTAGATAATGTTGTTTTTCAACTGAGTGCAATAAAAGAAGCACTACATAAAATATATAAAAAAAGCATCCACTGCAATAACATTTAAGTATCAGATTATCTTCAAGGAAGAGTCAAAAAAGACCATATATCACATGATTCCGTGAATAGCAGATTTATTACGTGCGTGTATAATCCACAACCACAATAACAGTAAAACCTAAACTTCAATCACATGAAATTTAGCTACTAACTATCCACATACTTACCAAAATAAACTGCCAATTACCCAGTTGTGCCATCTATAAAAAAATTATGTGCTAAATATCCAGCTCTGCTCTCATAGGATGGAATGCACCGAGTCTTAAGCTATGTGATTATACGCTTCCTTGTGTGTGGGTGTGGGGGTGGGGGTGGGGGTGGGGGTGGGGTGTGTGAGAGAGAGAGAGTACTTGAACATACATTTCATTCAAAAAAAATTACAAATGATCAAACCGCATATTTTCTAATATTTCATCATCTTTTTTTTTGTATTTCCATCATAGAGTAAGAGTTTCTTTTTAACCATAGTTCAAAATAAATGATGATATCTTGCAGATGTATTAAATTTGTATGATAAGTTTTCTGCAAACACGTGATAATATCAGATTGCAGCACAAGACAGTCCATCATATCCAGCCATGCATTGCAGTATCACACAACAATTGAGAGAATTGTTAACTCCATGGCCATGAAAGAAGACATAACAGCAAGGGTCACCCTTTACCCCAAGTAGTTGTCATTCAAGCTTTCATCAAGTTTAGCAAAGTTGAATCATTGACAGGCTTAAAAAGAAGAACTTGACAGTTCATTACCCTTGACAAGTTTAATCAGACACCAAGACAAGTGCATGTTGTTTCCCACACAAGAAGAAAATGAAAATGCAAGCATTTGATGGGAGCTGAGTTGAAGCATTTATATTTTCAAATACATACCATCATCTCCACCATTTATGAACGACAAGAGATCATCGACCGAACGTTTATCCACAAGCTCTTCTTCAACCTCAACATTCTGAAATAAAAGAAAGAGAAGAGAGGGTGAGAGAGAGAGAGAGTTTCAGTTAGTGCAAACATATATATGTGCACAATTAGAGATATCAACCCTCACGACCATATTTAATCCACTTTAGTGAGAGATTCCATATTCATTTAGCATTCAGTAATTATAATGATTCATTATAGACCTACAATAAATAACTGGTTAAAAGCTGCAAACAAACATCCAACCACCTTCATCTTCTCTCTCTCTTTCAATTCTTTCCTCTTTCTTGCATATAACCGATTCAAGAGCCTAATACGTGGATCATCAGTCATGTTTCTCAAGGGCTCCAACTTCTCTTCCTGTCATAATCAAATCTTCAAGGCTATGAAAAGATTAAATTTTCACAGTTTTACTATGTTAACTTCTTTTCTGGCGATGAATACCTCTGTAAGGTCATCGGGTAAATGGAATGTTTCACGAATTTCCTCAGGAGTTTTGCCTTCAATCATCCGAGCAAGTGCACGGCTGGTAAGATCAACCAAAGGCCTCAACTGCAGGCTATCAGCTGCAGATGTTAATTCACACAAGTGTTTTGTATCTAACCGAATGAACTTTTCGTCAAAAGTTTTCCGCTCCTACATATATGGAAAAATCAAAAATAGAAAATGTTAAGCAATTAGGGACGAAGAATAAGTAACAGCTTTGGTATTCTTTTTTTTCCAGTACAATTGACTAGAAACTATGGAGACATTTGCAATATTATCAAAGAACTGAAGAACCACAAAAAAAATTATAAGCATAGCAAACCTTATTAGAGCGACCAGGTAATTGGTGAAAACGACAGTAATCTAGTATCAAACCCAGAATAGCAGGATTGACTCTCTGAGGAAGTTTTATTGCATAGTTTTTGGAAGATCCCATGCCCGTTTGAAGTACTTCTCGACAAATCATTGGGCAGAACATTGCAACCTCTTCCTCCACTTGTTGGATGGAACCATCAGTAGTTTGGAGCCAAATGTAAGATTTCATCTTGAGAGACAAAAAAATTAAGCAGAGCAAACACCCAAAATATTATTACCTAAACATAACTCCAAAGGAAACAAAATTAAATACGAAAATTGCCACAAGATCCATGTCACATATCAAGAAACTCAGGTCGAATTCCAATACATTTAGTCTGCGTACATATCACATTCATGCTGGTTTATAAGCAACATACATCTGTGCTCATCACCCTTTTTCTCATATATGAGTTACCATAGAACATTATACCAAACCCTAGATATTGTTTTCTGATCTCAACGAAATCCATTCAACCATATTCTGAACTCAACCCCCTACCTACCCCCATCAAAACTCGGGGGGGGGGGGGGGGGAATAAAAAAAACAGATACACTCTCACCAAATAATTAGACTCCTTAGAAAAATCATCAATAGAAAGATATCTTCATAACTCTATCAGTTTTATTTTACATTTGCAAGTCATGCACATACCTCTGGTTTGACAACTGCTATTGGCCCTTATGACACATTAGCCGATCAACCTAGGGAATTTTCTTTTAGAATTTTGCGAAGATGAAGCACCTTGTACCTTTTGACTTCAAAAGTTCTGTTAACAAAGATGGCTAAAGGTTCGCCTTTTCAGTAGATAAACTTTGTGAAGCGATACAAACTCTAACTAGTGAACTCTAGATTGACACATTTCCAGATCTCAATATAAGCACTTTCTTAAGAAGAAAGCTGCGTCGGACGTTGTCATTCAACTCAAAGGTACAGCCAAAAATGGGGATGGCCCAGGAACCATTGGATGTCCTGAAAAGCACAAATAATAATAATAATAATAATAATAATAATAATAATAACAATGTGTCATATCATACCAAAACTATATAAAAAATCCAAAATATTGTATTTAAAGAGAGATTTAATTTATTTATTATTTTTTTTTTGGGGGGGGGGGGGGGGTGAGGACCCAACCAATGTCTCCTTAACAATAAGGAAAATGCAAGGTATAGAAATTCCTAATATCTCATAGAACTAAAACAAAATTTGGTCTCTCAAGATTGCTAGTTGCCTGCTACGCATACTTGTGCATTTTCACACTGAAAAAGTATAGCTAAATAATTACTCCCTCCATCCTTCTTTAATTGATCCTAATACTCCCTCCATTCCTTAATATAAGTCGTTTTAGAGTTGTGCACAAGTATTAAGGATATGATTTTATAGCATTAAATATAATATCAATTGTTTATATTGCCCTTGTATTGAAAAAAGTGAGTGTTATTTATTAGGCAAAAAATAGTGAGAGAACCAAAGTTATATTTATTACCTGGGGTAATATTAGAAACTAAACAATTAATGTTTACTTGAAATTCTCAAACGACTTATATTAAGGAACAAAAACAATTCTCTAAAACGACTTATATTAAGGAACAGAGGGAGTATAAGTTAGCACTTAGCTTAAGAATTTGATCTTTAATAATGCTTTAAAGTTCTCTCTTCAAAATTTATAATTTTATAACAAATATATGAATTGGACAATAGTGAGAGTCAAAAAACTCTTCTTTAAGTGGGTTGTGGGTCTATAAAAGTTTGAATGAAATAAAGTGCAGAGGTTCGATTAATTTTGGGACTTTATAAAAGGGTAAGGAGATCAATTAGGGAGGGAGTAAATAAGAATAATAATAGCGATGATAATAAGAATAAATGGTAATAACACTACAGCCTATAGGCAACCCCAAAAGGAGGAACTTAAACCCTCATCCACACTGGCTTGTTGGGATTTTCAAATTCTAGAAGGTCATCACCCTTAACCGCCGCCTACATATCATGGTGGAAGAGTAAACCAGACAAGTGCACACATCCCAACTTTTTACATATTTGCATAAATTGACTGCTCAAACTAAAACACAATTTCTGACGCTTGACAGCCAAATCACCTTACCCTGTAGTGATGTCTGTGACTCTGTGCTACATATGCTACTGTATTAATTAACTTATACATCAACAATGTTGTACCTCTGGAAAGATAAAATTATATTCTGACAATCACTATAGTTGTTGAGGGTAAATGAGATCCAATCCTCCTATGTAACTTTTGTAAATTAGATTGCATACCAAACCACATCCAAATAAAAGAGAATGCAATCTAGGAAGCAAAATGTGCATGCAGTACACTGATTAACGTGTAAATTCTCCAATTATGCCATCAGATACAAGTATTAAGTTAGATACTAGTTTGAATTCGGATTAAAGGAACAGAAACAAGCTATGAAAAAATTGGAGCCGAATGCCTACTTCTATCCAATCAACTACTCAACAACAAAAATAAAAATAAAATCTAATATTCTAAAAAAAACAGAGTAATGTTGAATAATAATTTAAATAATCAAAATGAAAATTATCAAGTTCAGAGCTTTAACAATAAACACAAATTAAAATCTGATAAGTTCTAAGCTTTGATTATGTAGCCTTACATACCTAAAAGGTCATGTGAAAATGAGTTCGCAAGGAGTTACTATTTCCAATGGAGAACAGTCAATCTAGAGAGAGAAAAATACGTAGCAATTTGGCAGTTTAGAGTACGAGAGGAAGAGAAGAATTATGTTACTAAATATGGAAACAAATGAAATTTGCAGCTAGTAGGGCTTGCAAAATCCAGAGTTTTGCTCTTCGTTCAGTTTGTGATTTGGTTAGCTGCTGTTTTGTCACGTGACCGCCGATTTTCGTGCCTCCTCACACGTGGAAACAGATAGGGCTTTGGTTGCCCCATTTGTTGGTGGACTATTGTTTGGGCTTTCATTTTTTTGGGTGCATATTAGGCCTTTACGGCCACAGTTTAATTATTGTTTGGGCTTGCGCTTTCAGACTTGGTGGTCTGGTGATGGACCGAACCAAGAGTTTAAATAGTTAGAAAAAGAGTTCATTTTGATTTTTGACGTTAATTGAGGAAATCATAAAAAGTAAAATTGATGTGATTAAATTTCAAAAAAAAATTATTCAATAATTAGTAATAATCTATTTATAAAGTGGGAGTAAAAAATGGCAGTTTTTTTGTGTAAATAGAAAAGTGAAGCTTTTTTGACTTTCCTATTTTACCCTTGAAACTTTATTTATTCATTTTTGTCCTTTTCTTTCTCTCATTATATCTCATCTTCCATTTTTTAATATTCCATTTTTCCTCTTTTAATCCACGGCTATGTTTTTTTACAAGAATTATACTTTAGATAAGATTATTAATCCCAAATATCTTGTTTGTTTTCAAATTTAGACTTGAGACTATTAGATTCGGGATTATAAAATGATTTAATAGTTTTTGCATTATAATTATAATCATAAGCTATGTTTGTTTGCAATGATTATATTTTAGATATGATTATTAATATAAGTGTTTTGTTTATTTTTAAATTTAGACTCAGGACTATTAGTATCGGGATTATTAGTCTCGAAATTATAAAATGACTTAATGGTGTTGACATTATAATTATAATCCCGAGATTATAATTCTAAGATTAATAGTCTTGAAATTATAATCTCATGAATTATAAGGCTTACAAACAAACATAGCCTTAGGATTAATAGTTTTTGTATTACAATCCCAAGACTATTAATCCTAGAATTATAAAATGACTTAGTAGTCTTGACATTATAATTATAATCCTAGAATTAATAGTCTTTGGATTATAATCCTTATAAACAAACATAGCCACAGAGATAGTGTGTGCCATTTAAACTTGTAACTATTATGACAGTATTGACTAAAATCAAATGAATTTAAAGCTATTTTGAGTTTTAGGATTTCGTAAATTGACTTTAAAAAAAATATATTTTTTTAAATGTGGGAGTAATTGAAAATTAAATTTTTTTTTTTAAAAAAAAAATCTATCATGAGGTTCTCAATTAGTCAAAACATATACTTCCACCATTCAACAAAAAATATTACAATTAAATTCATATTTGGTGCATAGATTATTATTATTATTTTTTGCTATATTTATCTTAAATATAAGATTCTTGTCTTTATTAGTAAGAATGGATCCAAGACCTCATGCACCCAAAGTCTTATGAATAATTTTTTTATCATTAAACCATAGACTTGGTTGGTGTCTTTTTTTCTCTCTCTCTCTCTCTTTTTTTTTTACTATGTGAAGAAACTTATATAGTTACTACGTACTAAAAATATAATTCTTCATAATAACAAATTGAAGTTTAAATTAACAATTATTAGTTGTTTTATAAATATTCTATATTATTTGTTATTTTTAATATTTCATCTCAATCTTTTTTTTATGTAATTAATATATTTGTTATGAAATTGATAGAAGTGTGACCACTTCAAAGAATATATGGTACTTAATTTTTATTTAAAGATATTATATATAAATACAAATTGAGGGTATAAATATGTAATAATTCATTTAAATAGTCTATATATTTTATTAACACTATAATTCCTATAATAGACCAAACAACCTATTGACCAAACTCGGCTTCAAGCTTAACCGGTTCAATTTACATTTGTTTTGAAAGAGATTATTCATGGAGATAACTTTAAATAATCTCATGTTATTTTTATTTTGTCCAAGACTATTTAAAGAATTTATACACTTACCACTAATAACAAAGATATCGTAAATAGTTTGATCGGTTATTTAACATTTTAAATAAAGATAAAAGTTAATTTTATCCATAAATTTTTAATTCTAAATTGTCTCCCCTTTCATGTAATTTTATTATCCCACAAACTAACAGTCCTATTGCAAACAAACATAGCCCTGATTACAAAGAGCAGGCTCCTAAATGATGTGTAGGCATTGCATTTGCACCCTCAAGGTTGAAGAAGGGGAAGAGAGGTGAAATATTTTTTCCATCCTCCAGGTGAAATGTGATGCTACAAGCAGAAATTTGTGCCCTTGGAACTAGATTCCTTTCATTCCCCGAATGCTAATAGTGTACAGATAATAAATGAGGGTGGTCCATATTGACAGTTACAAACCCAGCCAGCCAGCCAGCATGCTCTCATGAAGCAAGGCAGTAAAATCTAAATCCAGATCATTCCGCATTATCTGTACAGCAAATTCAGAACCCCAAAAAAATAATCTTAAAGCAGCTATTTATTATTGTGGCTTACTTTCTTCTCTCTTCTATTTCATGGTACACTATACGATTCTCTCATACCACCATTTTACGTGAAAGGATCTGTATACAATCACCGGAATCTATATAACTTTTCACTCATACCTCAGATCAGTTAAGCAAACGAAGGCTAGGCTTTGACAAACTCTGTACAAGCCAATGTAGCATTGTATAAAAAACTAACTGCAACAGCAAATCTTCTATCTGTGAGGACACAAGATCCACCTTAGAATAGTGCAAGTTCGTCTCAATGTCACTTGGTTGAGTTCCGCAAGCTTAAATACTGATCTCACCAGCATGAATCACATAAAAGACTTGCAGAACTACTTCCTTCAGACCTTTCATACTCCAGAGATCTCACCTTATTCCATAGTAATTTTCATCTCGGGTCATTATTGTGCAAATTAGATTTCTTCATGGAGTCACAGTTGATATGCTTAACAAAATCATGTTTTAAACCCCCCAAAAAATGATGGTTAGCAAGTTTTTCTTGAATGACGGACTTGAACTAGGTTCTGATGTGGCCAGCTGATGGAGAACAAGGATTGAGATCTAGGGAAGGTTTCAAGTTAACATGATCCCTCAGGAGTTGCTGAGAAACACAACCAGCCAAGACAGACTGCCCTTCATACAGTTCTCCTTGAGCTTGAGCTTGAGCTTGAGCTTGAGCTTGAGCTTGAGCCGGCTTTCCAAATTGCTTTCCAAGAAGAAGAGGCTGAGATCCTGACTGCATCCCTCGAAAAAAATTGGGATTAGGATCATGATAAGTCGTACCGCCATTCGTGTAGGTGCTATGGGGGGACTTGGGAACCTCTTGCAAGTAAACTGAATGATTAAGGTTATGAAATGAAATAGCACCACTAGTAACTGTGAGAGGGGTAGATGAGTCTGATGTGGTACGAGGGCTAGATATAGGTGAGGGAGACATCCTTCCATTCAACTGTCGTGGAGACCTCGGCTGTAAAAGAGGGCTTCCGATTGGAGAGACTGGGCATGATATGTTCCTCGGAATATAGATATCACTATAAGAAACAAGAATGGAGTCAGACAATAACGCCTAATAGTTGCTGCTGTATTTAATGCAGTTTCTTTAACATCTTCACAGCGTATGTAATAAAAAGACATTCTTGTCATACAGGTTTTTCTCAAAATCAATTAAAGCTCACAGTAAAGTGCATTGTAACAGAGAGAGAGAGAGAGAAAGACCTGGAAGTAAAACCAGATTTTGTTGAGACCCTCAAAGAATGGACAGCAAGCCTGTCAGAATCCAAGGTCGGACGATTGCTTGAATTTGCTTTAACCTGAAAATGATAAGATCTTAGTATCAACAGAGAAGTTCTAATTTCCTTTCTGAAGCAAGAAAGAAAAGACAAAAACTGCATCAATTTGAATTCGGTTGAGGTATAAGCCCTAACATAAACAAAATAACAAATATAATACCATAGATTTCACTCCATTTGTAATGCCTGGTGGAGGATCAGAAGGCTCGTGACCTAAAATTGGTTTTTCCATAGGTGCAGCATTTTTCACAAACTGGTGCTCCAAAAGCTGAGCAGCAGTTGGACGATGCATTGGATTCCGCTGCAAACACTGCCACACGAAGTCCTTTCCGTCATCCGGCAGGTGGTCAGGAATTGCAGGGAGTTCTTTACTGTTCCCAATTTTGAACATGGCAGCAACCTTTAAGCCAAATGGTGAAATATATCAGATAATAAGAGGAAAAGGAACAAATCTCAAGTCAAATAATCTGCAAGCTAAAATTCATTAATTATGTCTAAGATGTGTACTTTGGATACATAAGTAAAAGTTCAGCTCAGGGAACCTTTGATCAACTCTGCGTGTGTGTGAGTGTTATAACTTAGATCAAGAGCTTAGTTTTTTTTTTAAATCACTAACCCCTTCGTACTGACTCCAAGGTGGTTTTGTTGTAGCCATTTCCAGAACAGTGCATCCAAGGCTCCAAATATCAACAGCAAGGTGGTTACCATTTGCATTCCTTATAACCTGAGTAATTGGTGGAACAGAGAGATGAGAATTTTACAAATGATGACCCTATGAACAAAACCAGGCCAGGACCAGAAATAAATCATGACCTCAGGTGCCATCCAGTAAGGGCTTCCTTTGAATGACAGTGGACATGCTTGCCCTGTGATCTGAAAATTTGAGGAATTGTCAAGAGCTTTGTGAGAAAGCTAAATCTTTTTGTGCAATCATCTTAAGGTTAAAGTTCAAGCATTAAATGATCTTTGGTACTAAAGTACTTATCAAACAGGAATATACTTCATTGGAAAGTGTGACAGGTTACTAATGGATGCTGCATTAAATCATATGACAAATTTATATTTCTTGCTAGTACACTTATTAAACAGCCACTCTTTATTTCAGGTAAAGCAGAATTATATTTAATAAAACTGCCTGAAACAGAAACTCCTATTCCAGCCCCCACACAAAAAATTCCCTAGACAATTAGCACAGCCACCCCAAAAACATTTACAGCAGGCAAAAAAAAACAAACTCATTCTACTCTTTCCATTTACATTTCAGATAGAAGTTGGCATCTATACTTACATGCTTTGCCATTCCAAAATCTGCCAACTTGACGCGGCCATTTGGGTCAACAAGGATATTTGCCCCTTTAATATCTCTACAAAGGACACATACAACCAAAAACAAATGAGCTTTTATCAAAACAACACAAGAAAGAAAAGAAAACTATATGAAATTGACTATAAAAAATTAAATTGATTCACCTATGTACAGTATTTTTAGCATGTAAATATGCAAGACCGGATAAGATCTGTTGAGTATAGCTGCGGATTGCTAATTCACCGAATTGTCCATATTCTTGAAGAAGTTTATAGATGGAACCACCCGAAACATATTCCAAATATATATAAAGTTTATCATCAACCTGCTCGAAAATCACTAGTTTGGAGTAAGACTAAAAAGATCATGACAAAAGATGTTCACACATTATTGCTTACAACTTTCAAACCAAAACCAATAGGCATGTCAAAATAAAAATTATTTCAGTAAAGGTTGTCCCATATGACCTTTAATGAAATTGTTTCAGAAAATTAAATCCCAAGGAAAATGAAAACTGCACCACAATATATCTTCAGCAGACAAATTTTAGACATTTATAAGCAGAAAGCTAAAACATACAACTGCATTTTTTTTACTTATTAAAAGGTAATCAAATAAATAAGAAATTGAAACTGAACGATTGCTAGTTTATCAAAAGTGAATCAGCAGGCACAAATCTTACTGTTTCAGATCCATAGTACTGCACAATATTTGGATGTCTTAAGCGGCTCAGTAAATTGATTTCCTGACGGAACAATAAATATAAGAATTACGACAGAAAGATATATGAAAGAGTGCTAAAAATAAAAAATGCTGATCGGTAACAAAATAATCCAGAAGGAAACTAACATATCAATAATCTACTGACTAATAAGTTACCTGTCCCAACTGCTTTGCACTTTCTTTTGACTTTGCGTCATCTGACAATAATGTAACCTCCTTCATAGCACACATTTCACCACTTTCACTACAGAAATATTGGCCCAAATATACAGAAACATCATCAGAGACCATCATTTAGGAATTAGCAAAACATGATCACTCACCAACACACACATATATATCATATATGCATGCAATTGTCACCAGTCCAGAAATCACATTAATATGATAAGAGAAACCATGTGATAATAATTAAGAGAATTAATTTATTTCGGGCTTAAATGCTAGCAACATCTCCAAATTAAAGACAACACCGAAGAATGAAGCCCTAAATGTGAGACTACAAAGCCCTAATAATTTTGTACCTGTTAAACCCAACATAGACATGTCCAAATGAACCTCTACCCAGCAACTTCCCCTTTTTCCAGCGCAAACCAGGGCTTGGTAAATTCTCTGCTCTTCCTGGACTTCGTGGTATAGAAGGTGATGTTGACGCTGAATTTGAATGAGAAAAGGGTGAAGTATTACAAATTGTTATGGGAGGGAGGGGTAACCGGTGGCTCTGTTTTTTTCCCTCGTCAGGCCTGCTACTCTGTGATTCGGTGGTTATCCCCCCTGCTCTTGGATGAAGTGGTGTGACAGCACCACTATGAATTCTAGAACTGGGACCAGGGCTAGTCATTCTAGGACTTGGAAGTGGAGAATACTCTGGACTACCCCTGCTAGGCTGCCAAAATAATTGCCCTGACATATCACCACCCATTGAATTGTGCCCGGAATTCTGACCAGAACTTGGGCTGGAGCATTGACCAGATCCAAGTAAAGGAATATCTGGATAAGGCTTTCCAGCCCAGAAAGCAGAATTTATAACTTGCTCAGTGCCAAATGCTCTCATCGGACTTCTAGATGGACTTGACATTGAGCTATCCGGGGCACTGCATAATGCACCATTATATGGACTCTGTAGATTAGGCACATGACTGCTTAAAGGTCTCCTTTTGGGAGATTGATTATTTAAGGAAAGATTAGCTGGCTTCAGCACCTCCCTTGAATTTGTTCTCATAACTGGGGACTGATCTTTAATCAACATGCTTCAGAAAAAACGAGGTAGGCAAGTCAAAGACAAATAATGAACGAATAAACAATAAGGATGATAAGCTCTAACATCTGAAAAAAGAGACGGATATATCCACAAATCACCTATAAACCCATGCATATTTAACATGATAGCCACTTGGAAAATTTGGGGATGGGGGCAGGGAGAAAGATAGATAATAAATGCCACAATTACAATTATTGTTATTCTTGTTTTTTTGCAAAATCTCACCTGGAAGGGCTTCCCGCTGCTGTTCTGTTACCAAGTTCGCAATCAGATGCCAGGGGACTACGCTGGCTAGAGTCACCTGGATCATCACTATCAATAGAACATTCACTAGAAACAGAAGCAGTGACCAAATCTCCATCTAACTCTGCAGGATCTTGCCTGCTTCGGCTGCACTCAGGTCTTGAAAGAGGCAGAAATAATGATGGTTTGGCACCCTTTTCCTGTCTTGGTTTTGCCAATCCGCAGATTCCAGAATCCGTACGAGATATGCTTGCAGGAAGCAAACCTGGAAGGGGAAGTGGTTGGGCCTGAGGCCTTTCAACAAAACTTTGACATCTTGCGACATGTTTGGAAGGTGATGGCGATCTGGACACTGGTCGGGACAGAAACTGGTTTTCTAAATCTGGGTCACTGCAATGTCTTCGAGATCCTCCATGTCTACTGCTAGATTTTCCTTCAGATGGGATCTTAAATTTCCGGTGCAATGTGTCAATAAAACTCTCTTTGCTCGGTTTCTTCTTTGCTTCTTTTGACGAAGACTTTCCCCACCATGAGCGCATATTTCCTGACTATAAATTTTGTAGAATCGGTGAACAAATTTCAGTGGTAAATAATTTAACCATTGTCCTTTTGATGTACTGTACCTGAACATGAAGTTACTGACTAGACACCATTCTGATACAGCTTTTCAGATACAGATTTATTTCTTTATGCAGAAAATGACTTTCTCCAAAAGTGGCTTGTGAGTGGCTACAACTACAAATCTGAAATGTAAAGAAGAAGATGAGTGTCGTCATGTCATACTCCCTCAATCCCAAATTATTAATTATTTGTCCCTTTTCGCCCGTCGAGGGGTGGGGGCGTCGCCACGAATTTTAAGAATTGTCACAAACATTATTATGGACCATATATGTATGTGCGAGTGTGTGTAGTTAAATACATAATATATTAATATATTCAATTTATAAATGTGTCCTCAGCAAGTCTTAAGAGGTCTTCCCCACTTCCCACAAGACCAAAAAAGGAACAACTAAATTGCGAATTAAGGATAGTACACTTAATTTCTGACTTAAATAAATTGGCATTACATTATACATATATGGATAGATTCTACACTAAGAAAAATAATATACATTTGTTTGCATGCACACATGCAAATCACAGCGCAAAAAAATACAAAAAGTCATATTTATCAGATCTATATAAAATCCAAACTAAAGAGGCATTTTTCTAGACAACTAACATATTTGGAACAGCTAAAAGATGGTTGTTCTTGTAATATTAAACAAGAAGCTAAAAAGGTCCACTTCAAGTCAATGACACAGGTTAGATGGTAGTAGCAAGAAGGTAACACATAATACTTCTTTCTTGTTATATCTACTTTTCTCGGTTAGGTTTGCCTGGTAATGCCAAATCCTGATGGAGTTTGTCCATATATAGGAGAGAATAAGCAACAGGGGATTCACAAGATAGGTTCAATATGCATCTTCTAGATCATGTGCTCAGTGCTCAGTGCTCAGATCAGAAAATGTGGGATGAACAAAACTGTATATAAGTCGTCAGTTCTACTACCAACAGTACAAACAATTTGACTTGACTTTTGAGTGGGCCTATGAGCCAAGATGCCAATTGGTGCTATTAGGATGTGGATCGAGTCTTATTATGGGTTCAGACTCAGACCTGAGTTGTTAAAGATGATATTAGAGTGGTCGTCTCCTTGTGGAGTAGTGGGTCTAGAGCCCAGATGTCCGTTGAGGATTTTGATTCAAATTTTGATTGTGGACTGAACTATGACTGTGGACTTGATGAGGACATTATGGATTTAAGTGGGAAAGATTTTGATACCCAGTCTTGCATTGAAACATATCGTATGGACAGAAATGTATATAAGGTCTCAACTCTACTACCGAGAGTTCAACAATATGTCATGATTTTTTGGTGGGCATGGGCTAAGATGACCCAACTGGTGTTTCTGGACATGGATTCAACCTTTTTCTGGACTTGGATTTATGTTTGTGCCGTTATAATGTGGACTTGGGGATGTACAAGAGAACACAACTAAAGTAAATTCTCTTTGTTAGATTCAACATATATTTTGTCATAGGAGGTTCTTCCCAACTGTTTGAATGTTTGTTATGCTTAGGGGAACAAATCTTCGAATGATAGGAATATTGACAGTTCTAATATATTTTACTTTTCTTAAAGTATCTCCACCCCACCTCTCTCCAAAATGAATCACTAAATAAAATAATAAATAAACCTAATCATCAAAATCGTTAATCATGTGGGAAAACATCTCAACCAAAGAAATTTAAAGTTACAAACTGGATATTCTTTACAGGTTAACAAGCATAAATAGAAATATAGAATTCAATTAAGGTGATCTGACGTTAACAGTTGGTAAAAAACCATTCCCAGACTACATAAGTGCATCAAAAAAGCAAGTAATTTTAGAAAAGGAAAATAACAAATGGTTCTTATGCAAAATCAAAACTAATTAGCAGGGTACATAACAAATCCGACCAGGCTCTTATCGGGGGCAGCAGTGGGGAAGTGCAAGACTTGAACCAAGACAAGAAGTATAATTCATCATTCTTTTAGGGGGGGAAACTCCCTCCATCCCACACTATTTGCAACATTTGTTTTTAATTTGTCTAATGGATTTTAAGACATGCCAAAAAGAATATTTAGATATTATATTTTTATATATTTTGTAAATTTCTAATAGATTTAAAAATTATATTTTTAACTATATTACAAACATTTTTAAAATATAATATTCAAAAAGATTATCGACACGTCTTAAAATCCATGTCACACACACTGTAAAGGGAAGTGCTGCAAATAATGTGTGATGGATGGAGTATTTTTAAGCAAAGTATGTGAATGTCACAATACTAGAACTACACCATCTTAATTTTTATTTGTTTTAAACTATAGTTTAATATTTCTAAAGCATACTGTAATTCATATAGTCCCACATCAAAACATGTGGGATGGAGGTATGAATTGCACTGTGTATATAAAGTACCAACTAAACTACTAAGAGTACCAATAACTTGTCACAACTTCTTTTTTTTTCTAAGTATTGTCACGACTTTTGAATGGGCTTGTGATGGGTGAAAATGACCTAAATGCCCTTAAAACAGTGAGTTGTACCTTAATCTAGGTTACTTAGTAAGCCCTGACGAGTATATCATCTCAATTGTCATGACTTTGGGATAGGACTTTGGTGACCCATCCAGACTAGGTGTTACTACCAATAACTTGTCATGACTTTGGTGTGGACTTTTGGTGACCCATGATGACCCAAGTACTCTTGGAAAATTGTGTAGAACCTTGATCCGGGCTCAGGTCGTAACAAATGGAAGCCAACTCTAAAATGTCTAAAGTTGATACTAAGGACTATTGTACACACTTTTCCAATAGTTAAGTAGACTGCTACTTCAATTAGATATCACTTAGCACTTTCCGTCGCTGCTTCTCTTTCTTAATGAGAACAAGGAAATGAACAATTTCAAGATCTTTCCTATATCATTCCTCTCTTTCTTTATGAGAAAGATACTTCAATTCCTAAAACAAGTATGACAAAAACATACACAGTGCAGTTATTTCCATTTGGGATGCATAAAACAACTACTTTAAGTTTCGGGGAAAAATAACCTTTTCACACAACCTATTTCCAAAAGATTTTATTTTTTTCCTTTTAACTAACTTTGTCCCAAAGGATATTTCAAGAAAATGTTTTAAAACATACTCTATATCATTTTTAAAACATACTCAAAAAGCATACAACCATAAACACAGGCATCAGCTTGTAATTTCCCTACGCCTTCTTTACTTCTTATATTCCTTAAGCTTCCTTTTAAGTATCACAATCCCCACCAAGCAATGGAATTACGTATTCACAATTCAAATCACTGATCTTTCAGTGTTGATTAGGTCAGAAAATAGCCTGATTTCGCAACTAGAATGCACGGCATTTCAACAGATCTAAACATACATTGAAATCAAAAAAAAATAACTAAATTGATTTCAAGCAATTGATTACAAGTGATTCCACAAAACTAGGATGATATCAACCACAAAAAACTAACCTTAAATTTTCAGCGATCCTGAAATGCAAGATGGCGTCACAATGAAGCAAGTAAAAGCGAAAACAAAACCCTATATATCTTATAGGGAGTAAGAAAAATATAGACTTTTTGGAAGAATTCGAATTGTAAGATCTTCAAGAGATCGCGTACAGGCAGAACAAGAGGAAAAGAGAGAACAAAAGAGATACCGGAGAAATGTAGAGAGACTTTGTATAGTGTGTCGGAGCATAGAAGTGGACTTGTCTGACTAATAAATTCAACAAAAATATATGCAAATGGAGTATTATAATAAGTAGACCCTACCCTACTCAGTACTACTACTCCCTCCCTCACATAATTAAAACTTTAAAATTTAACAAACAATTCGTGTTGAATTCGTGGTCGACTAAAAGTTTGATTCGAGCTCGATTCTAAATATAAATGAGTTAAATATAAGTAAATTTTAAAGTTTAATAAATTACTCGAACCTCTTTAAATTATAATTTTTTATTGATACTCGGATCATATTCGTTCAAAAAGTTCAAACTGCTCGAGCTCGATTCGGAATCATGTTCGACTCGGTAGCTAAATAAGACTCAATCAAACCTTATTTTATACTCGATAAATTTTGTGAACCAAATCTGAGCAGCTCAATATTCGGCTCGACTCGGTTCGTTTACACCCTTACTCATAATATATACTTCGTCCGTCTCTAATTATTTGATGTTTTAGAAGTGGACACAAGAATTAAAATAATGATTGAAAAATATTAAATATAGTACTCAATTATCTATAATACCCTTAAATCTTTTGTTGGAATAAAAAGAGTTTTGTTGGGATAAGGAGAGATAAAGAATTTAAAGTATCAAAAAATAAGTAGGGTAATGAGGGGAAATTTTAGATAAAAGTGATTCTGGGGGGACCGGATATGGCGACTGGGCTTGGCGACCGGTCTAATTTTTTTTTTAAATGTCTCCCAAATAATTTATAAGATTTATTGGAACTGAAATTTTTACAGAAAAAAATGTTTTGGATGTCAATTGGATACATGTAAAAAATATGCCTGTACAGACTGTACATGCATATTTTTTACATGTATCCAACTTGTTAGTTCCCAGAGGGCATAATAGATCTAGAAGGGGGGTTGAATAGATCCTTTTTATTTCAAAGACTTTTTTGGTTTATATTATTTTGTTCATAATTAACATTTGACAAACATAAGAATCTTTTCAAGCACAACGTAATTAGTAAAAGATCACTGTGACGATCACAAAATAGGTCCATTCAATCCAACCCATTCTGAGTCGCCAAATATATGGTACAGAAAACAACTACAACTTTATTACAACAATTGTCGTGCAAAATACAACAACACATATACTGTGAGTTTTGATACAAATATATACCAAATGTAACACATGTCCCAACCGTGGACAACACCTCACAGTGACACTTTACATAAAGGTATAGTCAAAAACTGTTTTAAAAACTAAAATCTTTGAAAAGTGCTCAAGGAAACCTTCGTACATGGGAGACCATGCCTTTAAGTTATGATAGATATCATATGGCCACAGAATTATCCTTGGTTGACCCAATATACCCCAAAGAAAAACGAGAAAATTACAATCATATTCTTCCCAATGGTGAGTCTTCTCTTGATTTATCATTATCTCCACTGTCTCAAATTGAGAATTATACTTCAAACAAACACCAAGATTATATAGGTAGTGCTCGCAAATATACTCAGCAAGTGGATGAGCACAACCCTGTTTTATGATGACACGAAGTTGTATGTCATTAGACATCTTGTATGAAAGTGGCAAAACACCCTTCCAACGTTGGGTTCGTCTCTCCCTATATGATTCACCAAATATAACTACTAAAAAATGTATACAACACACTTGTCTATACTGGTTAGGGAGAACTCCATAGCTAGAGACCACCGTTCTATTCCCCTGTTACCCCCGCTCGACCCAGCTACACTCTTATTATCTGAAAGGATTTGTAAAGCAAAAGGGTGAGCACAACTAGCTCAGTAAAGAATATCATGACTAAAGATAATTAAATTATCAATAGCCTTCATCAATAATAAATCAGAGATTTAGAACATATGGTAGATGATAAAAAATTTAACCATAGTTGCAGCGGAACGAGTAATCCATTAGAAGAGTCAAATAGACTATAAAATCTATTATCTTCTCCATGTTAAAAATCTACCAACAATGTTTTATCCCTGTAACATCAATCAACAATTCTGGTCCACAATCATATGAATAACTCATAATCATAATTGTAGTTCTAAATTCCTCTTCTCATCCAAGACGAAGATAATTTTTATCACCTATCTTTACCTGAAACATCAAAGATCATGGTTACACCAAATCACATTTCCTGTTCATAATCATACTAATAATTTCATCTTTGCACTACAGCCAAAGATATTCATTTGTATCACCAGTTGGTCATGTTCGTCTCAACACATGTTCATCTTTGTATTACTGGCGAAAGATATTCAACAACATGTCATCTTTGCACTACGGGCCAAAGATATTCATCAACAGTTCATATTTGCACTACAGACCAAATATATTATTATCTCAAAGAAATATATAATCATTTCAAAATTTATATAAACAATAATTATAACCATGTTGATCAATTCACCTTTGAACTTAAGCTAAAGATATTCAATTATAAATTTAATGGCCATGATTATACCAGTCAACAATTCAACTTTGCACTATTGGCCAAAGAGAACCCATAGTCATGATCATACCAAAAATCTACCCATCTTTACACTCAAGTCAAAGAGAAATATCATCATTAGGGTTATAGAAATGTTATATATGATAATAAAAATAATATGATCAACATATAATTTTAATCTCAAGAGTAATATTCATAAATCAATTATAATTTGGTTTAAAAAATAAACCAATTTTATCGTGAATAGTAACTCGTGAATAACTCATGAATAGTAACTCATGAATAGTAAACCTGACACAAAAAGGTAGAAATTTCACAATAAAATCCATACCAATATTTCAGTATAATGATATTGAAAGAATAATATTTCTTAAGCTTATAAACAATTTATTTTAATTGTTTACACTTTACTAAATAATGCATTTAATCATTAAAATGCCAAACTCATAAGATTTCATCACCAATAATCAAAACCCTCATCAAAAATCTGCATATACCTCATATAGGATTCTCAAGGCATAAAATCCTATTTTCCAATTTTCTTCCTTTACATAACATATTTAACTCATTTATTCATATCTAGTCCATTTTCATAAATAATAGCAAATCAGTTCTAAAAATATTTCTTTTCTGGGATTTAGCAAAATATAGTTCCATATTGAACATATATTTTTCTTAGAATTTTTAAAATTCATTTACTATTTTTTATATGGCCAAAACCGCCGAATATTTAGACATTTATCATAAATTGTACTTTTATCCAAAAATTCTGAAATTCACAGAGTACATTGATATTATATAGATGTACTCCCAATAAAAATTTCATCAATTTTGAAGTTAACTACAAGGAGTTATAAGCGGTTACTTTTAAAATAATTTTTTCCCGTAAAATTCATAACTCTTATTCTATACATCAAAAAATCACCATTTTTGGACACAATTAATAAAACTCATCAAAATATCATTTCAAAATTTTCCAGAATTTTTTGAAGGACGGAAGAAGTACGAACTGAAAAACATAACAACCCTTAAAATCCCTTACCTCAAAATAACAGTATTTCTAACTGGATTTTGAGTATAGTACTGACAGAAACTAGCACCGTATAGCAACACTCAAAGTATAATTACAAGAATACGCTCGATAATATAGAGAGAGAAAGAGAAAAAACTTTGTTTCTGGTGCGATTTTCAATTCTAACTTAGCTCTCTATTTATAGGAAAATACCAGAACGCCAAAGGAGACTAAATTAATAAAATATTAATTTAATTTTCTTAATTCCTTACCAGCCTTCTTTGGTCAAAAACATCAGCCACCCATGTGCCAACAACCACAAAAATGTTTTTCTTAAATAAAATAATTAAAACTTTCAAAAATCAATTATTTCGGAACTCCAGAACTTCAATAATTCACAATAAATAGCCCCTTTGTCAGAAAATTCGAATCCTGCGATTTTTTATAGGAATTTCAATTCTCTACAACTTTGTAGAATAAAATTTTTTCAAATTTCAAATAGAAATTATCTGAAATCCACAAACGGACGATTTTTAATTCTTTCAGTCTCACAAAATACTGATAAAACACCTCAGCATTAATTTCTTCAATTATATACACATAAAATAATATATTCATCAATTATATCCACATCAACTAAATATTTCCTTATCATATGAATCAATAATTAATTATTCTTAAATAATATTACAGAATCACAATTATGACAACCAGGCCGTTCCTAGAAAAGAGGGGGCTTTTCAATAAGAATTTCTCCTTACTGGCGCGTAATTAGGTGACCAAACCTCTTCTTGACAGAACTTTCTAGACATTGTCAATAATGTTATCTAATAATATTATTCAAATAATACGAATTATTGATCTGATAATGAGAAATATTGTGCAGTGATAATTATTGAAACAACAATAATATAAAATATCAACGCAACAATTATTGAATCAATAAAATATTGAACAGTAATTACTGTAATAATTATTAAGTAGTGCTTTCTTACGTAAGAATCAATAATTCAAAAATACTGTGTAATACCGTGTGCTACTGTGCAACAACGCGTATTACTTTATTTTACCAACCGGGTATTCCAACAGTGTTAACAGTAACGATTACGCCGTTATTTATAAAAACTTAATTTTGTCATTTTCTTCATCCGACAGTTATTCTGTTATGGGGCCCACAAATGGTTGCGCCGGTCGTACGAATATTTCCTGATAGAAAGAATATTTCACGATCAAACGAATATTCCCCGACAACAATGAATATTTTATAACCACTTGTGTATTTTGAAAAAATTTCATATATCACCCTTAACTTAACTTTTATCAATTTAACCATTTATTGAATAGTAATTATAAGAAAAATTGAATACTTTTATTTCATAAAATTCGGGGTCTTACAATCCCCTTCATTGATATATCTATAATCATACATACATCGTTCGTAGAGTAAGTTTAGTTGTAAGCAGTTAAAACATACATATCAATTATAGCAGTTATAGTATATAATGTAAATGACATAATGTAAAAGACACAAGGGGTTTTAAGTGGTTCAGAGACTCAAGCTCTTATTCCACTCTTCTGCTTTCAACTAGCAGGATTTCTACTAAGGAAGGGCAGCACCCTGAATTATTAAGATTCCTTCAAGGCCAGTAGCCTTGGAACTTCAGTTCACTAAGAACTCTTCAAGGCCAGCAGCCTTAGGACTCCACTAGTTCCCTAGGAACTCTTCAAGCCCAGCAGGCTTGGAACTTCATTTAGTCCCTCCGGACAAGGACCCTTTGGCCCTGCTTTGTTTAGTCCCTCTGGACAAGGACCCCTCAGGCCCTGACTTTGTTGAGTTGTTTGTTTGTTGTTGTTGGAGTCGGTGCCGAGTTGCTAAGATGTCTTCATGCTCTGAACATCTTTTATCCTTAGCAGCTTTGCTTGACCATCCTTGAAGAGCAGTTGAGTGTTGCATGATGCTCGGCTTCTTAGGTTACTCAACTACTCCGGATGACCCCTTGATGAACTGCCTTAAAGATCATTCTCCTTGGTACTTGATGGCTGCACATGAGAGGCTTCTAAGATGACTGTAAGCTCTTCTGTTAGGTACTTAGAAGCTTTCTAATGCTTGACACCAAGATGGCTTTTGTGACTCCCTTCTTGCTACTCGATGCCTTCTCATGATGGACTTGCTAAGATGATTGTAGGCTCTTCTCTATTGTACTTAGAGTCTTCCCATGACGGACATCCAGATGGCATGATGCTCTCCTTTCTCTCGGCAGTTCAGAACACTCTTTATGTAGTAGAACTCTCACTTCTACATAGTAGAACTCACACTTCTACTTTTTTCTTGATCTGACTTCTGAGTGTTCTTGGTAGATAATAGAGTGAGCCTTCGGACTCACTATCACATGGTTAGATCAATCCACCTTCTTTCCAAAACCGACAACTCCAGCAACCTTTGATCTTTGAAGTTCTTCCTCATTTATACTTCTTCCCAATCCTTCTGTTGGAAAGTAGCCTTTGAAGTCTATTCAAATATCTTCACAAATCTCAAGTTGCTTGATGTAGACTGCTTGATGTGACTTGTCATACTTTTTCTGACGTTGCAGTCTACTGTTTCACCTACCCTGTCAGATGTATTACTTTAATGTCTTGGGCAGGTCGAAGACTTTATTACCTCTTTCTGATTCCTCGATCAGAGTTTGTCCTATTGCATCGATGCTCTCAATAGGCACTTGTCCGAATATTACCCTTCAGATTGAACCTTTGTCAATGCTTCAGTCTTTAGTTATTCGGACTCTACGATTCTGATGCACATCTTCAAGGACCTGATCGTAGTGTCTTGTTGAGTGTTGCTCGTTGACTAGTAGAGTTAACACTACGATCATGAAGAGTGTTGATTGGATCTTCACTGTAGAACACCTCTTCTTTGTATTGTGCAGTGCTTCAATACTTCTTTTTACTTCGTCTGTTCTCAGATACTGATGGCCTAATTCCTTGCTCTGGTCCCCTTCTGAATATCAAGACACTTCAGATTTGTGGCGCGTCTAGCTTGTTTTCTCCTTGTGATCTTCCGCTCACTTATCATCAATGAACTGACCCTCCACTTAATCACTTTAGCCTTGTTCTTCAGAAGCTGACCAGTATCTCGGTTCACCTTCCATCAGTTCTTTCTCTGTTTGGCAAGCACTACGATCTTGGTTGCTTTCAATATTGTTGTCTTCTATTCAATTGATAGCTACTGCACAAGCTGACTTTCCTTGGTCAACTTCTGAAATCTTCTTCGGATCTCCTTGTGGAAAACTTCATCATAAATGACCTTACACCTCAATCTTGATGTTGATTGGGTTGGTGTTGAGATCTTCTGTTAGTCTGCATGTCATTCGTTGAGTACTCTCTGGTTTCCTTGGATGTAGCTTGCAGCTTGAACCAGAGGTTTCGTTTCTTTGGATATTCTGGGAGTGCTCATTTGTTGAGAACCGTATATACTCTACGATTCATCCTTGGCATTGTGAGCACTTCTGTTGAGGTCGTAGTTCTGCACTCTACAATTCAGCTTTGGCTGGTGCAGACACTACGATCTCGAGATCAGATCTTGACACTCTACTATTTCTGTTTTGTTTGTTGTCTTCATCTGATCTTGCTTGACTACGATCTCTGCATGTAAATAACAGACTCTACGAACTCAGAGTGTGATCTACGATCCTTGACTTGGCTTTGGCATCAGTAAACTCTACGACTCTGAGTGTAGTCTACGTATTTGTCTTGGCTTCGGCAGATGACCGGTCGGCTCGTAGGCAGGCTGTCTCTACGATTCTGAACATGACTTCCTCGGCACACTACGATCCCGAAGAAGCTTTTCTAGACAGACTACGATCCTTCTTCGTTTCCCCTGGCAGTCTACGAACTCCGAGATCTACTGTCTTGCATACTCCTATTCTGCCTCGATAGCTCTCGAGTTATCCTTAACTCACCTGACAGACTACGACTTCTGGTGCAGTGCTCGACAATCAGACTATCCTATCTATTACATCATAAGATCAACCTAACAAGCTTGATCTTTCTATATTTATAGTCCTTGTACATCATTTCTTTTTAAGGACTTTACAAAGCTGTTTTGCTTATGTAGGATCAACCTAACATATTTGATCAATTAATTTTAAGTCCTTGTACATATACTTCTATCATCTATCAAAGGACTTTACAGCTTTTCTTAATGCAAGAATACTTGCATATTGTTCATTCATATATATATATATATATATATATATATATATATATATATATATATATATATATATATATATAATAATCAAATCGTATATAAATAGGAATTGCATTCACATGCTTATTCTTGACACAACTGACATCCAAGACACTTTTTTTTGTAAAAATTTCAGTTCCAATAAATCTTATAAATTATTTGGGAGATATTTAAAAAAATAAAAATAAATTGGACCGATCGCTATATCCGCCCCCCTAGACTTTTTCTTGGAAAAATTGTCATTAATTTTCTTAGATTTGAACAAACGTCAAATAATTAGGGATAAATAAAAAACTCTAAAACGTCAAATAATTAGGGACAGAGGGAGTAACATTGTAGGGTTACATAGTATTAATTATTTATAATACTTCTTATCATATAATTTATTTCATATTCTCTATTGTTTGTAATATTTTTTAAGGTTTAAATATGTTTCAATATTCTAAACTATTTGATATATTCCACTTTAATGATTCACCTTTAATTTTTTTTAATTAGATGGTTGAACCATTGATTTTTTCTAATTTGATCCAATTGAGACTGTCACGTCATAAATTGTTGACGTAACTATTTAGGCAGGGCAGAAAGTAGTTGATGTATATTTTAAAATCAATATTTTCACCATTTTGTTAATTTAAATTATTTACTCATAGGTAAATTTGACAAAACAACTTTTATTCTACATTAAAATAAAACAAAACAAATTCTAAACATATCAAAAAAAATCTCAGACAAATCACCAGCGTGTCTAATAACTTTGACTTAGTCTTCATCCTCATCAAGCTCGATTTCTTCTAAAACGACGAATTCGAACTGCAAGTCACCATTTCCTTTCCGTCATCGTTGATGAATTCGAGTTTATGATCTGGTGTGGAGGACTTGATTTTGGCATCTGGTTTGAGGTTACGGATCTTGTTGGCTAATAGTGTTTGGGGTTTGGAAGATGGATCTGATTGTGATAGTAGTCTTCTTCGTCTCTTTTCAGATCCTGATTTGTTTTCATCGGAATTTGGGTTATGAATTGAGGAATCTCTATAAACCATAGATTTGGCGGATATGAAAATTTTGGGCTGCCAAAATCTGAAGAATGTGATCAACACTGTGTTTAGATCACGATATAAGTGAAGTTCCAGATATCTGGTCCCCAACTTGTATCTATTAGCATGATTTTTTTCATTTATTTTTGGGATCAGTTATAGTCAATAAGTTAAATTATTTGTGTTTCTAAACTGGGATTTTCATGTTCTGTTATTGTTTAATATTTTCATGTTCAGTTTATTGATGGTAGTGATTTTGGTGGTTGTTATGTCTGTTTTGGACATTATTGTTGTTTCCCCTGTTGTCTGATTTGAGGGTGTTTTAGTTTTGCCGTAGCATTCCCAATTTGATTCCATGGTTTATTGCTTATATTCTATGATCAAATTTGGGCTCTTCTGGATCGGTAGCAATGTTGGGTGGTGATTCGAGGGCGGAGATTCTGGAGTAGCATGAATCTGGGAAGGGAGTCTGAGTGCAGACAACTTTGAGTGCGGCAGCGGGAGATGTGGTGGGAGTTGAGAAGGGGTTGGTGTTGTTTTTCTTGTGGAGGAGGGTGCTGACGACTGCGTCGATGATAATGGTGAGGAGGAGGAGGTGGAGTAACATGAATTTGGGAAGGTAGTTTGGAGCTTTGTGATTGATTACTCTGATATTATTAATGAAAGTTTTGTTCTTAATTTACCCTTTCGATATAACTAATGTTAAATTTCAAGATAAAATAATATTTTTTTGACACATCAACTGCTGCCCCACCCAAATAGATACGTCAGAATTTTCTGACGTGACAGCCTTAATTGGATCAAATTGAAAAAAATTCAATAGTTCAATCATCTAATTAAAAAAAATTAAAGATGAATCGCCAAAGTAAAATATATCAGATAGTTTAGGGTAGTGAAACATATTTAGGCCTATCTTTTAATAAGGGGTAATTTTGAAAAAATTATGATTAATTATTCTAAATTATATAAAATGTCAAATAATTTGTAAAAAATAAAATTATTTAGAAAGTCCTATATTATAGGAGAGATGGAGTAATTAATATTGTGAAATTTATAAAAATAACTTTTTAAAATAATCAGCAATCTAATTTTTTTTCCCAAGTATGATGCTCTATATATAATTTTCTTCAATTTTTAGAATGAACATTCTAGTTGAGGAGTATTTTAGAATGGACGTCCGCTATATTTACACAAAATGTATTGTACCATATATTAGGAACAATTACATATTATAGTACATTTATGAAAGTAATTACAAAAATCATACATTAATAAAATAATTACAAAAATATGACATTTCATCATATATATTTACAATACTAATACAATTAAGATTCCTTAATTTAAGGGATAAATATTAATTGGCTGACATAAAAAAAAGTTTTTTTTTGAATCGCGTGATAACCGCCTATCATTTGTACAGGACTATGCAGTTACCAAACCCTTTTGCACATGCTGAAACCCTTGTTCTCTCCTCTGTCGCGACTAAACGTAATCGGAGTTAAAAACTATTGTTTCCGGTGATTGTTGTTCATCTGTGTTCGTGTGTTCTTCATCTCTATCATATTTTTGTAGTTGTTCGGCATACTAGTTCAGTTTTCGTCATTGTCGTTGTTACTCGTTACTCGTCTGGTTCATTGTCGTTGTCGTTGTTACTCGTCTGGTTCATTGTCGTTGTTACTCGTTATTCTTCTCCATTTATCGACTCTGGTGTTTATTATTTCTTCAAGTGAGTATTTTCTTATTAAGTTTAATGTATTATATATTAAAGTAATTTACTAACAGAATGGAGTATTCATTGTTTTGGTTTGTGTTGTCTTTATGTTTTTGTATAGAATGGTTGATACAAGGAATGATACAAGTAAGAAGGATGGAAAGAGGAAAAGGATCGTGGAGGGCGATTCTGTTAAGAAATTGAAGAAGTTTGTTGTGGAGAGCAAGGGGAAGGGGAAGGGGAAGGGAAAGGGGAAGGGAAAGGATGTAGTTAATAAATCAAGTAAGAATGATAGTAGTTTGGTGATACACAGTGATATCAAACATTCCGTAGTGCAATTAGATTCTGATTTTGATGTCCCTGTTAAGAATGAAGTTCAAGTGCTTATCCAGAAGATAATTCCAACTCAACGAATTTTAAAGGTGTGTTAATTTAAATTTTGTTATTGTTTACTGTATAATGCTTAATTGGTTATTGCATAATATTAATGAATTAATGATTGGTAACCACAAGATTGCTAACCAATGCATTAGACAATAACCATCATGTTGCATGAAGGTAACCAAAACTGAATTGGGTACTGTCTTATGAGTGTCTTGGTTACTGTCTAATGTTGTATTGGTTACTGCTTATGAGTGTCTTTGGTTATTGTCTAATGATGTCTTGGTTACTGTCTTATGATGCAATAGACAATAACCATCATGTTGCATGAAGGTAACCAAAACTGAATTGGGTACTGTCTTATGAGTGTCTTGGTTACTGTATAATGTTGTATTGGTTACTGTTTATGAGTGTCTTTGGTTACTGTCTAATGATGTCTTGGTTACTGTCTTATGATGTATTGGTTACTGTATAATGATGTCTTGGTCACTGTCTTATGGGTGTCTTGATTACTATCTAATGATGTCTTGATTATTGTCTTATGATGTCTTGGTTACTGTCTTATGATTTTTAGGTTACTGTCTTATGCTTTCTTGGTTACTGTCTAATGATATATTGGTTACTGTCTTATGATGTCTTTATTAATGTCTAATGATGTTTTGGTTACTGTCTAACCAATATATTGTCTAAAGTTGTATTGGTTACTGTGCAACATTTAATTGGTTACTGTATAATGCTGAATGGGTTACTGAATAATGCTATTTTGGTTACTGGATAATTTTTCTGACTAATAATTGGTATGCACATGGTTGGTAACCAATGTATTAGACAGTAACCAACATGTTGCATGAAGATAATCAAGACAGCATTAATAAGTAACCAGTTTACATTGGTTACCTTTTTGCAACATGTGTTTACTGTATAATGTTGTATTGGTTACTGTTTATGAGTGTCTTTGGTAACTGTCTAATGATGTCTTGGTTACTGTCTTATGATGTATTGGTTACTGTATAATGATGTTTTGGTCACTGTCTTATGGGTGTCTTGATTACTATCTAATGATGTCTTGATTACTGTCTTATGATGTCTTGGTTACTGTCTTATGATTTTTGGGTTACTGTCTTATGCTTTCTTGGTTACTGTCTAATGATATTTTGGTTACTGTCTTATGATGTCTTTATTAATGTCTAATGATATTTTGGTTACTGTCTAACCAATATATTGTTTAAAGCTGTATTGGTTACTGTGCAACATTTAATTGGTTACTGTATAATGCTGAATGGGTTACTGACTAATGCTGTTTTGGGTACTGGATAATTTTTCTGACTAATAATTGGTATGCACATGGTTGGTAACCAATGTATTAGACAGTAACCAACATGTTGCATGAAGATAATCAAGACAGCATTAATAAGTAACCAGTTTACATTGGTTACCTTTTTGCAACATGTTGTTTACTGTATAATGTTGTATTGGTTACTGCTTATGAGTGTCTTTGGTTACTGTATAATGATGTCTTGGTTACTGTCTAACCAATATATTGTCTAAAGCTATATTGGTTACTGTGCTACATTGTATTGGTTACTGTATAATGCTGAATGGGTTACTGACTAATGCTGTTTTGGTTAATTGTCTATGTTTTTTTGGTTACTATCATATGATTGGTTTGTTAACTTTGTAAATATGATTTTGTTTACTTGCAGTTATGGGATCTTTATTACGAGGAATGGAACAGAAAATTCAACGGAAAAGTGATATATTGGTGCGACATGGAAGTCCCCAGTATAATTGCAAAAAAATTGAATAATAGTCAGCTGGATAAATTTAAGGCAACATGTTTTGGTAATTTTATTGAGTTTGGTGAGCACCAAATGTATTCCCAGATCATTCACCACGCTCTTGTGAGGGAGGTTCACCAGAGGGATGACGGTGAAATGTGGTTTTTGTTCGGAGAGAAAAGGGTCAGGTTCGGTTTGCCTGAGTTTTGTATGATATCTGGGTTGAGATGGAAAGGTGATGATGATATAACTCCATATAAAGGTATGGATAATATGCTTGTTGGTAAGTTTTTTGGTGACGAAGCTGTGACACGTAGTAGTATAGGTAGGATATATAGGAAGGCAGTTTTTGATGATGATGACGAGGCTATTAAGATGTCTATGATATTTTTGGTCTTTAATTTCATTATGTGCACATTTTCTGAAAATTACGTTGATGGGGCAATGGTTAATTTTTTGTGTTACGGCGATGTTAATAGTTTTCCTTGGGGGAAAGTTGCTTTTGAGATGACAAAGTACTCTTTGTCTAATGCTTTAAAGGGGCGTTATAGGAAAGGAAAGAATGGTGTTTCAACATACAATTTTTACATGGATCATTACACCAAACTGTACAAGTTGAATGGGCTTCCGTATGTATTCCAAGTTTTTATGTTTGAAACTATTCCGACATTCAAAAGTCGGGGTATATGCATTGACGAGAATCCATCGGATGTCCGTTTATTCAGATGGAAGGAGTTAATGAAGCCGCTTTCTAATGACAAGTTGAATGAATTAGTTTTTTGTTCCGGACAGGTATGTTGTTTAACTTTTAGTTATATACTTGATAAATGAAAATATTATGAGAAGTTTACTATCAACAAAGTAGTTAGTTATCTTTATATACACGTTTGGTTACTGATTATTTTATATGCATGTTAATAATAACAATGTTTTTGGATTCTTGAATATTAAAATACGGTTACTGATTAGATTACATTCAGGTTACTAATGACATTGTTTTTGGTTACCAATCATATACACATTTTGGTTACATTTATACATTTAGTTGGTTACTACTTATAATACATTTGGTTACCTGTATATATGTATTTGGTTACTGATTATGTTTTATGATTCCTTATTTACTGTTTATTTCAATGTAATTGTACATTGTTTGTTAGATGATATACTAAACTATACTTATTATTTTTCAGATGAGGATAAACATTTTGACTCCCACGGCCGATGAGAAGGATCGACTTGATTTGGGCGGTTTTCACTTTTTTAATGGGAAGGATGGTGACAAGAAAGTAGATAAAAAAGTGAAGGCCGACAACATTGGTGTTGATTTATCTGATGTGAAAGAGGCAATTGATGTACGGTTTAAGCCGTTGGAGAAGAAAGTGTCTGAATTGAAGAAAGATGTTTCTGAATTGAAGAAATAATTTGGAAATTTGCGAACTGATATTAAAGATGAAATGCAGCTTTTACATGTCCAGTTATGCAGGGACCTTAGGTCCATTATTAGAGATGAGTTACGTGCTATCAAAGACGTGGGGGACAAAAAGCTTGATGGTGAGTCTGATGATGACGATTCTGACAATGCTGGTGATGATGATGATGATGATGAAAATGAAGGTGATGAAGGTTATGAAGGTGATGAAGGTTATGAAGGCGGTGAAGGCGATGAAGCTGATGATGATGCTTCCGATGACATTGATAATGAGAATGCTGATGTCATGGTGGAGGAGGTCCATGTTGATGAGGATGTTGATCATGGTTCAAAAGTGAATAAGAATAATGATGGTGATGATGTGTTGGATGAAGTTGAGAAGAAGGGTGGGAATGAAATTGAATTGGTTAATGAAGTTGGTGATGATGTGTCAATATTCGTGGAGAAGAGTGATGTGAATGTAATTGAGATTGCTAATGAAGTTGAACGTGCTGCTATGGTTGAAGAACCCGATGAAAAAAAAAATAATGCAAATGAAGAAATTGTCAAGGTTAGATATATTTGTTTGTTCTGTTATGTGATATATGTATTTTGTTTTAATTATTAAATGGTTCTTTATTTTACGCAGATTGACAATAATAATGACATGCCATCTTTTGACATATTAAGCCAATGTTCTGGGAAAGAGATTGTTGTGTATGATGCTGATAAGGTTAGTGTTATAATTATGGGCCATCATTTATTGAAAACATCATTTATTGAAATGTTATTTATGTTTTGGTTACCATCATATAATGAATTGGTTACTATGATATTGTGTTTTGGTTACAATTATATTATGTTTTGACTACTATTATATTGTGATTTGGTTACTAGTTTATGTTATTCAGATTGCTAATATAACATGTTCATTTTAGTTCATTAGCTTTTGTAAAGTCAGTTGGTTACTAGTTTATTTTATTCAGGTTACTAATCGTATATATTACCTTTTTATGTCAACTGAAAAAGGGGAAGAAAGGTGAGGCAGCAAGCAGGTATGCTCTTGATCTTATGGTTCTCACCACACAGGACATAGCTAAGTGTGACGAGTTGGAGAAGAGTGTCCAGAAAGCCGGTGGTAGACCTTTACGTGAACCTGCAAAGAGTGCCATTTTACGGTCTCCATATACAGCAGCGTTCGGATCTGCTGGTTCATCATCTACTGTAGTGGGTGTTGATAGTCAAACACTTGCACGTTTAAGTGCATTCCCCAAATCATGCATGGAGATGCCCTCAAAAATTGAAGAGGGATTGTTTGAAGAATGGTTCAAAATTGGAATAAACAACAGAAAAAGGTTTGATTTTGTTGTTAACAATGCTATAGTTTTTTATGAAACAAATAAGTTTTTATTATTGTAGTAAAATATGGTTAATATTTAAATAAATGTTATGGTTACTATTATTTTATATTCTGATTAATATTAGATATTGTTTTGGTTACCTAGTAGTTATGTTTCTGTTACTATGTGATTATGGTTTGGTTACCATATTAATGTTTAAAATTAAGTTGTTTATTAGTTTACTGATTTTGGTATGCTGTTTTTGTTACTGTATAATGATGTATTGGTTATTGTCGAATGTTGTATTGGTTAATGTGCAACATTACAGTGGTTAATATATAATACTTAATTGGTTACTGACTAATGTTGTTTTGGTTACTGCATAATATTAAATATTTATTAAATGTTAATATTAAATAAATGGTGTGGTTACTATTAAATTAATGTTATGGTTACTATTACTTTATATTATGGTTAATATTAGTTTATGTTTCGTTTACCTATTAGTTATGTATTAGTTTAATATTTGATTATGGTTATGATTTTAATATTTGTTGGTTAGCAGGGTACTGTTTAAAATTAAGTTGGTTCATTAGTATGTTAATTATAGAACGTGCAAGTTTGATTTGTAGTAGTGTGTATATTAATACGGTAATTGTTAATGTTAGTGTGTATACTAATATTATGTTTTTATATTGAAGGACGGACAAATTTCCTGGAAAGAACGATATTATCATGCCTTCTTTTGAATTTGGATCCATTGCAATATCATCGAAGATGTGGTTCTATAAATTAAAGACGTCTGGGCAGTGGTTAGACGACGATGTGAGTATTATTTTAAAAATTATGTTTTTGTAGTTATGTTTACATTATTTAGTTATATTAATCACATACTTGCATTTCCCAACAACTGTTAATATCATATTAAGTAATGCTGTATAATGATGTATTGGTTACTGTATAATGATGTCTTGGTTACTGTCTTATGGGTGTCTTGATTACTATCTAATGATGTATTGATTACTGTCTTATGATGTCTTGGTTACTGTCTTATGATTTTTGGGTTACTGTCTTATGCTTTCTTGGTTAATGTCTAATGATATATTGGTTACTGTCTTATGATATCTTTATTAATGTCTAATTATGTTTTGGTTACTGTCTAACCAATATATTATCTAAAGCTGTATTCGGTTACTGTGCAACATTGTATTGGTTACTGTATAATGCTGAATGGGTTACTGACTAATGCTGTTTTGGTTACTGCATATATTTTCTGACTAATAATTGGTATGCACATGGTTGGTAACCAATGTATTAGACAGTAACCAACATGTTGCATGAAGATAATCAAGACAGCATTAATAAGTAAGCAGTTTATATTGGTTACCTTTTTGCAACATGTTGTTTTCTGTATAATGCTGTCTTGGTTACTGTCTTATGATGTATTGGTTACTGTATAATGATGTCTTGGTTACTGTCTTATGATGTATTGGTTACTATTTTTTAGTTATGTTTACATTATTTAGTTATATTAATTACATACTTGCATTTGCCAACAACTGTTAATATCATATTAATTTTTTTTTTGGCTCAGCACATCAATATTGCCTTGTATTATTTCCGTAAATTGGCAAGACATTCCGAAAGTGTTCCTATAAGGGTAACGACTACGGATTGTTGGTTTCACAGCAAGATCACCGCTCTTTTCGAGGAGTATACAAAAAAAATTGTGACAAAATTGTTCTGTCTGGGGAGGGTGATGTTGCTGAATACATACATGGGCTGTTTATGGATGTCAACACACCATGGAGGAACGTTGACTATGTGTTGTTCCCAATTCATATGTCATCACCGGACCATTGGTTGTTGTTGTCTTTTGATGTGCATCGTAGGTGTCTAACTGTGTACAATTCTCTACAACCAAAAAGGAAATCCATGCAAATTAAAATTTCTGATGTTTGTGAGCCGTACATCTTCATTCTTCCCATACTATTGCGCAAGTCTGGTTTTTGGAAGGATAGGTCTGACATTGACTTCAGCAGTGACCCGTATCGCAACAAGGACGAAGACGATATAATTGAGTTGGAATTTGCTGAGACGGTTCCTGAACAAGTAGAGGGGTAAGGGTTAAATTTTGTACATTTTTTTAATTATTACATATAGGTTAATTTTATTTTTTATTTTTGTTATATGTTGTTTGTTGTTACAGTGATTGTGGGATGTTCACAATTTGTTTTGCTGAGCATGTCATTCATCAGAAGTTTGATCAGATTCCTATTCCTTTCCCCATTGCGAAGTATCGGAAAAAGTTATGCACAAACCTATTTATGCATGCTAGGAAAAAGCAGTTGGAGGGCTATGATACTGATAGAGAATTTCCAGGAAGATTTGTTCCAGATTTTGATTAGTTCGGATTTCGTTGTTTTGTCTTTATTAAATTTGTTGTATTTTTTGTTTTAGTTTTGGTGTTATACACAACATTTGTGTATTGTTTATGATTTTTTTGATGTTCATTGGATCTTATGTAGATTGGATTACATATTTGATTATATTAGCATTAATGAAAGAGATATTGTTTGTTGGTTGGTATTTTGTTTCTTTTTAAGTTGTGTTTGTTGAATTTTTTTGAAATATACAGTTGGTAACCAATCATATATAAAGGGGTAACCAGATAATGATTTGATAGTAAACATGGAGTTACAAGATTGTATCAGGACATATATCATATGTTAAATGTACATGTGTTATGTATACATGGGTTTCTTAAACTTCAATACCTTTTTAATTACATGTTGCTGAATATACAGGTTGTTTATGTTGTGGTTACCATTATAAACTGATTTGGTTACTGTTATGAAATTAGGTGGTTATTGTGATGATTACTGTCATGTAATTATTTGGGTACCATTAAACATTGTTATGGTTACTGTTATATAATTATTTGGTTTACATTAAAAACCGGCATAGTTATTGTTATGGTTACTGTCATGTATAAAATGGTTACCAATTATAATTTTGTAATATACAGTTTGTAACCAATCATGTATAAATATGTAACCAGATAATGATTTGATAGTAACCAGAGTAACGATATTGTATCAGGACATATGTCATATGTTAAGTGGACATGTGTGAGTATACATGGGTTTCATAAACTTCAATACCCTTTTAATTATATGTTGCTGGATATACATGTTGTTTATGTTGTGCTTACCATTATAAAATGGTATTGTTACTGTTATGAAATTAGTTGGTTACTGTGATTGTTACTGTTATGTAATTATTTGGGTATCATTAAACATTGTTATGGTTACTGTTATGTAATTATTTGGTTAAAAACTGGTATGGTTACTGTTATGTTATTAGCTGGTAACTGTTCTGGTTACTGATATGTAAATATGTGGTTACCATTAAAAACTGTTATGGTTACTGTTATGTATTTGTTTGATTACTGTTATTGTTAATGTTTCATTGAAATCAAAAATCAATATATAAATGAATAACAATTTTGTTTACTAAACACAATCAAAAATTTTACAAACAAATCGTTTAATGGTTACTCAAAGTAAACAATAATACATTCATGTATCTACACTCTTAATTTAACTGCACGATATCAGACCCTTTTTAGTGGTCTTAAAACCGGGGGATTACTGCATGTCTTTCTGTTGTGTCCTTTTTCTTGACACCTGCTGCATTTGTTTTGAATTTTGATTTCAGATCCGTGTTTGTACCTCCCTTTTTTTGGTCTTCCTGCTGGCCTTCTTGTGTTGGGTGGTTTTATACATATGTTTTTTACTTCTTCTGATACATCCCAGTTTTCTTTGTCATCTAATGGCATGATGGAAGCTGAATATGTCTTGACCAAAGTTGCTTTAGTATAATTTCTTGAGCAAAAATCATAACAGCTCAAATTTCTCTTGCTCATAACAGCAGCAGCGTGCGGGCAAGGCATCTCATGGTACTGAAATTTACGGCATGTGCATGTCTTTTGTTCGATGTCCACAATATACTGTTTAGAGACATCGTAAACAGTAAAAATCACTAAGTTTGATGTCTCAACCTACAACACCCAATGTATACAATCAGATTAACAGTTGCATGCCAAATATACAGTAACCAATTAACTAGTACACAATGTTAGTCAACAAGTAACCACCAATATAAAAGAAAGAATTATAAATCACAGTAACATTATAATGTTACATAGTAACTAAGTCAGTATTGATCAGTAACCAGTATAATGTTACACAGTAACCAAATAAGCATTATACAGTAACCATTATATAATTACACAGTAATCAATTAGGTAGTAGTTAGTAACCAATATAATGTTGCACATTAAGAAAGTCAACAATAGTTTGTAACCAAATCAGTATTATTCAGTAATATTATGCAATAAAGATTATAATTTTATCTAGTAACCAAGTTTCTGTAGTCAATATAATGTTACACATTAACCAACTCAGCAATAGCGAGTGACCATTATATGGTTACACAGTAACCAATTCAGCAATAGTCAGTAACCATTATATGTTTAAGAGTTGCATCCCAAATTCAACTAATTAACTAGTACACAATATTAGTCAATAAGTAACCACCAATATAAAAGAAACAATTATAAATCACAGTAATATTATAATGTTATATAGTAACTAAGTCAGTATTGATCAGTAACCAATATAGTGTTACACAGTAACCAAATAAGCATTATATAGTAATCAGTATATAAGTACACAGTAAGCAATTAAGTAGTAGTCAGTAACCAATATAATGTTGCACATTACGTAAGTTAGTATTAGTCTGTAACCAATAAAGATTATAATTTTATCCAGTAACCAAGTTACTGTTAGTCAGTATAATGTTACACAGTAACCAACTCAGCAATAGCCAACAACCATTATATGGTTACACAGTAACCAACTCAGCAATAGTCAATAACCAAGTTAGTAATAGTCAGTAGATTGCAAATGCAAATTAGGATGCAATAATTTAAATCGAGTATTAATTACCTTAAGTATCTTTGATTTAAAGATATTAGATTGCAACTTTCTCTCAGCTGTTGTGGAAAGTGTTGTGAATGTTGATATGGCTGCTTGTTTGTTTGTGAAATACCATTTTTGAACCAGACAACGTATGCATTCAATCATTGTCACAACTGGAAGATCCCTGATAAACTTGATTGCATTGTTAATAGATTCGGCGGTGTTTGAAGTCATTGTTGAGTACCTGCTTACAGTCCCATGGAGCCTCGTGCACCTATCCAACTTGACCTCTTCCTCCAGATATGTCCTTATTCGAGGATCAATGGCATCAAGTTCAGCCATGTGTTTATTGAATTGTTCAACAGTGTAAGATCTACAAACCCCGTTGTAAGCCTGTTTAACTTCTTCTCCTTTCTTTTTGAATCTGTTTTTTATATTTTTCAATATATGATATGTGCATGAACCATGCATGATATCCGGAAACACACAATTCAGTCCTTGTATAATGGCTTCATGTCTGTCTGAAACAATACATTGACCTTCCCTAACTCCACAAGCAATTCTCAAATTTACGAAAAACCATTTCCAAGACAATTCATTTTCGCTGTCAACAACTGAAAAAGCAATCGGAATAATATTTCGATTTGCATCTTGTGTGCTTGCTATCAGTAATGTCCCCCCGTAAGTTGATTGTATGAATGTTCCATCGATTACGATGATTGGAAAACAATGGTGCCATGCTTGAATGGATGCTCCAATGGCAAAGAATAGATACTTGAAACGACCATTTGTTTCCAACTCAAGGGCTGTGACGGAACCTGATATAAAACATCAGAACTATTATTAGAATTACAAGTAGTATACTGTATCCAAATAACTAGTAATCGGTAACTGTTCATGTGGTTAAAGGTACACAATTTGTATATTACATTTAGTAATTAAACATGCGTATTAAGGTAACCAAACATGTATAATAACCGCATACAAATGGTATAATACTAATAATAACTAAACATGCATTATGTCTAAATATGTATTGGTTACTGTGTAATAGTTTATTGTTTACTGTATAATGCTTAATTGGTTACTGAATAATGATATTTTTTGTTACTGAATAATATTACTGACTAATGCTTGGTAACCACATGTTGGTAACCAATGCATTATACAGTAATCAATTATTGCATGAAGGTAACCAATACAATATTAATCAGTAAAAAATTTACATTAGTAAACACTCTATCGTGTAATGATATCTTGGTTAATGTTGAACATCATATTGGTTACTGTATAATGCTATAAAACAAATAAATGTAATAAGGTGTTACCTGGATTTGTTTTCTTCAGCATGTATAACCATGATGGGATGAGTGAGTAGTCGTGTGGATTTCCTTTCACCTTTTCCAACGCCTTCTCCTTCGATCTCCATGCTTTTTGGTAAGAGATAGACACATTATATTCTGAGATCATGTCTTCCACAATATCGGTTGGTGTGTATATTTTCTTCAAATTTGTTATTTTTTGCATTATGCATTCACTGACCAACTCACTATTTGCCTGTCTGTGGTCTCCCAACAATACATTGACCGAACAAGTGTGGATATCATTGAATTCTCTAACCTTGAACATACTGGTTTTTCTGAAACTTGATGCTCTCATCTTCCATTTGCAATTTTCATCGCATACACACACTAGCACAAAGTCTCTATAACTTGTTCGTTGGACTTTGTGTTGTCTGTTTTTTCTGATTGAATGCAGCCTCATAGCTTGTGAGAGGATTTTTTTGTCTGCGTAGGTTTGATGTAATTTTACTTCACGTTCATTCGGATTCGATATTACATCATCATATCGTTCTTCTGCGTATGATGAGTCATGTTGTCTGTCTCGTTGTTGTTCAATAATTTCCATTGCAAGCTGATCAGCATATTGCGTTTCAAATTGGCTTGATTGGCTTGCTTGTGGAACTAGTGCTGAATTCCCTTGTGTTAATCTGATTGGCATTACATCGTGAATTGTAGATTCTTCTACATTTGTCAAGTTATGCAAGATCGTTGTGCGTCCCATTCTGTGTTCAATATCTAAAATCAGTGGGAATTTACCTTGTTCATCAGATTTTCTACTCATTTCCAGAAAGAATTGTAAGGTTGCTTCATCCGATATACTGATCGGTGGAATGTCGTTTCTAATCTGAAATTTGATTGACAATGTTGTTGCGTTTGTGTCTAGCCGTAATGCACTGCATATTTTGGTTAGTATTTCTTTGAACGAAATTGTTGATGGAACTAATATGCCAGTAACTTCAAATTTGTTGTATTGGTTACTATCAGTCCATGTGCCGTTGAAGTAAAGTACAACTGGAATCATCTCCATTGTCTGTCAATAGAATAAGTAATGGTAAGTAACAAAATCAATGTTATCCGATAACCAATATAATGTTAAACAGTAACCAAGTCAGCATTAGTCAGTAACCAAGTCTTCATCAGTAACCATTATAATGTTACACATTAACAAAGTCATTATTAGTCAGTAAACAATGCAGTGGTACACAGTAACCAAATGAGTATTAGTCAGTAACATATACATAGTCAGGCAGTAAACAATATAATGTTAAACAGTAACCAAGTAGTATTAATCAGTAAATAAGTCTTCATCAGTAACCATTATAATGTTACACATTAACAAAGTCATTATTAGTCAGTAAACAATGCATTGGTACACAGTAACCAAATCAGTATTAGTCAGTAAAATATACATAGTCAGACAGTAACCAATGTAATGTTAAGCAGTAACCAAGTCAGCATTAATCAGTAAATAAGTCTTCATCAGTAACCATTATAATGTTACACATCAACAAAGTCATTATTAGTCAGTTAACAATGCATTGGTATACAGTAACCAAATCAGTATTAGTCAGTAAAATATACATAGTCAGACAGTAACCAATGTAATGTTAAGCAGTAACCAAGTCAGCATTAGTCAGTAACCAAGTCTTCATCAGTAACCATTATAATGTTACACATCAACAAAGTCATTATTAGTCAGTAAACAATACAGTGGTAGACAGTAACCAAATCAGTATCAGACAGTAACCAATGTAATGTTAAGCAATAACCAAGTCAGCATTAGTCAGTAACCAAGTAATAATCAGTAACCATTATAATGTTACACATTAACAAAGTCATTATTAGTCAGTAAACAATACAGTGGTACACAGTAGCCAAATCAGTATTAGTCAGTAACATAGACATAGTCAGACAGTAAACAATGTAATGTTAAGCAGTAACCAAGTCAGCATTAGTCAGTAACCAATTATTCAGTAGTAACCATTATAATGTTACACATTAACAAAGTCATTATTAGTCAGTAACCAATACAATGGTACACAGTAGCCAATTCATTATTAGTCAATAATCAACGTAATTGTACACAGTAACCAAATCATTATTAGTCAGTAACCAATGCAACATTAATTAGTATCATTATGCATTAACCAATTTAGCATAAACAGTAACATAGACATAGTCAGACGGTAACCAATGTAATGTTAAGCAGTAACTAAGTCAACATTAGTCAGTAACCAAGTAATAATCAGTAACCATTATAATGTTACACATAGACAGTCATTATTAGTCAGTAACCAAAGCAATGGTACACAATATCTAATTCATTATTAGTCAGTAACCAAATTATTATTAGTCAGCAACCAATTCAACATTAGTTAATACCATTATGCATTAACCAATCCAGCATTAAACAACAACATATACATAGTTAGACAGTAACTAATGTAATGTTAAGCAGTAACCAAGTGCATTTTTACATGCTATTGCAATCAAAACATTCATATTGCAATCAAAACATTCATTATTCTTACAGTGTGACCATTTTAAATGAAAAAAACTTAAGAAAGGTAACCAATATAGTCATTCGTAGTAACAATAGCTAACTATATTATTATAAATTTTAAATTCACACACCTCAGTATTTTTTGATCGAAGTTGATGTCGATCTTGTATGCAACAATCAATGCAGTATTTGGTTACTGATCTTGAAGGCGTTGATTTTGATTGTTATTTTCGATCTTAGAGATGCGTTTCGACAACCGGCTTCGTCTTCTCCGATTACGAGTTTAGTCGCGACAGGAGTCTTCGGTTTCGTTTTTTTGTCTTCTCTGTCGTTGATCTGTTGTTGAGTTTTCAAAGTTGCATGATTTTAGGGACGGTTAATTTGAATTATGAAATTGGATAACTGACTGGATAATGACACGTGATTTTAGGCGCGTTATATTGCTTATGTTTTATTTTTGTAATTATTTTGTGTATGTTTTATTTTTGTAATTACTTTCTAAATGTTGTATATTAGTGTAAAGAACCCTAAATAATTAAAAAAAATCCTTCGGAGTGTTATGATTTTGAGAAGAATAATACAATTTCTAAAAAAAACATTATTTTTATATTTCCACATTATCTCTCTCACAACATAGTAGAGTGAGTGTGACGCCCCCAAAATAGGTATACATCAGTTATTCTGAATCGTCAAATACATAGTACAGAATACAAATACAAACTTTAATATACAACAAAAGAGCTGTGAGTTTTAATACAAATATTGTCTTTTAGACAATATCCACTATCAGAATAAGTGCTCATTATATTTATTGTCACACTATTTAACAGAAAAGTGAGGACTACTAATTCTATCATCTGGACCGTCACTCCGTTCTTCGATTAGTTCCAGCTACGTTCTTATTTCCTGAAGAGAACAGTGAAAGAAAGGGTGAGCTCAACTAGCCCAGTAAGAAATATTATGACTAAGATAATGCAGAATAAATTATCATTAGTGCTTAACAATGTTAAACTAATAAAATACAATAGACATCGAGTCTAACTGCAGCAGAATAAGCAATCCATTAAAAGAGTCAAGTAGATAATAAAATCTACTATCTTTTATGATTTAAAAAGTTTTTCATCACTTATATCGCTGGGACTCAGCTTAATAAATAATCCACATCATCCCTGCACTACGATCAAGGATATTCATTAGTATCACAACTATAAATTATCCATGCACTACGGGCCAAGGATATTTGTGTATTCATCGATGGTCATGATCATACCAACAACTGTCCATCAATGCACTACAGGACAATGAGGACTTCTATCACATCATTTGTAACATTACGGTCATGATTACACCGAATAATCCCTGGTCATAATCATATCGAGTCCATTCATGCACTACAGGCAACAGATGACTTTCAAAAAAAATATAAACATGAGGATGATGACAATAATATAAGAATTCAATAAAACAAGTTCAAGAATTAATTTATTCGGGAACTAATAAGTCCAAATTGTCAACATGATACTTCTTTGTAGAGTAAAATTCAAGAATGCTCAGAATAATATTTCCATGAAAAGATACTGGATGAAATGCAAATATCAAGGATATTCCACTAATTTCATGGAGTATAGAAGTTAAAATTTTAACCAACTGAGTATAATAAAGAATTGAATAACAAAATAAATCATCATGCATGCGGTACTTCGCATACACAGGTTATTGCAACAGAATAATAAACAACGGAACTAGGTCAGGCGAAATTCGCACCGACGGGATGTTCCAACAGAATAATAAAGACAGAACCAGGTCCGGCGTAAAACGCACAGACAGGATATTCTAACAGAATAATAAAGACGGAACCAGATCCGGCGTAAAACGCACAGACAGAATATTCCAACAGAATAATAAATAATGGAATAATAGAAGAATTTCACCAAGTATGTGGTACTTCGCATAAACATGTTATTCCAACATAATAATAAAAAATAGAATAACAGAAGTTCTCTTCATGAAGACGAAAGAAATAATAATACCCCTTACCGTAAAAGAAGAGTATTCTGGCTGGTAGAGTGAGGATGTTCTTGAAGAAAACTTGCACTACACTCAAAGCTTTTTAAAACTCTAAGAAATACGCTCAAGATTATAGAAGAGAATTTCTCTGAATTTTTGGTGTGATTTTAAATTCTAATTAAGCATCCTATTTATAGGAAAATAGAAAGGATACTATTTAGAAAAATTTTCACGGGCAAACATAAGAGAATTTTCACGGGCTGAATTTTTAAAAATCACAGGCACATTTTTAAAAATTTTGAATATAATATTCATGTAAAATAAATAACTTTATATCTAATAAAATATATTATATTTATAATCAAATAAAATAAAACTTATAAAATATAAATATATATATATATATATATATATATATATATATATATATATATATATATATATATAAATTGATGAATGTCTAAAGTTTTTGGGGGAGGATGAAGCTTTGCCTTTCCCGTAAGGCAAAGGTTATATATATATATATATATATATAGGGTCCGGATCCTGTCCGGACTCCCGGACAGGTGTAAAATCCGGACCTTTTTTTTTTTTTTTTTTTTTTTGTTTTTTTTTTTGAAACAACTAAAAAAAAAAAAAAAATTTATGGAATTGGAATTTTTACATTATACAGTGTTTTGGGCGTGATTTGGATGCCTATAACAAAACATGTCTGTACAGTCTGGGCAGACTGTACATACATTGGTTGGTGTGGGTGTTAAAAACACACCCAAAACACTTTATTTTGGAAAAATTTCACTTCCATAAATTTTTTTTTTTTTTTTTTAGTTGTTCTACAAAAAAAAAAAAAAAAAAAAAAAAAATTTTCAGGTCCGGATTTTCTCCCGTCCGGGAGTCCGGACCTGATCTTTATTCTATATGGGTCCGGATCCTGTCCGGACTCCCGGACAGGTGTAAAATCCGGACCTTTTTTTTTTTTTTTTTTTTTTTGCTTTTTTTTTTTTGAAACAACTAAAAAAAAAAAAAAAAAATTTATGGAATTGGAATTTTTACATTATACAGTGTTTTGGGCGTGATTTGGATGCCTTTAACAAAACATGTCTGTACAGTCTGGGCAGACTGTACATACATTGGTTGGTGTGGGTGTTAAAAACACACCCAAAACACTTTATTTTGGAAAAATTTCACTTCCATAAATTTTTTTTTTTTTTTTTAGTTGTTCTACAAAAAAAAAAAAAAAAAAAAAAAAAAAATTTCAGGTCCGGATTTTCTCCCGTCCGGGAGTCCGGACCTGATCTTTATTCTATATGGGTCCGGATCCTGTCCGGACTCCCGGACAGGTGTAAAATCCGGACCTTTTTTTTTTTTGCTTTTTTTTTTTTGAAACAACTAAAAAAAAAAAAAAAAATTTATGGAATTGGAATTTTTACATTATACAGTGTTTTGGGCGTGATTTGGATGCCTATAACAAAATATGTCTGTACAGTCTGGGCAGACTGTACATACATTGGTTGGTGTGGGTGTTAAAAACACACCCAAAACACTTTATTTTGGAAAAATTTCACTTCCATAAATTTTTTTTTTTTTTTTTTTAGTTGTTCTACAAAAAAAAAAAAAAAAAAAAAAATTTTTTTTCAGGTCCGGATTTTCTCCCGTCCGGGAGTCCGGACCTGATCTTTATTCTATATGGGTCCGGATCCTGTCCGGACTCCCGGACAGGTGTAAAATCCGGACCTTTTTTTTTTTTTTTTTTTTTTTGCTTTTTTTTTTTTGAAACAACTAAAAAAAAAAAAAAAAAATTTTATGGAATTGGAATTTTTACATTATACAGTGTTTTGGGCGTGATTTGGATGCCTATAACAAAACATGTCTGTACAGTCTGGGCAGACTGTACATACATTGGTTGGTGTGGGTGTTAAAAACACACCCAAAACACTTTATTTTGGAAAAATTTCACTTCCATAAATTTTTTTTTTTTTTTTTTTAGTTGTTCTACAAAAAAAAAAAAAAAAAAAAATTTTTTCAGGTCCGGATTTTCTCCCGTCCGGGAGTCCGGACCTGATCTTTATTCTATATATATATATATATATATATATATATATATATATATATATATATATATATATATATATATATATATATATATACGGAAAGCTTCAACATCATAATTCTTAAATAGCATAATGCCTTAAATAGCATAATTTTATCAAAACGACGTAATTTTGGAGGGACGCGGTGGTATCTTTATAAATACGCGGTGACATGGTATTTACAAAAATGCCACCGCGTATTTACAAAACTACGTCGTTTTGATAAAATTATGCTATTTAAGAATTATGCTCTTGAAGCTTCCCGTATATATATATATATATATAAAGCAAAATTTACAATACATATATAACCTTACCTTATATATACGTAACCTCCATCTTTCCCCATTTTCAATTTTTCCTTTCTTTCAACATACGTGGGCCCCACATGTGGCCCCACCTTTATTATATTAAAAATTTTCTACCGATTATTTTGAAAAATAAGAAAATGAGAGTCCATAAAATAAACAAAAATTACCTCAAATAAGTCATAAAAATCTCCTCAATATTTTTAACAACATTTATCATCATTATTATACTTCATAATATTAATCGACCAGGTCGTTCCCAGAAAAGAGGGGGCTTTCCAATAAGGATTTCTCCCTATTGGCGCGCAATTAGGTAACCAAATCTCTCCTTAGCAGAACTTCTAGACATCGTTAATATTAATACATTCGTCGTCTCAATTATTAATTTAATAATATATAAAATATCGACAATAATTGAATCAATTAACGTGAGATACTATACAACAATTACTGTAGCAATAATTGAAACTGAGTGACTTCTCACGTAAGCATCGATATTCAATACCGTGTGCTACTATGCAACCACGCGTATTACTGTACTTTTACTACCGAGTAGTTCAACAGAATTAACGGTAAAACTTCCGCCGTTATTTTCAATAAAATATTTTTGTCGTTTTCTCAATTCGACAATAATTCTGTTGTAGGGTCCACCGATGATTGCGTCGTCGTACGAATATTCCCCGACCAATCGAATATTATATAACAACTTGCGTACTTTGCAAAATTTATAAATATTACCTACAACTATAACATAATATCAAATTCATTTCATAATATTCAAAAATGATAATTATAAAAAATTCATTTTTACTCATAAAAGTTGGGGTCTTACAGTGAGTTCCACCTTTATGTAAAATATCAAAATTACATGTAGAAATATCATTTCTCTTTCTAAATGTAATTTTAATATTTCCACATTATCTCTCAGAAGGGTAGGTCCCACTTTTATGTAAAATATCAAAATTACCTGTAAAAATTTCATTTCCCTTACTAAATTATACAACAATTCATTTCAACTTTTAAGTGAGTATTGAATAAACTCGAACAACATACTAATTGTTTGTTAATCGAGTTCAATTACTTTAAATAAAAAGTAAATATAAATTGATAAATGATAATTTATTTTTAGTGGTGTCACCTTAATACTTATAAACTATAACCAATATATTTTATATCCATATTTTTGTCACCATTGCACTATTACAAAAAACAGTTTTAGTGATCACCATACTGAACTTGCTGCTTCCCCTAAAATGCAAATCTGACTAATAAAAGAAATTTTTATACAAAAAAGTGTGGCTGTTAACCTCTGAATCAGATGATCTAATTCAGGGTTATCAAAGCTATACATACAAAAAAGGACTGAAATTCTTTGACCCTCTGCACATAACATATAGGAAATTTTAAACAGGCTGTATGGCCAAGCTATGGTCGTCGGCATCTTTCCCAGAAGAAGATGCAGAATGCTGTTTATCTCTAGCGTTCATTTCTTGAACCGGTGGGGCGTCCACGATAGTCGTCTCTACAGCATTATCAACTAGACGGCCCTTCATCTCCCTATGCTCCTGACACAAAGCACACCAGTGCATGCAGCAATGCACCATGCAGGGATCGCATGGTGCGTCCTGTGAAACAGCAGCATTGATTAAGTTAGCAAGCAACAATGCAGCAAAAATGATTAAAGCCCTGCTACAGCTGTTACAAGGGACAAACTAATTTGCTTAGTGATCTGGAATATTCATGTCAAAAGAATAAGTTCGAGTCTTGATGGAGTCATTTTCTATGAAACAAAAGTTGATGGGTTTTTTTACCTCTCAATATAGCAGCCAAACAAATTAAGAAAAAGTTTTTACTAACATTTGGAAGAAGCAAGACATGAAATAATGTTAGTGCAATAGAGAGATTATGATCCCCTTATTACATAGAGATGCCATTCCAGTTGAAAATGTGTATAAATTGCTTAATTTCCATGTTTTTTCCAAGGAATTCCTATATATGATTTAATATTTCGTTCATGGATGGATTTTTTTTGTGAGCAGTCAGCCTGTAGTTACCAAGAAACCGAAATTACCTTTAGATGATATTTCCTCTGCAATGATTGCCTAGCCATGCTGGTATATATACCACAGCCCCACCAAGCAAATAACAAACCCTCAATAATGAGTAATGTTGTATCTGGATCAATTCCATTAAAAAGTGCCGTAATTGCAGCAAGAGCCATGCCACCTTCAACAAATATCACATGACAAATACAGGCGCCGTTCTGGGAGATTTCTTCTTTCAAAGTTTCAACATTACGCCCAAACAACACACATGGGCAAAACAGTCCGGTCAAGCCTGGAAAATTAACCTCATTATTACGAGAACAAGGATCATTCATGCCAAGATTCACAACGGAAAGGAAGCAACAAGTGTTTATAAGTTGTTAAGTACAAATTCATAACAATTCATATTAAATCTAGTGACTTGTAAGCATCAAAGAAAAATAAGGCAAATCTAGCAATTTGGTATTCCTCCAAATCCTTAGTCGTTCATTATTGCACCATATATATAGGTAATTGAAGATACAACTCGTGCAAGTATAAATAAATCCCTGGAACATTTTAATAACTGAAGCTTGAACTTAAATAGCTGAAACTACTTGTTGAAACTGTTTGAAACTCCGAAGCAAATTAAGGAAAAGACTTAAGACGTTAAAGAACAGAAAGCTACAAACTGGCCTCACCCAGCTTTTCAATTTATTCCATTTTCAGCTTTAAGTTTATACAAAAATTTGAAACAAACCCCACTTAGTTAGTTTTCCATCCAAAATAAGCTATATACAAAACAGCCAAATTTACTATTATATCAAATGCTTCTGATATGACCAATTTTTTCTTTAAAACATAATTTCGTAAGACAGCATCATGTGTGCCTTCCACTAGCATCTTAAACAAAAAAAAAATGAGGAAGGTGTGAGAGAAATAATAATTGATTCTTTTTAGAGGTATTGGGAGTGAAGTGAGAGGATTTAAATGTCAAATTGCTAAGAAATGATACTAAATATTAAACCCTTACAGCTTTCAGGATCTTCAGCACAGCCACAAATTCCAGTAGACCAATCTTCATCTGCAGGGGGTTGGTAGGTTATAGGCAAGGTTTGCCCACATTCTGGGCATTTACGAGCATTCAACTGCCAAATGAAACCATCAGTAAATACAAAAATAATTGTTTACATTGCAAATAATAAAGGAACACTAGCATCCTAGGCATGGAAAGCATACAGTTTCACAGAAGAATAAATAAATAAAAAATTAAAAAAAAAAGAATACAGGAAGTACTGTATTTAAAAATACAACACATACACATTATACCAAAAGTAACAGTGAGAAGGACGCTCTTATGAGATGGAATGCAGAGCTAAAAATGTCGAAACAAAAGCTAGACTTTTATCCACATTCTCACCCGAAACTACTTTCTACAATTTCGAATTTCTGACCAGCATTTCAGCTTCTTTCTCTACAACTCAATCACAATAAAAAGGGGAATCATGCATGTCAACTGTCAATTAGATGGCAGGAACATACAATAATCCAGCTTCTAAAATGGAATGCAGGAAAACAGTTCCTATAGGTGTAGCGAAAAACCCAAAATTGGTTTATATGCCAAGAATTTAAATAGATGTACCACGCGAAAATCCATAAACAGACCACAAAGTTTAGAATGTTACAATTTTTTCTCTTATGTTTCCCTTTGGTTCGCATATTGCTCCATTATATACCTCAATTAAAATAACCAAGAATTCCTAAAACAAATAATTACTCATCACCCAATATTAACTTTTCAATTTCAAAAATTCCCACTTCACAAACACACACATTGTTACATATTTACACTTACTGACTTACACATCACCATTTAGACCCAGAAAGAAAAAAAAAGTCTTTTCCCCCCATTCGCAATCCATAATTTTCTTAAAAAGTGAAATCAACTTAAATTTAAAAGAATCTAGATTTTGCAAACGCATGAACATATAAAAACCCAAAACTAACAAATCAAAGAATTAATTAGATTGAAAAGAGAGAGAGAGTGATAAAGGGTAAATTACCCGGGCAACATCAATGGGTTGATTGAGTTCACCAGGATTAATATCCTGCAATGAAACTTGGTCCTTGGTGAGCTTAACATAAGTCCCCTCCGCCATTTCTTTCAATTAAAACTGATAAATCACCGAACAAATTAAGACCCAGAAATTTGTGTGAAAATTTATGAACAGAAAAAAGATAGGGAAAGATAAAATAATTAAAGAATGTTTATGGAATGGAGAAGAGAGATGTGGAGAGAGAAACCGCTAAAACGGGGAAACCATATGAAAACGCTCCATCGTTCATTTCATGACCCTTATTTTGAAACTCCCGGGTGAAAATTGAAATATGACGATTTTAAGGGGGAGGCAAATCGACGTCGAATGGCTTTCCTTAGTTTACACCAAGACCAACCACTTCCCAGTATAGTTGACTATTGATAATAAGAACTGATATTTTTATATAAAAAATTAATATTTTCATAGAATCCTTTTTACATGAATACTAAGTGAGTCACACTTTCATATAATTTTTTAATACTATAATTTTTATGAGAGAAACTAGTTAGTGATGATCAAGTAGGTGTGTTATAATGTGTGGTTTCTTAATTGCAGTCACACTAATCTCAACTTGGGTCAGCTTTTTTATACGGCCTTACGTCCGCGTTCTCGTGGTCCCATGAACCATTTCTGACCTTGACAAATTATTGCTGGTGGGAGTCGAACATAAAATGTCCGGATTTAGGACATTCTCAAGACGACCTTAAACTACTGTACCGACGGCTGGGATTATCAAGTAGGTGTTAGTTTGTGTTGTGCCTAAATAATAATTTTATGTGAGGGTTGTTATTGGTGGAGTCTGATCCAAATTTTAATTAAGTGTTTCTTTATATTTATTTATTTATTTATTTAGCTGAATGTCTTTGTCTGCATTAACTCTAATCTTCTATGTTTAGCTAACTGATGCAAATACTTTGTCAAAAATCATTTAACCCGAAACTAAATTTTTAGGATTTTAGTGTAAACAATTTGGTAATTGTTTTTATAAAAATTTATATTCGTTTGGTAACTGTATTTATTTTTATACTTTTGATTTCTATTTCTATATGTTTTTTTTTTATTTTTCTTTCACTAGTGGGAACAAAAAAAACAGACAATATTGTGTGATGTAATATTTAAGAGGTAAAGTTTGATATTGTTGTTGACAAGAGTCGATATATTAACTTCATTGAACTTAAAATGACTCATTGTGTTGCTAAAATTAAATAATTAACTTTGTTATATTTTTTACTTTTTATTAAATTTTATTTTTAATTTTTTTAAAGTAAAAACAGTTTTTTTTTTTTACTAATTTCCGCCCACCCTCCCACGCACCCACCTACCTACAACCATACCCTAACAGTGTACTAACATAAAAAAAGAAGAAAAAAGAGAGCAAGTAGATAGTGAGAATCCATTGGAAATATGCAGGTAGGAGGAGCCATCAGCCAAGCCATGTTCCCACCATTTGCAGGTTAAAAAATTAGTGGTGGGTCCAGGCCTCCAATTTATCAACATTAATCCAATAAGAAAGAAGCACCACCACCAGTTCTCTCTACTCTTTCTCAATATCATCCTTTTTCTTCTTATCATCTCAAATTCTCACTGATTCAACTGCAACCTTTAAGATAAAGATGGGTTTTTTAGATGGAAAAGAAGGTAAAAGACCAACTGGGGCTCCTCATGACACTGTTTTTGGCCCTGTTCCTTCTCGGATTGAAGTCCAAAAAGCCATGTCTGATCTTCAAAGGTTTAACTAATTTCTTAAAAGGTTTTTTTTTTATTTTTAATTTACAGTATGCATGTAGTAGAATAATTTTAGTACTCATGATTTTTAAAGTGCAATACTTATTTCCCAATTTTGTTTAATGTTATGGAATTTAGGTGGGTATGTTGCTATTCTTTAATTGTGCAAATGGAAAGGAGGTCTAAAAAAAATCATGTTTACTTTATATTTCCCATTTTCCAAATTTATGTCACATTTTATTTGGAATCCAAAGGTTTGTGTGTGAGTGAGGAGATTTATATGTAGTGGCAAAAAAAAAAAATCTCTTTTTACAAGTTTCCTCTATAATTTTTAATAAATAAAAAGAATGGGTGTGTGCCAGAGAGAGATGCCCAAAGATCACCCATTAGCATTAGGTTGCTGGGGTTTTAGAGGTTGGGAGTCCATGCACAAGTCTCGTTGGCCCTTCGGAGTTTTCAAGATTAGAGATACAAATTTTGTTTTAGTATGTTCCAAAATTAGAGATACATTTCTAATTATACACTATCAAGTGACGTAAAGTTCCTAAATCCCAACGTGTCATTACTTATTTTATGATTTGAGTATTATCGTGACACCATTACTACATCTTTAATAAATACTGGGGATAAGTTTGAAAAAGTAAAGTTTTTTCTTAAAAATAGTCGTTTTAGAAATGTATATCTAATTTTGGAAGAGAGGGAGTGGTATGTTAATGAATTAGTAGAAATTAAATACTCTAGACATACAAGGTTGTCTGTTTTAATGATCACTTAAAATTGGTTCTTTAGTTCTGCTCTGGCACAATGTTCTAAAAGGCGCTAGGAGGGAGGCGGGCGGCCGAGGGGGGCCTAGCTCCTAGGGGGCGTAGGCGGGATTTTTTATTTTAAGTCAATTTTAATATTTTATCTTACATTTATCCAAACAAAATAATAATATAAAGCAAAACAATCTATAATAAAATAATAAAGGCTTTTTCTTAAAGTTCACACATCCATATTGCTACTGTTAAAGTTCAAACACAAACATGCAATTGTTCAAAGTTTAAACATATTTTTTACGTATTAGTTTTATTTATAAACTTGATTGCTATTAAATAATAAAATTTTAAATTTTAAGAATTTAATTCAATATTAAAACTTAAGAAACCAAACATAAATTTAAGAATTATAAAATTGAATTTAACTAAATATTACAAATGTATCATCATTTATATAATTTGAAGTTGGTACAAGTTTAAAAAATTATAACTATAATAAAATTATCCATTTTGACTTGATATTGTTCACTTCTTATTGTGATTTGATATGCTACAACCTGTATTATGAATATAATAAATCATTAGAAAAATAAATATATCAAGATTTGGTTTGGGTAGTTATTAAAATAAAAAAAATCTCTCCGCCTAGAACCCACCTAATTTCCTAGAGGAATTTTTTTACCACCTTGGGCCTAGGTGAGGCGCCTGGGAGGCCTAGAGGCGCCACGGGGGCCAAGCGCCTAGGCGGGCGCCAAGGGGGTGCCTAGTGCCTAGGCGGGGATTTTTAGAACAATGCTATTGCATTAAAATGTGCTTAAGAGTGTTCCTTTTGGATTAATCTTACACAGTTTCATGGATGGGAGTACAAGTACTACATCAAAATCGTCGGAATTCAACCAGCTTAATGAAATGTTAAACCATGATACAAGAATTACTCAATCCTCTGGATACAAACGAGTTCAAGAAGCTTATCATTTGCTGAAAACTGAGCCATCAGTTCAGGTAACTGTCTTGTACTATGTGTTAAGGTGAGCGAAGAATAAAGTTGGTGTCCTTTTACTTTAAGATTATGGTGATCAAAGTTATATTTATTTAAAATTTTGTCATTTTCCCCAAGACAATTACTACTCTTTTGCATTCCACAAAAAAAGTCTCATTTGCAAATATTAGGTATGTATATTATTCCATGTTTATTCTTGAAAAAGTTGATTGCTAGTTTATCAGTGGTGGTGGCATGATAATGAAATTATAATGTTAAAACTTGAGGACAATGCATCATTTTCTAAACTATTATAATTCTATAATAAAAGAGGACTCCTTTTGTGGGGAAAAGAGTTTGGCAAATGAGACTCTTTTTGTGAAATAAAGGGAGTTTTATGAACAGCTTCAGCATAACGAATGAAATTGTACGATTATAAAGCCTGCCATTTCAATGTCTGTTTCTGAATTTTCATGTAGAAAATGGTGGCTTCAATATCATCGGATAAAGCGGTGTGGGATGCCATTTTGAGCAACAAGGCAGTTCAGGATCTCGGGGGCTCACTGCGCACAGGTTTACACAAAACTGATGATCCACTAATGTAAAAACTATTGGGTTCTTCTTTCAACATTTCTTAATCCAATTCCAAGGATATAGAGTACTGATGAAGTTGCTTTATGGCTAAAATATTTCATCTCTGATCTATCAGCAAAATCTTTTTGCTACTTAGCTCAGATGTAACAGATTTTGCATACATTCGTTGTTCCAATCTACTCTCTCCTTATGGAAATGAGAGTTCTTTTGTTGATTTTTATTCGAAATACTAGGTTTTTATTGGACACAACACTCGGAGAAAAAAATTTGGATTATTTTTCTTTCTAATATTAAACTTTAAAGAGTAAATTTATTGTCATGAAATATTTATTGATCAGGGAAAATTATGTCGAAATTAGTCAAATGCAAAGTCTAATATTCTAAAAAAAAACTCAACAAAAGAAATAGGACTCTCATTTCCATACGGAGAACAATGGATGTATGCAAAGTCAACAACAGGAGACCTAAGTAGCAAAAGGATTTTTTTAACCAATTAAGAAACCAGACTACTCTACTCTAACCTAACAAAAATGAAAAGGGATGTTAATGTGCATGGTTGGGGGATTCTCTAACCAATTAAGATACACCTGCCGCTCAGAATAAGAATGTTTACTAGCACCAAATATATGAAAGACAATATGGCTAGCGAAACAAGTTGTAGCCTTGAAGACTAGGGAGTAAGTGGTTAAAAATTCTTCATTCTTCTCATCGTCTTGTCAAGTTCAGAAAAGAACTGTTATACGTCTTTATTTCTCTTTTCATTTTGATACGCTATAAATTCTTCATTTGCCATTGTTGATATGTGCCTCCTTATTGTCGTTGCACATTAATACATGCAGCTAAAGAGAACAGACGTGGCGGACCTCAAATCTCTGAAGAAAAACCAGACCTTGCAGCTGTCATCATGAAGTGGATATTGGGGATAACTATGTCAAAATTTGGTGAAGTGATCTCGAAATTTGGATTGCTTGTGAGTGAGATGTTTAAACCTGCTGAGAACAAAATTCCCACTTCTGAACTCCCTGTTATCTTTGAAGAAAATGTTAGATCTTCAATGCTCCTCTCTGTAGTGGTTCTCTTGATTGTGGTCGTCACTCGGGGGCAGGGGGTTTGATCCCCGTTAACTGGCATTAATATTTAGCAACAATGCTCAATTCTCAACTCGACACCTTGTATCCCCACAAACTGGTTGAGTAGGTTGAACAGAACATTTGGTTATGAATATGAAACAAAGTTGGATAGTAAGTTCTGTAGATAAATTATGTGAGTGGTTTTGATTTCAAGCATCATGATCTTATTCTCACTTTGTGGGAGAGATGGATTGAACAACTTTTGATTATGAATGTAAAATAAAGGTTGTGAAGGGTCAATAATAATTAGAAGGGGTTGAATAGATTATTATCAATTTAAATTTTTTTGGACCTTTTTATTAATTAAATTCAATTAAATTGTGCGTGATTAATTAATGTGTGGAAAAAATAACGAGACATATATTAATTGCACAAAATATAATGATTTGTTTGATTCACAATATACATTTCGAATATGTTGTTACGTCTAATTTTAAGTTTCTCACCAGGTAATAATTTTACTCTTTCTACAGGTAGAGAAATATTTACAACTTTTTAAAGACAAATTTTCAACTTATCCTACTTTCTCATACTTTCTTAAATTTAGTTGTACCTAATTTATGAGTTCAATTTTATTTTATAACCTGATTTTGAAACATTTGACCTCTTTACTACTTTGGTCTTGATCTTAAGATCACCTTTTTTTCCCCCTCACAGATATATAAAATAAACTAACATCAAATACCTTTTAGTAAAAAAATGTTATTCAAATATGCTTATTTACATAAGCAGATATAATTCATGCAAGTTTGAGATGAAAATTGATATTTCTAAATGAAAAATATCGTTATAAATGTATACCGACGATTTTTATGGTCATTATAGGATTAATAGCAACGATCTTCATGTAGAACTATCAAAAAGTCATATGAAAATATCAGTTTCCTTTTAAGATTTATACTTCTCAAATAAGCAGATGTAAATATTAGTTCAGAGTATAAGAGTTGAAATAATTGTTATGAGTTTGTGCACCTATTTTAGAATAAATGATTTTTAGCACAAATTATAAAAGTTTAAATAACTTTCATCATAAATAAAAAATATACCGACAAGAATTTGACAGGACCAAACATTTGCACACAATTTGGTATATAAATATTTGCTGATTATAATTTGGAATCATGAGTACAAAAGAGCATACATAACTACACCTAGGACTAAAAAAATAATCTTGCCAGGTACAAAAATGTTTTATATCCAACAAATGGCACTAATATTGAAACACAACATGACAATGTGTTGAACAAGAAATTTGATGCAACAAAAGGTCTGCTTGCTCCTGTTAGTAGCATCTGACTTCAGAAACTGTGTAAAAATCAAGTCAACCAGTATTTTTGGCCCATCAATTCACGATCTGCAGCAGAGCCTTGGCTAGCGAGCTTCTGAATACGTGATGAGAATTCTTCGGCCTAATGATGCGAGACAGATCAGTGTTTTAGCAATAGATTTGCAAAATTAATATTTTCACAAAGATTGATTAATTTACATTCAGTTTGAAAAATAAAATTCTATTTACAAACAGCACCATTTGAAGAAAATGAACTATAAATATTCCCCCCCCCCCCCCCCCTCCCTCCCACCCAGAAAAAAAATTAAGAACCTAGGTGCTCAGGAAGACAGGAACATTTATACTCCATACCCATGCTCAAAGACGAGTATATTAAAACAGAAAAACACACATAAATATGATATGTGAAACAATTTATTGAAGAAACAACTGGATATTCATCCTCCAATTAAATTTTTAAAAAAAAGAATAATAACATCTTCAAAATGTCTTTCCAACAAAACTGAGAATCAAGTAAAAGACATTTGAAGAGCAATTTCAATAAAGGGAAGAAGAAATTGATTTTCAAGCAATTTGAAATATATACAAGTAATCTGCCCATCCTAGTCAAGATGTCTCCATTGGGACTACAAGCACTTTTTTGAAAAAGCTTGTGGAAGGTGTAAAAGTTATACACTTGCACACTTACCTTTTCAAGACTACACCCTATATTTTTCTTTTCCAAAACAAGGGCAAAGTAGTAACATTAGGAGCATAATTCTTACTCAAAATAAAGACTGGTTTTGAAAGTAGGTACTTTGAGACGCCCTAAAAAGTGAACCCTGAATCTCATTTTGGGAGAATACGAGTATAATTCTTGCTAAAAATAATTTGCAGAAGAGAGGACATCGATTCACAAGTATTCACGCGGTTGACCATTTGCTTCAGTATAGGCAGAATGGAGTTTATGGACTTGTTTTTGCACTCCGTTGCATCTTGTTGGTCATGCCAAGATCAGTAAGTGAGAGGTTGCAGGACTAGCATGAGGTGAAAATGAATGGAGATGGCTACCTTCGGTGGACAATTTTGAAGGAACAGAACTGCTATTTTGAAGGAAGAGTGAGGCCCCTTGTGGTTTAGTTTCATAAGAAGTTTTCAGGATCCATTGTGCCTTTTGTGGTTTCTATGGGAGAGTTCACTCAAGGAACTTTTATAGACAGTGCGACTTTTATTTAAACTATATGCTTTATATTAGTGTGCTTGTACTTGGGAACACCACCTTTAGTGCCTCTAGGATTCATTTAATTATTAAAAACAAAGTCACAAGGTTTTGCGACATTCAAAAAATGAATAGAAGAGACTAAGTTGGGAAGCAGGGAGTAAGCTTCCAAGATAAAATAATATTTTCACAGTAATACAACGACACTACAAGAAATTGGGAAAAACATATTTTTATACTAATCACAACAATAAAACCTTGGTGTGCCTAGTTAACGGAAATGATAAATTTTTATACTTCCCTTGCATATCCCATTATGAAACTAGCAAGCACAGAGCTTTGGTTGTGCGTCTCAAGAAATGATGAGTCAGAATCTAACCTTTTCATCAATCCACATCAATGAACTTAATTGATTGTTTAAGATTCGAACTACAACATCCAGTGGAGTCATCCCATCAGTTGCCTCGAGTTCTCCAGCCTAAATGAAACAAAAAAGAATAGTAAGTTCACCAAAAAAGCTTTTCAAGGAGTAACCACAAAGCAAATAGGGGCAGTAACCTGGTTGGCATTAACAGCCTGAATAATGGATTTAATTTGCTCTGTCATCTGTTCCAGTTCCCTTTCAATAAATTCAGCCTGCTCATACCTGAAAATTACATCCCAAAAAAAGATAATAATCAAATGCGCACTCCATAACATGTCTAGCTTAAGTGTCCTATATATCTACCATCAACATTTTGGAGTTCTATATAAGCGCCGTGTAAAATAATACTTAAAGGATAAGGGGCATACAAAGATAAATAATCAGAAATGAAGAAGATTTTTTAACAAGGGTAATGTCAACCGTCAATCAAAATTGTGAACTTTGCACTTACATTGCATCTCTCGTGGATGCAGCCTCGTCATCAAGAAGTGGTCCACGCTCATCTTTGTATATACGCTCAGCTTCATCTTCCATACTTTGCAGAGCCTTATCAACCTAATAATTGAAGAAAAGAACAGATATAAAATATGCACAACTTTCATGTGTGTAAATGTGACAGCACATACATCTTGTTTGATGACATAGCTTATAATTGAGCCTTCTATATGTGATATTGTATTATGTTGGTGTGTTTCATTATGGATCCTTCATGCTTATTTTGTTATCTCTCAAGACTCCTTCATTCAATATATAAACTAATCTGGCAGACTGAGGTTACTTCCAAAGTCCAGATAGGTTTAATACCATTAGATTGTTACAGTATGGTTGACCTTATAACCTTTGTCAAGGATATTTGCATTTAATGCAACTAGGCTCATGAAATTCAGTCCAACTCTAAGAATGGAAGGATTTTGTTGCACTCCAGCATGTTTGTTATCATTCAGGATGTGGTAGGAGAGGAATGCAAATTTAAAGTCTTGCTTCAATCCAAGCAACAAGTGTTAAAGGCATTGCAATCTCCAAGGTTCAGATGTATTGAAAGGCAGTTCTCAATTGAGGTTTTCTTTCCCTCTTCTTTTTCTGTACAGGACTCCCAGTACCTCTCTTCTAATTTCTTCTTTCTATATATAACTTCTCTTCATCAAATAAAAAGCAGTTGTCAATGGTTGGGACCAACCTCAGGAGGATTTCGATATGGACCAAAATAAAACATCATGTGCCAACTGGGTACAAGTTGAACCTTGATAGGAATCAATTACTATCTACTAGCAAACAAGCAGGGACAACTTGAAACGCCTTCCTGCCAGCTAGGCTATAAGCTTTTCGGAGAATCTAGTTTAATCCAATTAAACAAGTTTCTAGAAAGCAATTAATTCAGGCATGGCTTATTAATAAATAAAATAAATTTAATTAAATGATTTCATTAAAAATCCGAATCTGAAAAAGAGATCTAATATAATTGACCTATCACCATTTAAATTAATGCAGCATGCTTCTGATATGATAGAATCATAGAACCACCTTTGGCTGGTCATCTTTGTAGCAATTTGGAAAACCACTTTTAAGTTAGCAATGACAAATCACACTAACCAAAAAGAGATTTATAGTGTGACATAAGATTATGGGGGTTGCATATTCTTATAATTTTGTATTATGGTAGCTTTTTCAGAAACACTACTCATATTGGTGCACATGAAAAAATAAAAAAAAACAAAAAAAAAAACAAAGAGTGCACTAATGTTCATATAGACAAAGAGTGCTGATCAGTACCTCTTCCTGATGAGTCTCAATTAGCTCCAGTTGTCGCTCCAAGTTAGTTTGTGTCTCAACCACATTGGCAACTTCAGTCTGATTTAGAAGGCATTTAGCAATAGGCAAGCAATCCAACATGCAAAAATCCATATTCGCCAAAGAAATTGAGCCTTTAACATTAGGTAAACAGCCCAAAAAAGCGAGTTGACGGCATTAACTTAAAAGTGAAAGCAGAAGTACATATCATAATATTGAATAACCGTCAGAAATTGCATAAGCATACATATAATAGTACAGAAAACAAGAAACAAAAGCCTATCAAAAGTTTTTTTTTTTTTTGGGGGGTGGGGGGGGGGGGGGGTGGGGAACAATAGTCTCCCAATGCAACCCAGCAACAATAGAAATGTGATCTAATTTATGAATATCCAAGAATATTCAAAAAATCATAACTATAGGACTCCCATGCACAAATCTATTAAAATTCATTACATTTTAAAAATAGTATACAAGTATAAGGCTTCATGAATATCCTAAACATTCAACTTTATAACAGTAATTTTTCATAGAGAAGAATGAATGACCTCAAGCCTGAGAAGAACATCACGGTTCTGCAAAATCCTCCTGTCCCACTCAGCTATCGCAGTAGCCTGCTTTCGAAATTTTCCAGTACGCTCTTGTAGCTCAGCATTCCACTCTTTGATGATCTTTATATAATAGAAAGGGAAAGGGGAGAAAAAAAAGGGGAAAATATGAAACGAGACATGAAAATTCAACAAGAGTAGAAGGATAGGCAAATATAGAAAAGTAACAAAAGCTAACAATGTTAATGTGTTTATAAGTAAGGCTGTAAACGAAACAGTTCAGACTCGATTCAGGCTCGACTCGAAAAAATAAGAGCGAGACTCGAATTCGTTAATAATATGGTCCAAATCTGATCATAAAAAATAGTTCAAATAAAAATATGAGTAGAATCTGAGTAAGGTTATACTCGACTCGTTAAATATTCAAACTATTCGAATTTTGATTCGATACATACTCGATTGATACAGATTCGATTAAATACTCGATACATTATCTTATAATATATACAAAACTAAATCAAATTAGGATAATTAATTATTATTATTTTATTTTGTTTTTAATTCTAATTGTGATTTTAAATTTGTAAAGTGTAATAGTAAATATATTTTCTTATTTCAAAGTAAAATAACAAATTCAATTTATAATTATATTTATTACAAAACTAGTTATTATGTGGAGACTCGAATTCGAGTTTCAATTTGAAGCTTGCAAGTATTTTGAATCTAATTCGATCTGAATCAGATCGAATTTGAGTAATAAACATTCGAGTCGAGTCTGAATATATTTTTTCAAGTATAATTCGAATTCGAGATTTAGTATGAATTTAACATTCCGAGTCAAATTCGAATCGTTTACCCCCTTATTTATAAGGTGACATACTAAGACATGTAAATAACTCCAAATGCAAACCCCCACAAACTAGGAATTCAGAAAAGCAAAAAACATAATATGTTGAAGGTTGTATGTTTCCCTTTAGCCAGCAGAATGCCATGATCATTCATCAAGTAGAACTAACTAGCACTTTTAAGTCTTTGAAAGATAGACTGCATATGTCAATTTTTTACAAGTAACTTTAAAACATATAAATTACCTCCTCGACAGTTTTTCCAGTGATTTCAGATGGTAGTTTTGGCGCAGAGGCTACAGCTGCACTGAAAGTTGAAGAAGTCCTAGAACACAAAAAGATTAGTGAGACCCATGCCTCCACTTGTTTTAGAAGTATGCCAACATAGAGGTGATCATAAAAATATATTGAATCAAAATTAAAACAAAGTTAAGTTATCAAGATGTATACTAACCCACTACTGGAAACTACAGCGAGGGCCGATGTTGACTGAGCAGCAGAACTGGTACTTGAAGTTGTTCCAGCTGTAGAAGTTGAAGCAGGGCCTACAAAAAGTAAATGCCAGATCAGACATGGGATATAGGTATTATAATAGATATAAGCCCTTACATTCGGAAATGTAATGTTTACATGAATTTGCAAATTAACAAATATTTAGAAATCCAGGTGAGAAACTGTACAACAACAATAATGCAGGAAATGTGTAACTGAGACAAATTTTGAAGATCAAGTCCAATCTCCTCACAGATGTGTAACAAGAAATATACATGCGTAATGTTAAATATCTCTGATTCTAAGTGCTACCATAATGTAAATACTCCCTCCGTCCCAGGATAAAAATCTTCTATTCACTTTTATGGTCAAACTGACCGTTTTTAAAATTAATATTAAACATATATATATTTAGATTTTCAAAAAGGAAAACATTGAGATTAGTACTGTATGTAGTTTATAATTTTTATAGGCTTTTTCTATATATGTAAGAGAATAATAAGATCTACTTATCAGAAAAACGGTCAATTTGACTATAAAAATCAATAAAGAACTTTTATCTTGAGACCTAAGAAGCAATGATATACAAGTGCGCAATGCGAGGATAAGTGGATTCGCCAAATTAAAAAAATGGGAATTCGGGTGCGGCGGGAATAAAACACATATGTTATGTATATATATGATTAAAAAACATTAACAAAACTAAATACTTCATGTTATTCCAACAAAATATATAATTTCATCATCCTACATCACAATAGCAAAATATGAAACCATAAAGTCACACAAAACCCAAAGTCTTTAAATCAAAAAGACATTTATTAAACATTTAACAAATATAACCCAACTCGCAAGGCAGCAATAATCAACAAAAAGATGACCCAGCAAAAGATTATTATCATAATCTAAACAACAACAAAGAAAAGATAATTCCATGAGGCCAAAAACAAAATTAAAGATAACCCACCAAGCAACAAAGCTAATTTTTTTAAAAAAAAGAAGGCACCAAAGATAATTTCAACAAAAAGATGACAAACAACCAAAAAACAAAATGAAGAAAAGGCAACGTATAAGTGACTAAAAGAAGAGAGAAAAAAGGTAGAGAGAAGAGTGTCAGTGAAGTCGTGTCACTGCCCAAGTCGAGCAGCCACTGGAGTCTTTCTCTCCGTTGTGAAGTCATCATGATCGATCTATTATCTTCCCCTCTTAATTTCTTTTTCATAATTACAAAACATGCCACCGCGGCACCCCCATAGGCGCACCACCAAAGTAAAATCCGGGGATACGACTTGTGCCATATCCCGTATGCACCCCCGCGCACCCCATGCGCAGTGCGTCAGGGGATAGGCGCACCCCTGCTTCCTAGCCTGGGACATTCCCAGATGGAGTATTAAAATCCCCCAACATAATGTTAAACGGAGAAGGGGTCCAAAACAACACTAGGTGCAGAATATTAATTTCAATACAGATAAACATGAAAATAATTCAATCAAGAACGTTATTGATACACAACAAACAGAGCGAGCAAAAGATACTAAGAGAGGTGGTGGGAACATTAAAGAATAAACAAAATAAAACATCCTATCCTATCTTGTATGCATCCATCACAGTAGCTCGTCACCTAAATTAGATCCATTAGTGACGTTTGCATCCATCTCAGCCTTCATCACTGTTCTAAAAATCCCCGCCTAGGCGCTAGGCCCCCCTGGTGCCTCACCTAGGCCCAAGGCGGCAAAAAATCCATTCAGGAGCCTAGACGAAGAGTTTTTTTATTTTAATAACTACCCAAACCAGATCTTAATATATTTATTTTTCTAATGATTTACCATATTCACAATACAAGTTATAGTATATCAAATCACAACAAGAAATGAACAATATCAAGTCAAAATGGACAATTTTATTATAGTTGTAATTTTTTAAATTTGTGCCCACTTCAAATTATATAAATGATGATACATTTGTAATATTTAGTTTAATTAAATATAATTCTTAAATTTATGATTAGTTTCTTAAGTTTTAATATTGAATTAAATTTTTGAAATTTTAAATTTTATTATTTGATAGCAATCATGTTTATGAATAAAACTAATACGTTAAAAATATGTTTGAACTTTGAACAATTGCATGTTTGTGTTTGACCTTTGACATTAACAATATGGATATGTGTTTGAACTTTAAGCAAAAACCTTTATTATCTTTATTATAGATTGTTTTGCTTTATATTATTGTTTTGTTTGGATAAACGTGAGATAAAATATTAAAATTGGCTTAAAATAATAAATCCCGCCCAGGCCCCCCTCGGCCACCCGTCTAGCGCCTTTTAGAACATTGGCCTTCATAAAAGCGACCTCCTTCTAGGGCAGACCAATTGTCGCAGCTCCATCTCCATTAGAGATTTCTTTGCAGCATCTATTTGCTGCTCTAACATGTTCACCTAAATCGTACAAACTTGGTATCTGCTTGTCATGACTTTGTTAACCCTCCGCAGCAACCAGTCCACATTAAACCCAACAGCAACTGCATCACCCGTTCGTCTCAATAAAGTTGCATCTCAGCAGGATCTAAGCATTATAGTTCATGATTGCAAAGTGGATACACAACATCAGCCACCAACTGCAATAACATGGACTTGACAGTCGTATTCTCCCCATAGTGATGTCATCGTACTTGGCTCGAATTCATTTAACTATCAAACTGCTAATGGTGAAACAGTGTAAATCATTCATGTCTAGAGATATAGAAATAGAGGAAGTCTGACTTGCATCCACACAAACTCCTATTTCATCTCCAAAAAAACCTTCAGAAGCAGCACATGAACTATCACATGGCTCCTATAGGCCTACTTTGAACTCATTGTTCCATGGGGTCACCCCCAAATCTGTTGCAGCAAAACTTCATACCAGGAGCATCTACACCAGCCCTTACCACTTTAGTGACAATACTGGTATTAGGTGTTAGTTCACATTCTACACTCTGCTGCACTCCAATCACTTCCATTTTCATAACATACCTCTTCGTATCATATGATCTCACCTCAACCATTCAACCTCCTTACCCTTACATAAGCCAATTTGGTAAACTGGCAGCTCAATAAACCTATCCCTCACATGTTCACCTTAATCCAAACTCATACTTCATCACCTATGCTTACTCCCAAGGGAAAATGGGTTCCTGAAATGAATTGAGGTAGGGCTTCAACTCAATTTATAAAATTCCCCAAGATTCAGTGATTCTTTAAACTAGCACTTACCATCTACGTTTACAATGCACATACTTTGATAGTCATTCAGGAAGACACAAAACCAAATCACAGTGTAGAATCCAAACAAAAATCAAATCTTGCTATTGCAGGACGAAACTATAATTATGATTTATACAGAAGAGAAAAGTGACTGAAAACATAGATAGATTAGAACACCCACCAAACAGAGCTGCTGGTTGGGGTTGTGATGCTGAGGCAGTTGTAGGTGTTTTCGTGGACAAAGAAAAACTCAACCCAGTTGTGCCCGAAGAAGAAGCTGTGCTTGGAGTACCAAAACTTGGAAAAGAGACGGTAGGAGCAGTTGATGAAACAGCTGCAGCAGTTGTAGACGATGCAGTAGTTGTAGTAGTTGATGAAGAACTTGCGTCAAAAGATGGAAAAGTAATACCAGAAGTCACAGTAGATGTTGCCAGGGTTGAAACTGCTGGAGTTGATGCAGTAGTGGTAGTGACTGCTGAAAAGAGAGATGAAGCAACAGTTACTGCTGGACTAGACACGGAAGCAGTGACAGTGGACGTAGTTGAAGCCACATTTCCAAACCCAATAGACGATGGGAAACCAGACAAGGATGAGGTGCCAAAGGAAAACCCACCGGATGAAGAGCTTGATGTAGCAAAAAGAGTAGGAGAAGAAACAGCAACTGATGCAGAACTTCCTGTCCCCTTTGATATTGAAAATGCTGGACTGGAACCAGTAGGGAATGAGAACCCAGGTGCTGAAGATGAAGCTAAAGTTGAGCTAGACCCAGTAGGGAATGAAAATCCCGGTGCTGCAGAAGATGATGAAGCAGCAAATAATGAAGAAGAAGGTGAACTTGAGCTGGAACCAGTGGGAAATGAAAACCCAGGTGCAGCAGAAGATGAAGTGGTACTGGAAGTTGAAAATGTCGGTGCCGATGCAGAAGAAGAAAGATAGAATGGTGAAGTTGAATCTGCAGTCGACGCTGCAGTGCTTGGGAATGAGAATGCTGGTGCTGATTGAGTCGAAAACGGTGAAGCAGATCCCGAAAATGGAGAAGGTGAAACTGAAAACGGTGATGCTGAGCTTGAAAATGGGGAAGCTGAACTTGAACTTGTGCTAGAGGCGGAAGAAGATCCAAACAAATTGGAGAATGAAGGCGTACTTGAAGCAGAAGATGAGGAAGAAGCACCGAATGGTGAAGAAGCAAAAGCCGGAGATGGAGTTGCCGAATTCGAAGAAGATGAACCAAAAATGGTTGAAGGGATGGATGAAGTAGTAGAAGCAGCACCAGAACTAGAGGATCCAAACAAATTCGAAGAAAACACCGAACCAGAGCTGGATCCAAATACCGAAGAAGCACCAAACGGAGACGAAGAAGCGGCTGGGGCACCAAACGGAGACGAACTTGCCGGAGTTGAAGAAGCGGCGGGAGTACCAAACAGAGACGAACTCGCCGGAGTTGAAGAAGCTGCGGGGGTGCCAAACAGAGTCGAACTCGCCGGAGTTGGGAAAGCGGCGGGGGTACCAAACAGTGACGAACTTGTCGGAGTTGAAGAAGCGCCAAATCCGAATGACGGAGCGGAAGCCGATGAAGCGGCGTTAGCGGAGAGTGAGAACGATGTAGTCGAGAATGCAGGTGCGCCAAAGCTAGGGTTAGGGCTTGAGAAGAGAGAAGATGAGGAGGAGGAGGCGAATGGGGAGGGGGAAGAGGAGCCGAAAAGGGAGGAAGGCTGTGTTGAAGCTGATGAATTAGGGTTTGGGGAGGGAGAAAACGAAAATTGGGATGAAGATGAGGACGTAGATGAGTTGTTTGGAATCGAGAAGCCTGCCATTTTTGCGGTTTGCTTCTCGTTCTCACTGTGTTTGAATTTGACTGGTTTTGTGCGAGGGTTTTGAAATTTTGGGGGGTTTTGAGGATCTCGTTTGGTGTTAATGTGTTATGGGGTTTATCTATTTGAGCCGTGGAGAGCGAAAGTGGGATGGACCCGACCCGAAAAAACTTTATAGAGCGGTTCTAATGCTAAATTCTGAAAATGATTTTTTTTAAAAAAATAAAATTAAGCTCTGGGGAAAAGGAGGATCTATGGGTTTAATGTATTTTTGCTTGGATATTTTCTTCACAAAAATAAAGATAAAACTTAGTTGCTGCTTGTTTTATTCTCAAATTTCTGTGCCAAACAAAATGTTAGATTGACTCATATTTTAGGGTCCAACCGCAAAAGGATAGTCCGACCATAATGTGTATTTGGGGGTTAGAGATTTATTAATAATCCGAACTTGGTTTTGATTAATGTTTTGGGCATGACCTGTATATTAAGAGTTAGGGTTTTTTAATTATTATATAAAAATTATTTGGTGTATAGATCATTATGAATATATCAAACAAATAAGACTAGCTAGAATTTCGGTAGACTTGAGTATATCGTGTGTTATTATTTTTCTGTTTTTAATCTAATTTCTCTGATTATTTGATCTTAAATCTAATACAAAAATCTATAATATTAAGTATTTGACATAATATATATGTCATTTGTATGCCTTAATTTCTTAATATATGACGTTTTAGAATTACAAGTAAGTATTAATTGGTTAGTTTCCAATATTATCCCAAGTATTAAATATAACTTGGGTTCTCTTCTCTTACTATTTTTTGTCCAATAAATAATATTTTTTTTTTCTAATACAAGGACAATATAAACATTTAATATTATATTTAATACTATACAATCATTTATTTAATACTTGTGCATAACTCTAAAAAGTCTTATACGAAGGGAGTATAACTAAGGCAAGAATTTTTTTTAACTTGCACTGTTTGGAGTTTGGTTAATTAGGAGAGATCAAATAATATTGGCCAGTTTCGGGAACAACTTATAATTGGTCAAACCAATTTATATTATTAAGGTGTTTAACAATCACTTGTTTTTTGACTTACAAATTGACTTTTAAGTCAAAAAAATAAGTACTTATTTTTTAAAAAACTCCGGAAAATCTCTGAAAACAAATATTACAAAATATCTCTTGTAGAATCAGATATTATCTAAGGTCCATTGAATATAAAATGGGTAAAGAAATATTACATCTAAGATGGTTAACGAACAGTTACACTTTTTCACCTCCGAAAGTGAAAATGACTTAATAATTGATATTTAGTCACGAGTAAAGAACACTGTTCAAGTCAAAAGCAAAACGAATATCCATGCACAATTAAGAAAAACGAATGAATAGAAAACAGGAAGATCAACATATATTATCATACCATCAAAGAAACAAAAACAGGGAATGAAAACTACAAAAGACACTGATCTAAAGACAAACAAGGATCAAGCTGAGCAGAATAAGTATCTAGAACCTCCAAGTCAGCAATAGCAACATCTCGAGCCTGCTCATTCTCTTTCAATATGGCTCTCAAGTCCTTGGCAGCAGACTCAGTCTTCTCAAGCTCAATCCTCAAATCCTTAGCTGCAGACTCCACCCTCAAGAGTTCCCGTGTGTACATGGCATGCTCATAACAACGCATAGCAATGGCCGAGCTCAAGTCAGCAGCACGACGGGAAGAAGCAACAACATCCAGTCTATCCCGAAAAATGGTTACGTCTATGCCCACACTAGAAAGGTCAGCGATGATGCACTTGAGCCTATCCAAGTCTGTTTCTTGCACTTCGCTAACCAGCACATCGTGCATCTCATCCCCAAGACCTGCAAGGAGATCCAATATAAAAGTCTGAAAATGTCTTGTTTGAAGCTGGAATTGATCAAGCATCTGAGGGATCCGAGTAGAAAGACGCTCAAGGCTCTCTCGGCTAGACAGTGAAACCTGAAAGCCTCTCCAAGAGGCAAGCCCTTCAGAAAGGCTAAAAGAAGGCCTGGAGGGAGCCACCTTTGAAGCAAAAAGGGGGCTCACTTGAGGAGGACCTGTGGAGGCTGCAGGGAGAGATGTACAGATAGGGGTGGCAGAACCAGATGTACTTCCATGAGGCATCTCCTGAGAAGTCCCTATAGTAGTGGAAGCTGCAATCCTAGCTGTCTGAACCGCTGCATGTGGCTGCACAAATGTAGGGGTATTAGGGTGATTAGCCATATCAGTGGGATGAGACATGGCAACAGAGGCGGCGAATAGTGTATCAAAAAGTGCAATCCCACCAGAAGACGGTTAGATTTCCAATATTATCAGTCTAAGGGTAAGAGAAAAGAAAAAACTTAACAAGACAAAAGACAATATTGTAGAATGAAAAAACAACTAAAATATCCTCAGAAGTAATGCCAACTTGACCATCATGAATCGCCCCACTCGAAGGCTCGGCAGATATATCCTCCCTTGCAGAAGACGGCTTGGCGGAATCCTTTCGGGAAAGATGAAAATAGACACAAGGATCCGAAAGATTCCCCCTCGGGGAAGGAGGGCCCAAAGCAACATTACAATCAACAGGTGCACTACCAGAGCCACCATGATCTGCATGTGCTGCAGAAGATATGCTTTTGCCTTCCATCTCTACTCGAGGAGAACCATGAACCTTGAGAACATCAGCATGTGCATTAAGACCGCCAGAATATGTTGTAGAGTGGAAGGGAGCCTCAGCAATGCCTACGTTCGGCTCCATGCCTACATCAGATAAGGAATCATCGACATTAAGGCGGACACAATCATCATGAGGGGACGTAGGTTCGCGAATGGGCAGAGTCAAATTGGTCGGCTTAAGGGTGGCGGACTCCTCTACCTCATCAACAATCGTGGTAGGGTGATCAACAGGACGGGATACAGGTAAAGTAACTGTGCATGACTTTGCCTGTAGTGTCCGACTCTTGGCAACCAAGGGAATATCATCCTCATCATCATCAACCTGAGATAGACGTAAGAAGAAATTAATATCCTAAGAATACATGATGTTTATGTATGCATCTGATATGATAGAACCACCTTTAGCTTGTCATCTTTGTGCCAATTTGGTAACCAGTTTTAAGTTAGCAATGACAAATAAGACTTGCCAAAAAGAAATTTATACAGTGGAATAAGATTATGGGGCACTGTGCATTCATATAATTTTGTACAATGGTAACTTTTTCAGTAACACTACATACATTGGTGCACATGAAAAAAAAAATTAATAAAACAAATTGTCTCCGGAAACAGCACTCAATAACCAAACAACCTTCATGAAGAATAATAACCTGGAAGCATATTGAGAAGTTCAAACAATGTTGATTCTATCTGCAGAGCAGATTGTGCACTAATGTTCATATAGACAGAGCGCAGATCAGTATCTCTTCCTGATGAGTCTCAATTAGCTCCAGTTGTCGCTCCAAGTTAGTTTGGGTCTTAACCACATTGGCAACTTCAGTCTGATTTGAAAGACATTTAGCAATAGGCAAGAAATCCAACAACATGCAACAATCCATATCCGCCAAAGAAATTGACCATTTAACATTAGGTAAACAGTCCACAGAAGCAAGTTGACAACATGAATAGAAGAGACTAAGTTGGGAAGTAATGATAAAGCTTTCAAGAAAAAATAATATTTTCACAATAATACCATGTGAGAAGAAGAAATTGGAAATAAATAAATAAATTATAATAATCACAACAATAAAGCCACGGCGTGCCTGATTAACGGAAATAATAATTTCTTAATACTCCCCTCACATGTCCAATTAGGAAACTAGCAAGCACAGAGCTTTGGTTGTGCGTCTGAAGAAATGATGAGTACGAATCTAACCTTTTCATCAATCCACATCAATGAAATTAGTTGATTGTTTAAGATAACTACAACATCCAGTGGAGTCATCACATTAGTTGCAAAGAGTAACTACAAAGCAAAGAGGGCCGGTCACCTGGTTGGCGTTAACTGCCTGAATAATCGATTTAATTTGCTCCGTCATCTGTTCTAGTTCCCTTTCAATAAATTCAGCCTGCTCATACCTGGAAATTACATCCCCAAAAAAGATGACAATCAAATGCTCACTCCATAACATGTCTATCTCAAGTGTCCTATATATCTAAAAACACGAATTTTTGCAATATATAAGCGACGTGCAAAACTATATTTGAAGCATGAGTGGAAGACAAAGACAAATCATCAGAAAAAGATTTGTTAACAAGGGAATGTCAACCATCAATCAAAATTGGAACTTTGCACTTACATCGCATCTCTCGTGGATGCAGCCTCATCGTCAAGAAGTAGTCCACGCTCATCTTTGTACATACGCTCGGCTTCATCTTCCATACTTTGCAAACCCTTACCAACCTAAAAATAGAACAAAAAACAGATCTAATTTTAACTGATCTATCAGCAATTAAATGGATGCAGGCATGCTGCCTATGTATGCTTCTGATATGATAGAATCATAGGAACCACCTTTGGCTGGTAATCTTTGTGGCAATTTGGTAACCAGTTTGAAATTAGCAAAATGACACATAAGACTTGCCAAAAAGAATTTTAGAGTTAAAAAAAGATTATGGGGGGTTGTGTGTTCCTATTTTTTTTGTATTATAGTAACTTTTACAGCAACACTACATTGGTTCACATTAAAAAATAAAAAAAATCGAGTCCAGAGACGGCACTCAATAACCAATAACCTTCATGAAGAATAACCTGGAAACATATTGAGAAGTTCAAACAATCAGTGTACAGAGCAGAAGTGTGTCCTAATGTTCATACAGAAAAAGAGTTCTGATCAGTACCTCTTCCTGATGAGTCTCAATTAGCTCCAGTTGTCGCTCCAAGTTAGTTTGCGTCTCAACTACATTGGTAACTTCAGTCTGATATAGAAGGCATTTAGCAATAGGCAAGAAATCCAACAACATGCAACAATCCATATTCGCCACAGAAATTGAGCATTGCATACGTCAAAGTTGGGGAAAGGAAAAAAAAGAGAAACATTACTCTCATTGCAGCCCAGCAACAATAGAAATGTGATCTAATATTTGAAAATCCAAGAATATTCAACAATCTCTTTTCAAAACCTTAACTATAGGATTCCCATGCACAAATCTATTGAACATCATTACATTTTAAAAAATAGTATACACTTATAAGGCTTCATGAATATCCCAAACATTCAACTTTAATAACGGCAATTTTTTCATAGAGAAGAATGAATGACCTCAAGCCTGATAAGAACATCACAGTTCTGCAAAATCCTCCTGTCCCACTTAGCTATCGCAATAACCTGTTTCCGCAATTTTCCAGTACGCCCTTGTAGCTCAGCATTCCACTCTTCGATGATCTTTATAGAATAGAAAGGGAAAGGGGAGGAAAAAAGGGGAAAATATGAAACAGCACATAAGAATTCAACAAAAGTAGAAGGATCAGCAAATATAGGAAAGAAACAAAAGCTAACAATGTTAATGTGTTTATAAGATCACATAATAAGACATAAAGAACTCCAAATGCAAACCCCACACACTAGGAATTCAGAAAAGCAGAAAACATAATATGTCGAAGGCTGTACGATTCCCTTTAGCCAGCAGAATGCCATGATCATTCATCAACTAGAAGTAACTACACTTTTGTGTCTTTGCAAGATACGATTGTACATGCCAATTTTTTATACGTAACTTTTGTACATATAAATTACCTCCTCGACAGTTTTTCCAGTGATTTCAGATGGTAGTTTTGGTGCAGAGGCTACAACTGCACTGACAGTTGAAGTTGTCCTACAACACAAAAAGATAAGTGAGACACATGCCTCCACTTGTTTTAGAAGTATGCCAACATAGAGGTGATCATAAAAAAAATGAATCAAAATTAAAACAAAGTTACGTTATCAAGATGTATACTAACCCACTACTGGAAACTACAGCGAGGGCCGATGTTGACTGAGCAGCAGAACTGGTACTTGAAGTTGTTCCAGCTGTAGAAGTTGAAGCAGGGCCTACAAAAAGTAAGTGCCATATCAGACATGGGATATAGGTATTATATCAGATATAAGCCCTTACATTCAGAAATGTAATGTTTATTATTTGAATTTGCAAATTAACAAATATTTAGAAATCCAGGTGAGAAACTGTACAACAAAAATAATGCAGGAAATGTGCAACTGAGACAAATTTTGAAGATCAAGTCCAATCTCCTCACAAATGTGTAACAAGAAATATACACGCGTAATGTTAAATATCTCTGATTCTAAGTGCTACCATAATGCAAATACTCCCTCCGCCCACGATTAAAATCTTCTATTGACTTTTGTGGTCAAACTGAACGTTTTTAAAATTAATATTAAACATATATATTTAGATTTTCAAAAAGGCAAACATTGAGATTAGTACTAAATTGTATGTAGCTTATAATTTTTATAGGCTTTTTCTATATATTTAAGAGAATAATAAGATTTACTTATCAGAAAAATGGTCAATTTGACTATAAAAGTCAATAAAGAACTTTTATCTTGGGACCTAAGAAGCAAAGATATACAAGTGCGCAATGCGAGGATACGGGGATTCGCCAAATTTAAAAAATGGTGATTCGGGTGCAGCGGGAATACGACACATATTATGTATATATATGATAAAAAAACATTAACAAAACTACATACTTCATGCTGTTCCAACAAAATATATAATTGCATCATCCTACATCACAATAGCAAAACATGAAACCATAAAGTCACACAAAACCCAAAGTCTTTAAAGTCAAAAAGACATTTATTAAACATTTAACAAATATAACCCAACTCGCAAGGCAGCAATAATCAACAAAAAGATGACCCAGCAAAAGATTATTATCATAATCTAAACAACAACAAAGAAAAGATAATTCCATGAGGCCAAAAACAAAAAAAAAAAGATAACCCAGCAAGCAACAAAGCTAATTTTAAAAAGAAAAAAAGGCAGCAAACAAAAAGATAACCAGCAACCAAAAAACAAAATGAAGAAAAGGCAGCGTATAAGTGACTAAAAGAAGATAGAAAAAAGGAAGAGAGAAGACTGCCAGTGAAGTCGCGTCACTGCCCAAGTCGAGCAGCCGCAGGAGTCTTTCTCTCTGTTGCGAAGTCATCATGATCTGTATATTATCTTCCCCTCTTAATTTCTTTTTCATAATTACAAAACATGCCACCGCCGCACCCCCAAAGTAAAATCCAGGGATACGACTCATGCCATATCCCGTACGCACCCCATGCGCAGTGCGGCAGGGGATAGGCGCACCCCTGCTTCCTAGCCTGGGACATTCCCAGATGGAGTATTAAAATCTCCCAACATAATGTTAAACGGAGGAAGGGGTCCAAAAAAATATTAGGTGCAGAATATTAATTTCCATAGACAGATAAACTTGAAAATAATTCAATCAAGAACGTTATTGATACACAACAAACAGAGCGAGTGAAAGAGATTAAGAGAGGTGGTGGGAACATTAAGGACTAAACAAAATAAAACATCCTATCCTATCTTGTATGCATCAATCACAGTAGCTCGTGACCTAAATTAGATCCATTAGTAACGTTTGCTTCCATCTCAGCCTTCATAAAAGCGACCTCTTTCCAGGGCAGACCAATTGTCGCAGCTCCATCTCCATTAGAGATTTCTTTGCAGCATCTATTTGCTGGTCTAACATGTCCGCCTAAATCGTACAAACTTGGTGTCTGCTTGCCATGACTTTGTTAACCCTCCGCAGCAACCAGTCCACGTGAAACCCAACAGCAACTGCATCACCCGTTCGTCTCAGTAAAATTGCATTTCAGCAGGATCTAGCATTATAGTTCATGATTGCAAATTAATACACAACATCAGCCACCAACTACAATAACATGGACCTGAGAGTCTATTCTCCCCATAGTGATGTCATCGTACTTGGCTCAAATTTATTTAACTATCAAACTGCTAATCGTGAAACAGTGTAAATCATTCATGTCTAGAGATATAGAAATAGATGAAGTCTGACTTGCATCCACACAAACTCCTATTTTAGCTCCAAAATAACCTTCAGAAGAAGCACATGAACTATCACATGGCTCCTATAGGCCTCCTTTGAGCTCATTGCTACATGGGGTCACCCACAAATCTGTTGCAGCAAAACTTCATACCAGGAGCATCTACACCAGCCCTTACCACTTTAGTGACAATACTGGTACTAGGTGTTAGTTCACATTCTACACTCTGCTGCACTCCAATCACTTCCATTTTCATAACATACCTCTTCCTATCGTATAATCTCGCCTCAACCATTCAACCTCCTTACCCTTACATAAGCGAATTTGGTAAACTGGCAGCTCAATAAACCTATCCCTCACATGTTCAACTTAATCCAAACTCTTACTTCATCACCTATGCCTACTCCCAAGGGAAAATGGGTTCCTGAAATAAATTGAGGTAGGGCTTCAACACAATTTATAAAATTCCCCAAGATTCAGTGATTCGTTAAACTAGCACTTACCATCAACGTTTACAATGCACATACTTTGATAGTCATTCAGGAAAACACAAAACCAAATCACAGTGTAGAATCCAAACAAAAATCAAATCTTGCTACTGTAGGACAAAACTATAATTATGATTTATACAGAAGAGAAAAGAGACTGAAAACATAGATAGATTAGAACACTCACCAAACAGAGCTGCTGGTTGGGGTTGGGATGCTGAGGCAGTTGTAGTTGTTTTCGTGGACAAAGAAAAACTCAACCCAGTTGTTCCCGAAGAAGAAGCTGTGCTTGGAGTACCAAAACTTGGAAAAGAGACGGTAGGAGCAGCTGATGAAACAGCTGTAGCAGTTGTAGACGATGCAGTTGCCGAATTGGAGAAAGAATGCGTACTTGAAGCAGAAGATGAGGAAGAAGCACCAAATGGTGAAGAAGCAAAAGCCGGAGATGGAGTTGCCGAATTCGAAGAAGATGAACCAAAAATGGTTGAAGAGATGGATGAAGTAGTAGAAGCAGCACCAGAACAAGAGGATCCAAAAAAATTCGAAGAAAACACTGAACCAGAGCTGGATCCAAATACCGAAGAAGCACCAAACGGAGACGAAGAAGCAGCTGGGGCACCAAACGGAGACGAACTTGCCGGAGTTGAAGAAGCGGCGGGAATACCAAACAGAGACGAACTCGCCGGAGTGGAAGAAGCTGCGGGGTTGCCAAACAGAGTCGAACTCGCCGGAGTTGAGAAAGCGGCAGGGGTACCAAACAGAGACGAACTTGTCGGAGTTGAAGAAGCACCAAATCCGAATGACGGAGCGGAAGCCGATGAAGCGGCGGGGGTACCAAAAAGAGACGAACTTCTCGTAGTTGAAGAAGCACCAAATCCGAATGACGGAGCGGAAGCCGATGAAGCGGCGGGGGTACCAAAAAGAGACGAACTTCTCGTAGTTGAAGAAGCACCAAATCCGAATGACGGAGCGGAAGCCGATGAAGCGGCGGGGTTACCAAACAGAGACGAACTTGTCGGAGTTGAAGAAGCACCAAATCCGAATGACGGAGCGGAAGCTGATGAAGCGGCGGGGGTACCAAACAGAGACGAACTTGTCGGAGTTGAAGAAGCACCAAATCCGAATGACGGAGTGGAAGCCGATGAAGCGGCGGGATTACCAAACAGAGACGAACTTGTCGGAGTTGAAGAAGCACCAAATCGGAATGGGTTAGGGCTTGAGAATAGAGAAGATGAGGAGGAGGCGAATGGGGAAGGGGAAGAGGAGCCGAAAAGGGAGGAAGGCTGTGTTGAAGCTGATGAATTAGGGTTTGGGGAGGGAGAAAACGAGAAGCCTGCCATTTTTGTGGTTTGCTTCTCGTTCTCACCGTGTCTGAATTTGACTGGTTTTGTGCGAGGGTTTTGATATTTTGGGGGGTTTTGAGGATCTCGTTTGGTGTTATGGGTTTATATATTTGAGCCGTGGAGACCGAAAGTTCGTTGGACCCGACCCGAAATACGCGGTTCTAATGCTAAATTCTGAAAATGGTTTTTTTTTAAATAAAATAAAATTAAGCTATGGGGAAAAGGAGGATATTTCAGGGATTCAACCGCAAATAAACAAATAAACCTTAATTTAAGCTAAGATAGAAGTCGGAATTCTTCCGATCGGAAAAATTATAGACGGAAGAAACACCAATGAAAAAAAGAAAAACAGAAGAAAAAGAAGGTGAAGATGAAGAAGCAAAAGAAGAAGCGTGAAAGTGACGTTATTGTTGCTTCCCTCTTTTACTTTTTGCCTTTATTTTTTCTTTTTTAATTGCTGCTATCTTTTTGGTCCCCTTTTTTCTCTTTATTTTCTCTTTTGAAGAAATGATGGTGGATTGTGGATTTGTGAGGAGGAGTTTGAATCATGTGACACGATTGGTTTCTTCTCGAATAAGTTAACCTCATACATGGATGGGGATATAAACTCATATATAAGTTAACCTCATATATGGATGGGAGGGATCTGGTTCACTTCATATTTAATACAGAGTTGATATACAAGAAAGGAGGGTGATCTCTCTCCTTATTTGTTACTGTATTGGGCATAAAATAAACTTATCATAAAATTCATTTCTTGCTAATCACTCTCTATATGGATGTATATAAATTATTTAATTTTTTTTGTTGCATTTCTTCATTCTTTTCATAACAAAAGTTATTTTTATTGTTTGGTTGGTGATATAACGTGTGAGACCCCAAATTTTATGAATAAAGATTTAATTTTTTCAAAATATTTTTTTCAAAATTATAGTATGGATTTGAGATAATGTTATAGTTGTGGGTAATATTTATAATTTTTTTGAAAATTATGCAAGTTGTTGTATAATATTCGATTGGTCGGGGAATATTCTTTTTTGTCGGGGAATATCTGTACGACGATACAATCATCGGTGGATCCCACAACGAAATTATTATCGGATTGAGAAAATAACAAAAATATTTTTATGAAAACAACGGCGGAAGTTTTACCGTTAAAACTGTTGACCTACTCGGTAATAAAAGTACAGTAATACGCGTGGTTGCATAGTAGCACACGGTATTGATTATTGATGCTTACGTGAGAAGTCACTCAGTTTTGTTTAATTATTGCCACAGTAATTGTTGTATAGTATCTCACGTTATTTGATTCAATTATTGTTGGTATTTTATATATTATTAAATCAATAATTGAGGTAACAAAGTTATTAATATTATTATTTGCAATATTAACGATATCTAGAAGTTCTGCCAAGGAGAGGTTTGGTCACCTAATTGAGCGCCAATAGGGAGAAATCCTTATTGAAAAGCCTCATCTTTCCTGGGAACGACCTGGTCGATTAATAGTGTGAATTATAATAATGATGATGAAGTTTGTTTTTTTATTATTATAAATGTAATAAAACAGAAATCTTTTTATATAAAACAGAATACTTTTATAAAGTTATTTGTTTTATTAGACTATAAATAGAATGTAAGACCCCAACTTATTATTAAATGAAATTGAATTTTCTCTATTTATTATTTTAAAATAGTAAGGGTTGATTTGATTAGTGTGGTTAGTTATGGGTAAAATGCGCAAATATCTTAAATAAGCAAGTGGTTATAAAATATTCATTGTTGTCGGGGAATATTCGTTTGGTCGTGAAATATTCTTAGTGTCGGGAAATATTCGTACGACGGTGCACCTTGTGTGGGCCCCATAACAGAAAGTGATTGATGAGAAAAACGATAAGTATACGTTATTTATAAATAACAACGTAGTTGTTACTGTTAATACTGTTGAAATACCCGGTACTGTTCAATAATTGTTACTGTTAAGACACTACTCAATAATTGTTACAGTAGTTATTGTTTAATATTTTATTTTATTAATTCAATAATTGTTAAGTTGATATTTTATATTATTGTTGTTTCAATAATTGTCACTGCACAGTATTTTCATTATCAGATCAATAATTCATATTATTTGAATAATATTATTAGATAACATTGTTGGCAATGTCTAAAAAGTTATGTCTAAGGAGAGGTTTGGTCACCTAATTGCGCGCCAGTAAGGAGAAATCCTTATTGAAAAGTCCCTTCTTTCCTAAGAACGGCCTGGTTGTCGGTATTGTGATTCTGTAATATTATTTGTGAATAATTAATTATTAATTATTATGATAAGGAAAATATTCATTTTATGTTGATATAGATGGAGAAATTTTTTAATGTGACAATTGTTGGAAATTAATATTTTATCTTTTCTGATAAAATAATTCATTTAAATATATTATTATATTTTATTAATATATATTTTACAATGAATGTGGGATATATGAATAAATGAGGAGGAAGAGTATTTTTATTATAAAAATTGTTTAAAACATGTTTGTGGACCCTATTTCTTGACTGAAATTTGATTATAGCATGTAAAATCGCCCGTTTGTGAATTTCGGTCAATTTCTGTTTGAAATTTGGAAAAACTTTCTTCTGCAAAGTTGTAGAGAATGGAATTTCCTATGAAAAGGACATAAGGTTTGAATTTTTTTGATAAAAGGCTATTTTTTATGAATTATTGAAGTTCCGAAGTTTTAGAATAATTAATTTTTGAAGTTTAAAATATTTTAATTAAGAAAAATGTTTTTTTCATTTGTGGGACATGTGTTAAATGGTTGAAATTAGCTAGTGGTGTGCATAGAAATTTAGTTTATAAATAATATTATTTTATTAAATTTTCTATTTTGGTGTTTTAAGCATTTTCCTATAAATAGGGTGCTTAGGTTAGAATTGAAAATCACACCAGAAACTAAAGTTTTCTCTCTATATATTATCGAGCGTATTCTTGTGAGTATTTTGATACCTTGAGTATTGTTATACGGTACAAATTCCCTTCAGCACTATATCCGGTATTCCATCTAGAAGTACTGTCTTTTCAAGTTAAGGGATATATTGTAAGACCCCAGTTTTTATAAATAAAGATGAATTTTCATAATTATTATTTTTGAATATTATGGAATAAATTTGATAAAATATATAGTTGTGGGTAATATTTATAAATTTTGCAAAATACGCAAGTTGTTATAAAATATTCGTTTGGTCGGGGAATATTCTTTTTGTCGGAGAATATTCGTACGACGACACAATCATTGGTGGACCCCACAACGGAAGTATTGTTGTAGTTAGAAAACGACAAAATTATCTTTCTATAAAATAACGGCGGAGGTGTTACCGTTAAAACTGTTGAACTACTCGGTAGTAAAAGTACAGTAATACGCGTTGTTGCATAGTAGCACACGGTATTGATTATTGATGCTTACGTGAGAAGTCACTCAGCTATACTCAATTATTGTTACAGTAATTGCTGCATCATATCTCTTATATTATTGATTCAATTATTGTCACAGTATCATCTGTATAATATGTTATATTATCTAAACAATAATTGAAACGACAAGTTATAAATGATTAATAATTGTTGAAAGATTAAATATGTGTTGATTAAAAAATAAAATGATTTCTGGTAATTTTTATTCAATCCTTGAGGTATATAAAGAGTCTATTATTAGACGTTTGTGATAAGTTTAATTATTTATGGGGGGCCATATGTCAACATTTAAGAGTCTTTTTTTCATCAATAGTAATTACCTTCGTAAATAGTAATTACCTTCATAAATAGTAAATACTTTCGTAAATAGTAATAAATCTTCTATAAATAGAGGCCTAGGGCTTCATTATTTTTCACGAATTCGCTCAAGCTATAGAGAGAGAAAGTATAGAGAGAATAAGAGAGAAAGAAGAAGAGTATTCGGTTACTACACTACTGCAGTATTCAATCTCCTGAATAAAGTAAGGTGTGTTATTCTTTCTTCTTGAAGAGAACTTATGTTATTCCATTCTTTGTTATTTTGTTGGAATAACCTGTAAAAGTGGCATACCCTATACATGACCTGTATACGCGGTGTACCCTATACTTGGTGAAATCCTTATGTTATTCCATTTCTTATTATTCTGTCGGAATAACCTGTATACGCGGTTTACCCTATACTTGGTGACATTCTTCTATTATTCTGTTGGAACATCCTGTCTGTGTGTTTTACACCGGACTTGGTTCCATTATTTATTATTCTGTTGGAATATCCTGTCTGTGTGTTTTACATCGGACCTGGTTCCATTCCTTATTATTCTGTTGGAATATCCTGTCTGTGTGTTTTACACCGGACCTGGTTCTATTTTTATTATTCTGTTGGAATATCCTGTCTGTGCGTTTTACGCCGGACCTGGTTCCGTTATTTATTAATCTGTTGGAATAACCTGCTTGTGCGGTCTATCGCATGCATGGTGATTTCTTTTGTTATTCCATTCTTTATTATACTCATTTGGATAAAACTTTGACTTCTATACTCCATGAAATTAGTGGAATATCCTTGATATTTGCGCTTCATCCAGTATCTTTTCATAGAAATATTCTTCTGAGCATTCTTGAATTTTACACCACAAAACAGTATCGTGTTGACAATTTGGACGTTAATAATTTCTGGATAAAATAATTCTTGAACTTGTTTTATTGAATTAATATATCATTGTCATCATCCTCATGTTTATATTTTGTTGAAAGTCATCTGTGGCCTGTAGTGCATAGATGGACTTGGTATGATTATGACCAGGGATTATTCGGTGTAATCATGACCGTAATATTACAAATGATGTAAAAAATTAAAAATCTTCATTGGCCCGTAGTGCATTGATGGACAGTTGTTGGCATGATCATGACCACTAATGAATACACAAATATTCTTGGCCGTAGTGCATGAATAATTATGGTTGTGATACTAAAGAATATTCTTGGCCGTAGTGCGAGGGTGATTCGATGATGTGGAATATTTATTAAGCTGAGTCTCAGCTATAACGATGATGAAAAACCTTTTAAATCATAAAAGATAGTAATTTTTATTTTCTACTTGACTCTTTTAATGAATTGCTGGTTCCGCTGCAGTTAAACTTGATGGTTATTGTATTTTATCAGTTTAACCCTGTTGAAGGCTAATGATAATTTATTCTGCATTATCTTAGTCATAATATTTCTTACTGGGCTAGTTGAGCTCACCCTTTCTTTCAATGTTCTCTTCAGGAAATGAGAATATAGCTGGGACGAGTCGGGGAACGGAGTGATGGACCAGAGAATAGTATTAGTAGTCCTAACTATTCTGTTAAATAGTGTGACAATAATTGTATTGAGGACTCCTTTTGAGTTTGTATGATCTCTAGTAGACAATAATTGTATTCAAACTCACAGTTGTGTTTTGTCGTATTGTACACGACAGTTGTATTAGTAAGTTGTATTTGAATTCTGTACCATGTATCTGGCGACTCAAGATGGGTGATGTATACCTAATTTTGGGGGCGTCACAGTTGGTATCAGAGCTTAGGGATATGATCCCTGGCTAAGATGTGAGAATAGTACTAGGAGGGGAGAGACGGGGAATTCCTTCGCTAGTATGACCTATCTAAGTTTATGTGCTATTTTATTGGTCGGTCAGAATATAGGGATAATATGTTACATGTCAATTAACCTTTTGTTTTGTGGCAGTATCTGAAAATGACATCTGAGAATGTTGAGAATAACAATGGAGCACAGGCGATCGTTGATTCACCACATATCAATAATCAGGATAATGTGCATCAGGAAGGCGAAAATCCTCATGCAAACAACAACACTGACCAAATGACGAATGATCAAATGTTCAGAGGTTTTATGCAATTCATGCAACAGCAGGCGAGAGCAACTCCTGTCCAAAACGTAGATGGAAATACGGGAAACTCTCGGGCGGTCACCGCTAAACAGTTCAAGGAGCTGGGACCACCGGAGTTTAAGGGAGAGCCAAAACCACTTATGGCGGAAACATGGATAAAGCAGATGACCAAGATATTTGATGTCTTGGGATGCTCCGAGGAGCAAAAGGTTCCCTTTGTCGCCTTCATGTTGCGCGGAGAGGCAGATTATTGGTGGGAATCAATAAAACGTACTCAACCTGCTGTACTGAAGATATCTTGGGAGAAGTTCCAGGAGCTGTTCAATGACAAATACTTTTCCGAAAGTATTCGCCACATGAAGGAGGTGGAGTTTATTAAGTTGGAATAAAATAATATGACCGTGTCGCAATACGAGGCAAAATTTGCAGAGTTATCACAGTTTGCGTCCCACTTAGTGGATAATGAAGAGAGAATGGCGCGAATGTTTTTAAGAGGTTTGAAGCCGGAGATACGTCAACATCTTATTTCTCATAAACTGTGTTTGTATTCAGATGTTATAAATAGGGCTCAGTTAGTGGAGCGCGATAACGAGTCAACTCAACTAAAAGAGAGCAGCCGACAAAATTATAATACCAGCGAAAGTGGTCATCGAAGCGGTGACAACAAGCGTGGAGGGAATCAGCAGGCCAGAAATGGTTACCACTTCGGTGGTAATCAGGGCCAAAACAATAAGAATGGACATTTCAAAAAGAGGAGATTCAACAATGATGGATAGACGTCAGCACCAGCACCCGTTGTTAAGGAAGGAGAAAGACCACCTATCATATGCTTCAAATGCGGAGGGGAGGGACACATCAGTCCAAATTGCGCGATGCCGTCCAAAGCATGTTATAATTGTGGAAGAGAAGGTCACTTGGCCCGATTTTGTCGTTTACCAAAGACAAATTCAGCTAGGATGGAGGCACTAAAGGCCGTCCCAGAAAGGTCAAAGCCGGTAGTGCAAGGGAGAGCGTTTGTTGTGACCTCCCAGAAAGCAAGGAACCCGAATGAAGTCATCACGGGTAAGCTTATCATAAACTCTAACGAAATCTATACTTTATTTGATACTGGTTCTACCCATTCTTTTATTTCTCTTACTTGCGCTCATCGATTAAATTTGACTCCGGAGAAATTAGACTTTGACTTATCTGTGGAAACTCCGTTGGGAGAAACCTTCATTACATCCACTGTTTATAAGTCTTGTTTGGTTCAAATCGGTACCCTCACATTACCTGTAGATCTTATTTCATTGAAAATACTTGCATTTGACGTGATTCTAGGGATTGATTGGTTAACTACTCATCATGCAAAAATTGATTGTTTTCGTAAGGTTGTTAGCTTTCATATTCCTAATCAACCTATTATGCGAATTCAAGCGACCAAACCATTAAAATCAATCACGATCATCTCAAGCCATAAAGCTATTCGTTTATTGAAAAACGGATGTCAAGCTTTCTTAGCTCATGTCACAGATTTAAACAAAAATACGTCAGTTTTGAATGATATTTCTATTGTTAATGAATTTCCTGACGTATTCCCCGAAAAACTTCCTGGTTTACCCCCAGAGCGTGAGATTGAATTTTGTATCGACCTTGAACCCGGTACAAAACCCATTTCTAAAGCCCCATATCGAATGGCTCCTATTGAACTTCAGGAGTTAAAAACCCAGCTGCAGGAATTGTTAGACATTGGCTTTATTCGTCCTAGTACTTCCCCTTGGGGTGCTCCTGTTCTATTCGTGAAGAAGAAAGATGGGAGTATGCGACTTTGTATTGATTATCGGGAGTTGAATTATGTCACCATCAAAAATAGGTATCCATTGCCACGAATTGATGATCTATTTGACCAGTTGCAAGGAGCCAAATTCTTTTCAAAGATCGATCTTCGTTCCGGGTATCACCAATTGAAGATTAGAACCGATGACATTCCAAAGACGGCTTTCAGAACTCGGTTCGGGCATTATGAATTCCTAGTCATGTCCTTTGGATTGACTAATGCTCCTGCTGCCTTCATGGATATGATGAACCGAGTATTCAAGGAATATTTGGATCACTTTGTGGTCGTCTTTATTGATGACATCCTTATTTATTCCAAAAGCCGTGAAGATCATGAGCAACACTTGAGGATGACACTCCAAAAGCTTCGTGAATATAAGCTTTATTCCAAGTTGAAGAAATGCTAGTTCTGGCTTGAGGAAGTAGCATTCCTTGGGCACGTGGTATCAAGTCATGGAATATCTGTTGACCCAGCAAAGATTGAAGCTATTCAAAGCTGGGAGCAACCTAAATCAGTGACCGAAGTACGTAGCTTTCTCGGTTTAGCTGGTTATTATCAGAGATTCGTGGAAGGATTTTCTCGAATCGCTACTCCATTGACTCAGCTGACTCGAAAAGATACAAAGTTCGATTGGAGCGAAGAATGTGAGAAGAGTTTTCAAGAACTCAAGAGGAGACTCATTTCAGCACCTGTTCTGACAATATCATCTGGCTCGGAGGGATTTGTCATCTACAGTGATGCTTCGGGCAAAGGGCTGGGATGTGTTCTCATGTAACATGGAAAAGTCATAGCCTATGCCTCGCGATAACTCAAAGAATATGAGAAGAATTATCCTACTCATGATCTAGAGTTGGCAGCTGTTGTCTTTGCACTTAAAATTTGGAGGCATTACTTGTATGGGGAGAAAGTGGAGATCTTTACGGATCATAAGAGCCTCAAATATTTCTTCACTCAAAAGGAACTCAACATGCGACAACGACGTTGGCTTGAACTGTTGAAAGAATATGATCATACCATCCAATACCATCCTGGAAAAGCAAACGTGTAGCTGACGCATTGAGTAGAAGATCACATGCAAGTACGAGTGCGATATTGTCAACGCAAGGGCCCATTTTGTGTGACTTGCAAAGGATGGAGATAGAGTTAAAGACTCCAGGGACGCATGTGACGATGGCGAATATACGAGTAGAACCGACTTTAATAGATAAAGTTAAAGCTGCTCAAGCTACAGACCTGGAGCTGATGCGTATGAGGAAGAAAGTGCAAGAAGGTGCTATGCCGGAAGCAAGAATCGATGAAGAAGGAATACTTCGAGTCAACTCCAGACTTTGTGTTCCTAATGACCCTGATTTAAAGTATAAAATCATGATGGAGGCGCACAATACACCGTTTGCAATCCATCCTGGGAGTACCAAAATGTATCATGATATTCGTCATACATTTTGGTGGAGCAATATGAAGAGAGAGATAGCGTTGTTTATCTCAAGGTGTCTAACTTGTCAACGAGTTAAAGCGGAGCATCAAGTACCAAAAGGTCCATTGCAACCACTTGAAATTCCAAAATGGAAGTGGGAGCACATTACCATGGATTTCGTTACCGGTCTTCCTAAGGTTTCTCAAGGCATAGATGCGATTTGGGTTATTGTTGATAGATTGACCAAGTCTGCTCATTTCTTACCGATACGAGAAACTTATACACTTGAACGTCTTGCTCGTATGTACATAAACGAGATTGTAAGACTGCATGGTATGCCGGTATCTATAGTTTCTGATCGAGACCCAAGATTTACTTCACGATTTTGGGTTAGTTTGCAAAAAGCTATGGGCACAGACTTACGATTTAGCTCGGCATATCATCCTTAGACGGACGGACAGTCGGAGAGGACTATTCAAACTCTTGAAGATCTATTAAGACTCTGTGTCCTTGATTTCAAGGGAAGTTGGGACAAGTTCTTACCATTGGTGGAGTTTTCCTATAACAACAGTTATCAAGCAAGTATTGGCATGGCTCCATTCGAAGCGTTGTATGGAAGAAAGTGTCGTTCTCCAGTATGCTGGGATGAGGTGGGTGAAGCAATGTTGTTGGGACCGGAGTTGGTACGTATGACTACGGAAAAGATTCAAACGATCCGACAACGTATAAAAACCTCATAAAGTCGACAAAAGAGTTATGTTGATCTTCATCGAAAGGACGTGGAATTCAATATAGGAGATCATGTGTTGTTACGTGTTACTCCATGGAAAGGAGTTACAAGATTTGGAAAGAGAGGAAAACTCAATCCTCGATTCATCGGTCCATTTTTAATCCTCGATCGAATAGGAACTGTGGCCTATAGACTCGCTTTACCGCCAAGTATGTCTCGTGTTCATAACGTTTTTCACATATCCATGTTATAAAAATATGTGAAAGACCCGAACCACATTATTGAGTTAGAACCAGACGAAATAGCGGATGATTTGACGTATGAAGAGATTCCAGTTCAAATCTTGGATAAGAAGGAACATATTCTACGCTCCAAGGTTATACCTCAAGTCAAAGTTTTGTGGAGAAACCACGATGTTGAGGAAATGACTTGGGAGTTAGAATCTGAAATGAAATCAAGGTATCCTTACCTCTTTGACATACCAGGTACGTACCCTAATTTCGAGGGAGAAATTTCATAAGAAGGGGAGGTTGTAAGACCCCAGTTTTTATAAATAAAGATGAATTTTCATAATTATTATTTTTGAATATTATGGAATAAATTTGATAAAATATATAGTTGTGGGTAATATTTATAAATTTTGCAAAATACGCAAGTTGTTATAAAATATTCGTTTGGTCGGGGAATATTCTTTTTGTCGGGGAATATTCGTACGACGGCACAATCATTGGTGGACCCCACAACGGAAGTATTGTTGTAGTTAGAAAACGACAAAATTATCTTTCTATAAAATAACGGCGGAGGTGTTACCGTTAAAACTGTTGAACTACTCGGTAGTAAAAGTACAGTAATACGCGTTGTTGCATAGTAGCACACGGTATTGATTATTGATGCTTACGTGAGAAGTCACTCAGCTATACTCAATTATTGTTACAGTAATTGCTGCATCATATCTCTTATATTATTGATTCAATTATTGTCACAGTATCATCTGTATAATATGTTATATTATCTAAACAATAATTGAGACGACAAGTTATAAATGATTAATAATTGTTGAAAGATTAAATATGTGTTGATTAAAAAATAAAATGATTTCTGGTAATTTTTATTCAATCCTTGAGGTACATAAAGAGTCTATTATTAGACGTTTGTGATAAGTTTAATTATTTATGGGGGGCCATATGTCATCATCTAAGAGTCTTTTTTTCATCAATAGTAATTACCTTCGTAAATAGTAATTACCTTCGTAAATAGTAAATACTTTCGTAAATAGTAATAAATCTTCTATAAATAGAGGCCTAGGGCTTCATTATTTTTCACGAATTCGCTCAAGCTAAAGAGAGAGAAAGTATAGAGAGAATAAGAGAGAAAGAAGAAGAGTATTCGGTTACTACACTACTGCAGTATTCAATCTCCTGAATAAAGTAAGGTGTGTTATTCTTTCTTCTTGAAGAGAACTTATGTTATTCCATTCTTTGTTATTCTGTTGGAATAACCTGTAAAAGTGGCATACCCTATACATGACTTGTATACGCGGTGTACCCTATACTTGGTGAAATCCTTATGTTATTCCATTTCTTATTATTCTGTCGGAATAACCTGTATACGCGGTTTACCCTATACTTGGTGACATTCTTCTATTATTCTGTTGGAACATCCTGTCTGTGTGTTTTACACCGGACCTGGTTCTATTATTTATTATTCTGTTGGAATATCCTGTCTGTGTGTTTTACACCGGAACTGGTTCCATTCTTTATTATTCTGTTGGAATATCCTGTCTGTGTGTTTTACACCGGACCTGGTTCCATTTTTATTATTCTGTTGGAATATCCTGTCTATGCGTTTTACGCCGGACCTGGTTCCGTTATTTATTAATCTGTTGGGATAACCTGCTTGTGCGGTCTATCGCATGCATGGTGATTTCTTTTGTTATTCCATTCTTTATTATACTCATTTGGATAAAACTTTGACTTCTATACTCCATGAAATTAGTGGAATATCCTTGATATTTGCGCTTCATCCAGTATCTTTTCATAGAAATATTCTTCTGAGCATTCTTGAATTTTACACCACAAAACAGTATCGTGTTGACAATTTGGACGTTAATAATTTCTGGATAAAATAATTCTTGAACTTGTTTTATTGAATTATTATATCATTGTCATCATCCTCATGTTTATATTTTGTTGAAAGTCATCTGTGGCCTGTAGTGCATAGATGGACTTGGTATGATTATGACCAGGGATTATTCGGTGTAATCATGACCGTAATATTACAAATGATGTAAAAAATTAAAAATCTTCATTGGCCCGTAGTGCATTGATGGACAGTTGTTGGCATGATCATGACCACTAATGAATACACAAATATTCTTGGCCGTAGTGCATGAATAATTGTGGTTGTGATACTAAAGAATATCCTTGGCCGTAGTGCGAGGGTGATTCGATGATGTGAAATATTTATTAAGCTGATTCTCAGCTATAACGATGATGAAAAACCTTTTAAATCATAAAAGATAGTAGTTTTTATTTTCTACTTGACTCTTTTAATGGATTGCTGGTTCCGCTGCAGTTAAACTTGATGGTTATTGTATTTTATCAGTTTAACCCTGTTGAAGGCTAATGATAATTTATTCTGCATTAACTTAGTCATAATATTTCTTACTGGGCTAGTTGAACTCACCCTTTCTTTTAATGTTCTCTTCAGGAAATGAGAATATAGCTGGGACGAGTCGGGGAACGGAGTGATGGACCAGAGAATAGTATTAGTAGTCCTCACTATTCTATTAAATAGTGTGACAATAATTGTATTGAGGACTCCTTTTGAGTTTGTATGATCTCTAGTAGACAATAATTGTATTCAAACTCACAGTTGTGTTTTGTCGTATTGTACACGACAGTTGTATTAGTAAGTTGTATTTGAATTCTGTACCATGTATCTGGCGACTCAAAATGGGTGATGTATACCTAATTTTGGGGGCGTCACATATATTTTTTTTAAAATGATATTATTTCTTCTAATATCATTATGTCGGAATATTGGTAAAATTTTTCTTGTGAAATTCTTTTCTTTTAGTGTCAGGGCTACTATTCACGTATACGACAATATTCACGAATACGACACTATTCACAGAAAAACTAAATTTTTGTTTTTGTCCAAGATATCTATTATGGATACTAGCTTTGATTGTATCCATGTTTTGATCATTCTTAAATTTTGCTTTACTATGATTATTTATGAAGTATTTTTTGAACTCCGATTGTTTAAAATACGAATCCTTAATATTTGTTTTTTTGTTTCACTGGATTCGTTTTCTTTAAAATATTTTTCATCATCCTCAGTCCTAAATGATGATATTACTGAATATCTTTGGCCTATAGTGCAAAGATTAATGATTTTGTTATGAATATCTTTGGCCCGTAGTGCAAAAATGAACATGTGTTGAGATGAATTTGACCAACTAATGAATATCTTTGGCCTTTAGTGCAAAGATGAATATTTGATTCAAGATGAATATTGATTGATGTTACAGGGATAAAATATTGATAATGGACTTTTAAATTCATATATTATAGTAGATTTCATTCTCTATGTAACTCATCTATGAATTATTATTTCCGCAGCGAATATTGATATGAAATTTGTTGTCTATTGTATTTTATCAGATTTTTCCCTGTTGAAAACTAACAATAGTTTGTTCTATATTATCTTAGTCATTATATTCTTTATTGGGCTAATTGAGCTCACCCTTATCCTTTTTATTCCATTTTTCTTCTCAGGAGGCGAGAATGTAGCGAGTTCTAGTCGGGGTGTGGAATGATGGTTCTAAAAAGTTGTTTTAGTAGTCCTCACCATTTTTGTAAAATAATATACCAATAATTGTAATGAGGACTTATTTGAGTGTGGATATTGTCTAGATGATAATATTTGTATTTTAACTCACAGTTTAAGTGTTGTCGTATTTTGCACAACAATTGTATTAATAAAGTTGTAGTTGTTTCTGTACCATGTATTTTGGCGACTCAGAATGGGTGTTGTATACTTATTTTGGGGGCGTCATAGTTGGTATCAGAGCTTAGGGATATGATCTCTGACGGAGATCGGGGAATAGAACTAGGAAGGGAGAAACGAGTAAATCCTTCGCTAGTGTGTCCTACCTAAGCTTATTTGTTAGTTGGTCAGTATATAGGATATTATGCGATATGTTGATTTCTTTAATTAACCCTTGTTTTATGGCTGTATTTGAGAATGAAAACTGAGAATGTTAACAGTGGAACAAATGAGACCATGGAGACACCTTTACTCACCAACGAGGAGAGAACGTGCAACATGCTAGCAATGTTCCTCCTGTAAACAACACCACTGACTAGACAATGAACGATGGGATGTTTAGAAGCTTTTTGTAGTTCATGCAAAATCAGTCGAGGGAGTCTCGTGTTCAAAATACAGGTGGAAATGATAACAACGTACGGTTTGTCACAGCCAAGCAGTTCAAAGAGTTGGGACCACCAGAATTCTTGGGAAAGCCTGATCCGATTAAGGCAGAAACGTGGGTAAAACAAATTACCAAGATATTCAACGTCTTGGGATGCATGGAGGAACAAAAGGTTCCATTCGCCACCTTTATGTTTCGTAACGAGGCAGATTACTGGTGGGAATCTGTGAAGCGTACCCATCCAGAGTGACAGAAACTATTCAATGACAAGTACTTTCCCGAAAGGATTCGTCATATGAAGAAAGTGAAGTTTATTAGATTGGAACAAAACAACATGACGGTGTCCCGGTATGATGCGAAGTTTGCAGAGTTATCTAGGTTTTCACCTCATTTGGTGGAGAATGAGGAACGTATGACGCGGATGTTTCTGAGAGGTTTGAAACCCGACATACGTCAATATATCATTTCTCATAAATTTTCTCTCTATTCAGATGTTGTCAACAGGGCTCAATTATTACAGCGAGATAATGAGTACGTTCAACCGAGGGACCACAACTAGGATCATACCTGTGACATCAGTCATCAGAACAAGGATAACCAGGGGAAAAAGAAAAATACGGATAAAAGCGATAACCACTCTGGTGGTAATAATGGCCATGAAAATAGAAGAAGCGAGTCAGGGGGGAGATTTTAAAAAGAGGAGATTCAACAATGACAATGCGAAGACGTCAGCACCAGCAGCAACTGGTTCTAAAGGAGGAGAACGACCACCTGTCGTATGCTATAAATGCGGGAAAGAGGGACATATCAGTCCAAACTATTCACAACAGTTCAAGGTATGTTATAATTTTGAAATGGAAAGACATATCGCTTGAGATTGTACGGTAGCAAAACCAAGTCCAGCGGGGATTGTGACTCAAAAGGCTGTCCCAAAAAAGGCAAAGTCAACAGTTCCTGGAAGAGCGTTTGTCGTGACTGGTCAAAATTTGAGGAACCCAAACGAGGTGATCACGGGTAAGCTAATCATAAATTCTTGCGAAGTTTATACCTTATTAGATACCGGTGGTACCCATTCATTTATCTCTACTGCTTGTGCTCAACGTTTAAACTTGACTTCGGAGAAATTAGACTTTGATTTATCTGTGGAGGCTCTATTAGGAGAAACTTTCATTACATCCACTGTTTATAAATCTTATTTGATCCAAGTTGGCACCATCACATTACCTGTTGATCTTATCTCTTTAAAGATACTTGCTTTTGATGTGATTTTAGGGATTTATTGGTTAACTACTCATTATGCCAAAATTGATTGTTTTCGTAAGGTTGTTAGTTTTCATATTCCTAACCTACCTGTTGTACGAATTCAAGCAACTAAACCACTAAAATCAATCACTGTCATATCAAGTCATAAAGTTATTCGTTTATTAAAAATGGATGTCAAGCTTTCTTAGCCCATGTTATGGATTTGAATAAAGACACGTCGAATTTGAATAATATTCCTATTGTTAGTAAATTTCCTGACGTATTTCCTGAAGAACTTCCCGGTCTACCCCCAGAACGTGAAGTTGAATTCTTTATTGATCTTAAACTTGGTATAAAGCCAATTTCTAAAACCCCATATCGAATGACTTCTATTGAACTTCAGGAGTTAAAGGTCCAACTACAGGAGTTGTTGGACATCGATTTCATTCATCCTAGTACATCTCCTTGGGGTGCTCCTGTTTTATTTGTAAAGAAGAAAGACGGGAGTATGCGACTTTGTATTAACTATCGGGAATTGAACGATGTCACCGTCAAGAATAGGTATCCGCTACCTCGTATTGATGACCTGTTTGACCAGTTGCAAGGAGCACAATTCTTTTCAAAGATCGATCTTCGTTCTGGATATCATCAGCTGAAGATTAGAACTGAGGATATTCCAAAGACTGCCTTCAGAACTCGGTACGGGCATTATGAATTTTTAGTCATGTCTTTTGGAATGACTAATGCTCCTGCGACTTTTATGGATATGATGAACCGAATATTCAAGGAATATTTGGATCAGTTCTTGGTTGTCTTTATTGATGACATCCTCATATATTCCAAAAGTCATGAAAATCATGAGCACCATTTGAAGCTGGTACTCCAAAAGCTTCGTGAAAACAAGCTTTATGCTAAGTTGAAGAAATGGGAGTTCTGGCTTGAGGAAGTAGCATTCCTTGGGCACGTGGTGTCAAAACATGGAGTATCTGTTGACCCGGTGAAGATTGAAGCAATAAAATGTTGGGAGCAACCGAAGTCGGTGACCGAAGTACGTAGCTTTCAGGGCTTAGCTGATTATTATCAGAGATTCATGGAAGGATTTTCTCGAATCGCTACTCCGTTAACTCAGTTGACTCAAAAGGATACAAAATTCGTATGGAGTGAGGAATGCGAGAAGAGTTTTCAAGAGCTTAAGAGGAGACTCATTTCGGCATCTGTTCTGACAATACTATCTGGTTCGGATGGATTTGTTATCTACAGCGATGCTTCAGGCAAAGGGTTAGGATGTGTTCTCATGCAACATGGGAAAGTCATAGCCTATGCCTCGCGACAACTTAAAGAATATGAGAGGAATTATCCTACTCATGATCTAGAGTTGGCAGCAGTCGTTTTCGCGCTAAAGATCTGGAGGCACTATCTATATGGGGAGAAAGTTGAGATATATTCAGACCATAAAAGTCTCAAATATTTCTTCACCCAAAAGGAACATTGGCTTGAGCTGTTAAAAGATTATGACCACGCCATTCAATACCATCCTGGAAAAGCAAATGTGGTAGCTGACACATTGAGTAGAAGATCATATGCAGAAACGAGTGCGATGATATCAAGTATACGCATAGAACCAACTTTAATCGATAAAGCTAAATTTGCTCAAGCCACAAACCCGGAGCTAATGCGTATGAAGAAGAAAGTACAAGAAGGTGCTATTCCAGAAGCAAGAAATGATGAAGAAGGAATACTTCGAGTCCACTTCAGACTTTGTGTTCCTAACGACCCTGATTTGAAGTACAAGATCATGATGAAAGCACACAATACACCGTTTGTAATCCATCCTGGAAGTACCAAAATGTATCGTAATCTTTGACATACATTTTGGTGGAACAATATGAAGAGAGAGATTGCAAAGTTTATATCGAGGTGTTTAACTTATCAACGTGTAAAGGCGGAACATCAAGTGCCTAAGGGTCCATTGCAACCACTTGAGATTCTGAAATGGAAGTGGGAACACATTACTATAGATTTCATTATGGGTCTTCCCAAGGTTTCTCAAGGTATAGATATGATTTGGATTATTGTTGATAGATTAACCAAGTCTGCTCATTTCTTGCCGATACGTGAGACTTATTCCCTTGAACGTCTTGCTCATATGTATGTAAATGAGATTGTGAGATTGCATGGCATACCAGTATCCATAGTTTCAGATCGTGACCCAAGATTCACTTCACGATTTTGGGTTAGCTTGCAAAAAGCTATGGGCACGGATTTATGATTTAGTTCGGCATACCATCCTCAAACGGACGGACAATCAGAGAGGACTATTCAAACTCTTGAAGATCTATTAAGACTCTGTGTCCTAGACTTCAAAGGGAGTTGGGATAAGTATTTACCATTGGTAGATTTCTCCTACAACAACAGTTATCAGGCAAGTATAAGTGTGGCTCCATTCGAAGCATTGTATGGATGAAAGTGTCGTTCTCCAGTATGTTGGGACGAGGTGGGTGAAGCAACATTATTGGGACCAGAGTTGGTACGTATGACTACAGAAAAGATCCAAATGATTCGACAACATATACAAATGGCACATGATCGACCAAAGAGTTATACGGATCTTCATCGAAAGGACGTGGAATTTAGTATTGGGGATCATGTATTTTTGCGTGTGGCTCCATGGAAGGGAGTTACAAGATTTGGGAAGAGAGGAAAACTCAATCCACGATTTATTGGTCCATTTCAGATTCTTGACCGAATAGGAAATGTGGCTTATAGACTCGCGTTACCTCCAAGCATGTCTCGTGTTCATAATGTTTTTCACATATCTATGCTTCAAAAATATGTGAAAGACCCGAACCACGTTATTGAGTTAGAACCAGACGAGATAGCCGAAGACTTAACGTACGAGGAGGTACCTGTCAAAATTTTGGATAGGAAGGAGCATGTCTTACGTACAAAGGTCATACCATAAGTAAAAGTTTTGTGGAGGAACCATGCTATAGAGGAAATGACCTGGGAGTTGGAAACAGAAATGAAAGCGAGGTATCCTCACCTTTTCGAAACACCAGGTACGAACGTCAATTTCGAGGACGAAATTTTATAAGGAGGGGAGGTTGTAAGACCCCAACTTATTATTAAATGAAATTGAATTTTCTCTATTTATTATTTTGAAATAGTAAGGGTTGATTTGATTAATGTGGTTAGTTATGGGTAAAATGCGCAAATATCTTAAATAAGCAAGTGGTTATTAAATATTCATTGTTGTCGGGGAATATTCGTTTGGTCGTAGAATATTCTTACTGTCGGGGAATATTCGTACGACGTCGCAACCTTGTGTGGGCCCCATAACAGAAAGTGATTGATGAGGAAAATGACAAGTATAAGTTGTTTATAAATAACAGCGTAGTTGTTACGGTTAATACTGTTGAAATACCCGGTGGTTAAAACACAGTAGTACACGGTATTGCACCAATTATTGATTCTTACGTAAGAAGGCACTACTCAATAATTGTTACAGTAGTTACTGTTCAATATTTTATTTTATTAATTCAATAATTGTTACGTTGATATTTTATATTATTGTTGTTTTAATAATTGTCACTGCACAGTATTTTCATTATCAGATTAATAATTTATATTATTTGAATAATATTATTAGATAACATTATTGGCAATGTCTAGAAAGTTCTGTCTAGGGAGAGATTTGGTCACCTAATTGCGCGCCAGTAAGGAGAAATCCTTATTGGAAAGCCCCTTCTTTCCTGGGAACGTCCTGGTTGTCGGTATTGTGATTCTGTAATATTATTTGTGAATAATTAATTATTGATTATTATGATAAGAAAAATATTCATTTTATGTTGATATAGATGGAGAAAATTTTAAATGTGACAATTGTTGAAAATTGATATTTTGTCTTTTCTGATAAAATAATTCATTTAAATATATTATTATATTTTATTAATATAATAATGGTGATATTTTAACAATGAATGTCGGATATATGAATAAATGAGGAAGAAGAGTATTTTTGTTACAAAAATTGTTTAAAACATGTTAAACATGTTTGTGGACCCTATTTCTTGACTGAAATTTGATTATAGCTTGTAAAATCGCCCGTTTGTCAATTTCGGTCAATTTTTGTTTGGAATTTGGAAAAACTTTCTTTTGCAAAGTTGTAGAGAATGGAATTTCCTATGGAAAGTACATAAGGTTTGAATTTTTCTGATAAAAGGGCTATTTTTATGAATTATTGAAGTTCCGAAGTTCCAGAATAATTAATTTTTGAAGTTTAAAATATTTTAATTAAGAAAAATGTTTTTTTCATTTGTGGAACATGTGTTAAGTGGTTGAAATCAGCTGGTGGTGTGCGTAGGAATTTAGTTTATAAATAATATTATTTTATTAAATTTTCTGCTTTGGTGTTCTAAGCATTTTCCTATAAATAAGGTGCTTAGGTTAGAATTGAAAATCACACCAGAAACTAAAGTTTTCTCTCTCTATATTATCGAGCGTATTCTTGTGAGTATTTTGATACCTTGAGTGTTGCTATACGCTGCAAATTCCCTTCAGCACTATATCCGGTATTCCAGATAGAAGTACTATCTTTTCGAGGTAAGGGATATTATTATTTTTTAAATGATACTATTTCTTCTAATATCATTATGTCGAAATATTGGTAAGATTTTTCTTATAAAATTCTTGTCTTTTAGTGTCGGGGTTACTATTCACGTATACGGCACTATTCACGTATACGACACTATTCACGAATACGGCACAATTAACAGAAAAACTAAATTTTTCGTTTTTGTCCCAGATATCTATTACGGATACTAGCTTTGATTGTATCCATATTTTGATTATTCTTGAATTTTACTTCACTATGATTATTTATAAAATATTTTTTGAACTCGAATTTTTTAAAGTACGAATCCTTAATATTTATTCTTTTGTTTCACTGGATTCGTTTTTTTTAAAATATTTTTCATCATTCTCAGTCCTAAATGATGATATGACGCCCCCAAAATAGGTATACATCACCCATCTTGAGTCGCCAGATATCACATTATAAAAATCAAATACAAACTTCATTTATACAACTATAAAACTGTCGTACAAAATACGACGACAGGTATACTGTGAGTTTTAATATTCATTTATAACTCTCATGGTGACTTGACCACAACCTTACAATGGTACTTTACATAAAAGTACAGTCAAAAACTGTTTTATAAATTAAATTCTTTGGGAAGTGCTCAAGGAAACCTTCGTACATAGGAGGCCATGAATCTAAGTTATGATAGATATTAAATGATAAGGGATGTTATTTTTGTCTTAAATGATATTATTTTCTTCAATATCATTATGCCAAAATATTGGTTTGAACTTTTTAATCAAATTTAGAACTTTTTGTGTCGAGGTTACTATTCACGTATACGACACTATTCACGTATACAACACTATTCACTAATACAGCACTATTTACCGAAAAATAAATTTTTTTGTTTTTGTCTAAGATGTCTATTATGGCTACTATCTTTGATTGTATCCATGTTTTGATCTTTATTTTTGAATTCTGCTTCACAATTGGTTATTATGAAGTATTATTGATCTTGAATAAACTGTTATACGAATCCCTAATATTTATCCTTCTGTCTCACTGGATTCTATTCTTTAAAATATTTTTCATCATCCTCAGTCTTAAATGATGATATTATTGAATATCTTTGGCCTGTAGTGCAAAGATGAATGATTAACTGATAAATATCTTTGACCCGTAGTGCAAAAATGAACAAGTGTTGAGATGAACATAACTGACTGGTGATATAAATGAATATCTTTGGTCTGTAGTGCAAAGATGAATATTTGATTAAAGATGTATATTGATTGATGTTACAGGGATAAAATATTGATGATGAACTTTTAAATCTTAGAAGATAGTAGAATTTATTCTCTACGTGACTCTTCTAATGGATTGCTATTTTCGCTGCATTTGTTGATCTAAAACTTGTTGTATATTATATTCTATCAGATTTTTTTCCTGTTGAAGACTAATGATAATTTCTTGTATATTATCTTAGTCATAATATTTTTTACTGGCCTAGTTGAGCTCACTCTTTTCCTTTTTGTTTCATTTTTTTTCTCAGGAGGTGAGAACATAGCAGGATCAAGTCGGGGTATGGAGTGATGGTTCTAGAAAGATGTTTTTAGCAGTCCTCATTATTTCTATAAAATAGTGTATGCATAATTGTAATGAGGACTTATTTGAGTGTTGATATTGTCTAAAAGACAATATTTATATTTAAACTCACAGTATGTGTTGTCGTATTTTGCACGACAATTGTATTATTGAAGTTGTAGTTTGCTTTCTGTACCATGTATTTGGCGACTCAGAATGAGTTGGATGGAATGAACCTATTTAAAATATTAATTTGGGATTAAAAAAGTTGTGATTTTAGTAGATAATAATTAATTTAGTAATGATAATATTAGAACAGTTAACATTATTAGAACAATTTAGATGTATAGTGATTGAGGGGATTATAAAATCAAAATAATAATGTAGGATTAAAAAGTTGACATTAAATTAGAAATGATAATATCAGAACAGTTGACATTACCAAAATAATTTAGATTTGTAGTGATTTAGTGGATTATAAATTTAAAATATTATTTTGAAATTAAAAAAGTAATGATTTTAAAAGTTAATAATTAATTTAATAATTATTATATTAGAACAGTTAACATTATCAGAAACAGTTTAGATTTTGTAGTGATTTAGGGGATTATAAAATCAAAATAATAATAATAATATAAAAACCGTTTAGATTGAGAAAATAGTGATTTATGAGATTATAAAATAAACATAGTAAGTTATGATTCATATTATTTGTTATTTTAATATTTTTTTAAATATTTTAAACTGTATAATATTATGTTGTAATATAATTATAAATGATATAATATTATGCTGTAATATAATTAAATTAGTAATGACAATATCCGCACAGTTTAAATAGGTAGTTATTTTGTTATATACGTGTATTATAATATTATACCATACATGTATGATATAACGTATGGTATAATATTAATGGATCCTAAAATAACGTGGTTGTTGATAATATCCATAAAATAAGGTGATCAGTATATATATCAAAGTAATTGTTAAGGGTATTTTTGTCAAGGGTAATAAGAAACATTAATTAGGATGGACATGTGTCAATTTTATAGAACGACATATGTCAATTTATTGTGCCATGTACTGTGATTTAGTATATATAATAATAGATAATAAATAATAGTTTGGAAGAATTTTTGGAAGCTAATAGATTGAAGTTTTAAAATGAATATGAAAATAATTTTTAATTGCATGGAACTATGAAAAGTAGGTAAAATAAATAAAAGTCTAATATTAAAGGAAATTTACTTTTCAAATAATTAAAACTAATTTTTCATAAAAAGCAAGTTGGTCCTATCGTGTTTAAATTGATCCAATCTGGTTGTTGCCTAAGTGAGTTATCTAATTAATGGATCCTAAAATAACGTAGTTGTTGATAATATTCATAAAATAAGATGATCAGTATATATTTTAAAGTAATTGTTAAGGGTATTTTTGTCAAGGGCAATAAGAAGCATTAATTAGGATGAACATGTGTCAATTTTATGAAACGACATATGTCAATTTATTGTGCCATGTACTGTGATTTAGTATATATAATAGATAATAGATTTAGACTACCATTAAAAATCCATGATGGTAACTTGTTAATTTACAACAATTTTATGTGACATAGAATTCTTTAAGCACCAAGTTTAGGCTTTCAGGTTTCTCTGATCATTTTTTAACTCTAAATAACTATGTATAAATTAGAAAGATTAAAAATAAAAACTAAATATTAAATTTAAAAACTATAAAAACTGAATATTAAATTAAAAACTAGAAAAAAAATAAACATAGCACTAAGATTCAATTGCAAGTGTTTGACAATGGTTTGTATGAGCAAAATTTGTAATCATTCAATAATAAGTTAAATTAAAATTCATAAAAATATTTTATAATCATTATATATATATATATAGAATAAATAAGAAATTAAAAATAATTTATTTAAAAAATAAACTCGCTTTGCACGAGTCACTTAGCTAATAATTAGAGTCTATATTTCATTGGACCATTCAAATGTCCTTAATTATACAGATAATTTTATTCAGATTTTATCAAACTAACCCCCAAGTCTATTAAAAGTTCAATTTTTTCCGGGACAATCATATATCACATTAATTGCATCAAATTAGTGGAATTTTCTACACTGCACAAATAAATTTACAATTTTCACTATTTTTCTAACTAAGAAACTGCTAATTCAACCTTCTTTTTTTCTTTTGTATTTGATATACTAACAGGGTGTATTCAATTAATATTTTTAAAGACTTTTTAAGTGACATACTTTTGTAGAATTTATGAGATTTTAATGACTTTCAAAGACTTTAAAAACTTTTTTAAAATGACTTTTATACTCTATGAAATAAGTAACAGACTTTTATAAATTTTTATCAAGACTGTGATAGACTTTTGTATACTTCTAATATATATTGCAACTTATATTAATTGTTAATTATCCCATGTGTACAACATCTCCCTCTTTTTTCATAAACTAGAGTAAATCTCATTATATTATTGTGGCATGAGATTTTATATATGTTGAAAGCGTTCATATTATTCTACTCATTTCATAATACAGTTGGATACTCGGATACCAATAAAACTTTAAAAACTATTGACGCAATATAAAAATTAAGCTCACTTTTCGTTGAGCTATATATACTTTATGCATATGCGTACGCTTATTTGGAATTATTGTTTCTCATTCCAATCTACAAAAATTGTAATCAATACTTATTTACGTAACTAACAATTAAAAAATTAATATAAACATTTGCAATATATATCGATTTCCATTTAAATATTTGAATATTACCTCGTCTTAGTATCAAAATTTGTAAATAAAAATAATATATACTTGTTTCATGTATATTTTAAAATAGCAAATTATTATTTTTATTTATATTCCTTTTAATAAAATTTTAGTTTAGTAATGTAACATATAATAAAATTATTATAAAAAGCTTGAAGAACTTATATATTTTATACAACTATATATCACTATAAAGTACGTACTCCTATATAAATTACTTTCCCTCTCTCTCACTTTTTTTCTTCATTTAACTCTGATTCTAAGTTAATTTACGAAATTATAAAATTATAAAATATTGTGTATTTATTTTTATTTTTGAAATAATAACGTGTGTTTATTATTAAATAACAAATAAATTCAAAATTTAAAAATTTTGAATTTTGTACGTTGACAACAAAAACAAAATAAATGTTTTATTTTTGTGGGTACAGCAGAAGTATTAATTATTCTAGATTATAAAGTCGTTAGAAATATTGGATTCATGTGAATTGTATTTTAAATTTATTTAATTTATTAAGATGAGATATGAAGTCCTTTAAAAATCTTTAAAGATGATGTCAAACTTTGGATATGAGTTGATAGTTATAATTCTTCTTTCTAAAGTCTGTCAAACTCTACCATTTAATAAAAATCTGAAAAGTCTATGACTTTTTGAATACCAAAATACTTTTATAGACTTTGTAAAATCTTAATTCAATATCACTTAACTTTTAAAGACATTAAAAAAGTTGTAATTGAATACCACT